>CM075855.1:43500361-44100361 GCA_037975125.1 Latrodectus hesperus
TGAATAATTATATAAATAAATATGATTCAAAAAGTAAAATAAATTTCTGAGATATGTTAATTAATATATAATGTTCACATATTAATTAAAATCCAAAATGATTATACTTAGCAGATATTACTTGTCAATTTAAACAGATATTAATTGTCAGCTGTTCATAACATGTTAAATATATATTAGACTGACTTAAATCTAAATGTATTTATTATTTCCAAATATATTTATTACATCCAAAACTACAAGAGATATGGTAGTTTGATATCACTTCTCATCAAAAAACAAATCATACATTATTAGCTATGAGTCTTATTCAAGAGAATATTATACTCCTCTGCTATGATGTCCATGTGTTGAATTTATGGAAATCAAACTGGAAAAGGAATTAGACTAATTTTATCTCCTTTTGACACAATCAGAAACAGGCCTACTGAAAGGTTGTATTGGCTTTAAATTTATCTCTATAATAAACCTAGGTTTACCAACATTTATAAATTGAAATAATTAAGTTCATTATAGTTCTAAAAGTTTACCTGATTTTCATAAAAATATTTAAAACCTGGTAAGGCTTTAAAATAAAAAATTCAAAACAAAATAATTAAAAGATTTGCTTAAAAGTTACCTTGTCATACAGAACAGTTAGCTATCACCCAAGTTGCAAAAAAACAACTTATTTTTCAAAAAAATATTAAAAGAATTTATGAAAAAAAAATTGGGTTATATATTGTAAAATTGTTTATAATTAGTTGAGCTTAATAGAAACTTTAACATAATATTGTAAGCATATTAGTTGCATGTCGATAAAGGAAATACCTTTTTTAGTATGTAGTCAGTAATGATTTGGTTTTGCTTGTTACTCAATGATCATTTTTAAAAAAAAAGCTAATTGGACTGGGGAATCTATGTGAATTCCAAATCACTACAAACATCTAAATAGTGGGAATTGAAATTGCAAAAGTGGTTCAACCAAAGTGGTAACAATTTAGTTGGCTGTTCAGCATAGCCTGAATAATAGAATTTTCGTTAGACACAACATTTTTTTGGCATAGCTTTTTATCCTTATAGATTTCTCAAATGAGGAAAAATAATGGTATTTTTTGTTATTACATAAGAAATAAAACCATTATTACATCTTTAAAACTGATTAATGCATTTAATACCATATTTTGATAAACCCACAGAAATTTTTTCATAAATAATTTCATAATTAAATTTTTTCATAATGTTATTCATAAATAATCATAAAAATTCTATATTTATTTATAAAAATTATAGTTATTAATAACTAATTGGAAAATGATATATAATTTTACAATTAATTATGAATAGCTAGAAATTTTTGTGAGTAATTATAATCTGTTTTAAAAAAGAAATAAATTTGAATTATGAAAAACAACCTACAATGATGTTTTAAAATAAACTGCAGATAAAAATTATATAAATACAGAAAAGTAAAAAATTATATGCATTATGATACTAATATTATTCCATTATACTATATACAACCAAACTGTCAATCAAGCAAGTATTTATAAAAATGATGAAATGAAAATAAAATTATTTTTAATACTAAAAAAATAATATTTGAATTTTGCAATTATAAAATTTACTAAACTTACTTTTTCACCAATTTCAGTTCTATCGCCTGCAGGTAAAATTTCTAAGTCTGGTCTAAGACAGCACAAATCTAAAATCTTATCATACTTTTCTGCAACCATGTGTTTCACAAGTAAAATATTATCCCTCAAAGTACGATTTAGTATCCATGCCTGTTGTGGTATGTATGCTATGCTACCCTATAAAAATATCATAAACATGATCGGTGAAATCAAAATCAAGATTTGCAGTTATTTATTAGGCTTGAATAAAATTTCAAATTTTTTAATTTTAAAAACAACAATAAATAACGATGCAATTAAAAATATTTGTTATTCTTCATTAACCTTCTTTCATAATCTTGCTTAACAATAAAATTTAGGACTTTATTTAGAAAATGTTAATTTTTAAAAAATCAAATAATGGGATTTACAATAACGATACATGAATAATTTTACAATATAAATACAAGTCATGTATAATTTCATGACTATTGCCTTTTAAAAATTATTAAAAATAAAAATTCACAAATATTTTTTGCTCTATATATAACTAAATGATTATTTTGGAAATCATTTCACCTTGAAATTTTGTACAAAAATTCAAAATTTTAATTAATAAATAAACACATGGTTATTTTTCATGTGTATGTTAATTAAATACCAGTAAGAAAATTTGATTCACACTTTATGAATTTTGTTACATTGTAATAGTGGTTCAGAAATAAACTTTATAATATACATAGTTATGAAATATACACATAAAAACCATATGCATAAATAATAAGAAAGATGAAGATTAAAATAAGCAACTGTGCATTATTTTAATTATAAAAGAATGAATGATTTTAAAATTGAACTGGCCATTAAATGAGTAATACTGGCCATTAATGAGTAATGATTTCAGTTCAATACTCCATGTGTTTGATTCCCATCTAGTGTATGAATATTATAATAGTTCAAAATACATTTTTCACAACAGTTACCAATGGATAAAATTTCCTGTGTAAAAATTGACTACAGAAAGACTAAAAATCTTTTGAAGTAAAGAGAACTCAATATATTTTAGTAATATTTTAATACTTAAATTTAGCAAATAATAAATACAAGAAAAAAAAAACCAATGGAAATATAATAGCTGTTACAAAGTTAGAAAAACTTAAGTTTCTTCTAACTAATAACTAGTTAAAAAGTTTATATGAAGAGATCAACTTCTATAAATTTCACACAATAACCAAAATATCCAATTCTACAATCTAAATTTAGATAAAATTATAAAGCACTTCCACAACAACTGTAAAAATTGTTTCAGCTAAATATATAACTAGAATATCATTCAGTTTATTCTAGTAACATATTTTCTGGAATTTTTAACAATGGTATTTTATTTAGCATCATTTTTTAAAAAAAATTTAATTTTACAAAGAACAGACATATAGTAAAAAATATTAATAATTGTTATGAGTTTTTTGCGCACTTTGTCATTTTCAGTTCTGATCCATCCTTTTTGCCCTCTTTAGAATGTAAATTTTTATTTTGAGGAATGATTAACATTGATTTTTGTATTTATATTGAAATAAAAATATACATATAAATATTAAGGAATTGGATGTAATTAATTCCCTTAACATTAGATTAAATTTAAAATATTTTAAAATATGATATCACACATACAACTATATTTCATTTATACTTATTAAACAAAGAAATCTAATTAATCATTTCAATTACTAAAAATTTTTGAGGTATCCAGTCTAGACTTCATTTTAAAATTTTGTTGTTATAACTCAATATAAATAATATTTTATTTAAATTATTTTTGCATGCAATTATAAAAGTACTATTTCATTTCTACCATATTTTAGCAACTTATTCACTTTCGTACAAGAACTATTCTAAGAACATTTTTCACATCAAAAACACTAAAATCAACATTATGTTAAATAATCAAACAGAAATAAATTTTTAAATAAAAATTTATAAAAATAAATAAATGAATTTAATTATTCTTTTAATGAACAAAAATATGAAACCGCAACATAAAACACACACAAGATACACTCATAATTAATTACTAAGTACCTCAACATCAATAGAACCTTCAGCTTTATACATTTCTCCAAGAATAGAAGACAGTAATGAAGATTTTCCACATCCAACTGGACCAATTACAGCAACTAATTTTCCTTTTGGAATATGTAAATTAATATTTTTGAGTGTGTGATCAGTATTAACTTCCCAAGTGAATGAAGCTCCTTTAATGGACACAGCTTCTCCTTAAATAAAATAATTAATTTTAATATAAAGAGAAAAAAAGTTCTATTTCCACAATTCTAATTTAAAAAGCATACTTATTTGATAATATTTTTTAAATATATCAACAATTATAAAAGATGAGCAGCATATCTATTACCAACATGCTTGTGTTATTTAATAAAACAAAATATCACAAAACCATAAAGTAAATATAAAACAGAATTTGTAAATATAAATATGGAGTGCTGTGTAAGTATGTTTAAATCTTATTCTATTTTTACATAACTAATGCAAGTTTTCAAACTTTAACCAACCATATTTTAATATAAAACGCACATTCGTTTTTACGAATACTCATGGTTTTACAAACTTGTGGCTGGTCCTGAACATTGTGCCATAGACACAAAGATAATTTACTCTCATTTATGAAATAAAGTTTTGTACTAACTCATTTTTATACAGATTTTGTTTGAAGTTTTCATTACCTATTTTTCAAATTTCTGATTTTTACTTTTAATTTATGAATGAAAAACTCAGATCAACATTTTCTTATTGGATATGATACATTAATATGATAAATTTTTCTAACTGTAAACAACTGTGATATTCAAATTGAATTTCTTATCTTTTAAAACAATTAATGTTGTTTTCCCTGCATAATTAAACTTACATCTCACTTATATCAATGCCATTGTTCTCAATGGGTTTATATAAGTATCTACTGTAATATTGAATACAAATCTTCACAAATAATATAGCATTTGTCTTTCTACATAAAAATTGCAAAAGTCTAATTATTTACCCATTACAAAATCGATACATTTTTTATTTAAAAAAATTTCATTACATAGAAGGCTTATTTAAGAACTTATCATCTTGACGATATAAATATAAAAATTTGCTAATGCATTTCAAAACGTCGAAGCAGATATTATTAAAAAACTTTCCTTTAATAACATATTATACTGGCCAGTTTTCTTTTTACTTAATGTTTTAGTTTTCTTCACATATGTTAATTATTATATAGATCAACATGAATATTGTACCAGGAAATTTTTAAAAACAACTTTACATTCTTAATTGTCAAGTTTTATACATTAGTTGATTTAAGTTATAGATTATTTTTTAATTTACGTAAATGACATCACCTTAACAAATAATTAAGTTTTAAATTAACATCTACAGAAATAATCAAAAGTAATTGATTAACTGATTGATAGTATTTTTCACTTTGAGATCAATGCTATGAAATAGAATAAATCAGAAAGTGAAATAAAGCACAAAAGTATTATTTCAGTTATGATTTATTATCAATTGGGATCTACAATTTAAAGTGGATTTTGAAAACTGCAAGCACTCCCATCCTAGTTACACAGATATTTTGTTACTTTATAATTTTTTACCATGAGTAGTAATTAGATATGAATTTAGTTTATATATTTTTAAATTGCTACAAGCAACAAACCAAAATATGGGAATCAATAGCTGAACTGAAGGCTAGAATTCTAAATAACTAATTAAGAGTTACATGCATGAAATATTTAAGTAAAAAAATGACATATTTTGTAGCAAAATACCATTGAAGAATACATAGAATTTCTACTTTGATACATGTAATCCTCATTTTAGAAGTGATATAAACTTCAGTCAGTTAAATTCTTAGTTCTTTAGGATTTATAATTAAGGCTAAATTTAATATAAATATATTTTATAAATAATAATTACATAACAAACAATTTAATTCAAACACAAGCAATCAAGAAACCATAATCTGAATTATCATTTCAGGCAAATGAAATCAAAATCTAAATCACATCAAAAGATCAAATTCAGACTTCATAACTGGAATTGTTTCATTTCTTTAATCATAGAAATTATTGAATGACCCAAATTAAAGTAATGCTGATTGTGTTCTAATACAGCTTAGTAACAAGATAGGAATTTAGACTCTTTTCTGAATAAAAATAATATATAAATTCAATTTCAAATGTGATATAGATTTTCAGCACTATTAAATAAAATAATAAAGGAATATTTAATTGATTTTGTCACTGTAAATTCCATTTTTATTCATTATATCTAATTTGACTAAAAGGTAGTTTAATGTTAATTCTGAACCACTGCAAATATATAAAACAAAAGTGGAATCAAACCTACAAGCAAATGAAATGAAGACTAAAAAGCTGATGATTCAGCTATTAGTTTAACAATGTATTAATGATAACTATTTTCAAACACATGAAGCAACATGCAATCGAAATATTTATTTAAACACTGTTCTTTATTTTAATCAATTAAAAATATTATTTATAAAATATTTCATACAATATATCTAAAAAAGTAAATTACAATAAACTTGGTAGTCTTTTATAATGACTTACTCTTTCATGTAATTTTGTAATAACAAATTTAAATGTAGGAATGATGATGCACTTGTTTATTTTTAAGTTCCAATAAAACAAAAATAATTAATCCTGAAATTATTTTCTAGGCTACATTTCCTACTAATTTAAAATTCATTTCATATTTAATTACAAATATTGCATTTCATATGTATAGTTTGTGATTCAAACATTTTAGAAAAATATAAAGGGAAAATATTGGTGACTTAAAAGAGGGAAAATATGATTCTTATTTAAAGCATCAACCAGAACAAGATTTGACTTCACATGAAACTCGAATATTAGGAGGTACTCTAGTCCATTAAAAACACTGCCTGACGGAACAAATATCAGTTCTCAAATTAACAGCCTCTAAGACATTTCCTGATTAATTAATCAAATTGTCACTGGACCAAAAAGCTTATTTTCCCAGTATGTTTAGTATTTATTTTAATCAATACTAAAGCAATTAAAGTCAAATAAAGCACATAAGTCGATCTTGTGTCATCATAAAACCTGTAGAATAAGAGTACATAACTTGAAGTTCATTATTTTGGGATATATATTATTTTAATTTCTTAAATATTTTAAAAGTTTCCCCACCCATCAAAAAAAATAATAGAATTTAGTGGTTCCAGTGATCAGACAAACACACTCTTTAGAGAGGAAAGTTTAGTATTTGATCCCAGATACTATTGAATAAAATTTGGACTTTGCATTTCTGCATTCATACCTGTTGAAATGAGTATTTGAGAATTTTCCTGGTTTTCTCCTCTAATACTAATGAATGAAAATGTTATTACTGAAAAGTCCTCCAGGAAATCAGCATAATGAGGATATTTGAATACTTTAAAATAGACTTTTTGCTAAAAAGCTCTTAGTTGTGATGTATTAAAAAAGCAATAAATTTGGTAAAAAAAATTTGATACTTATATATAAATTAGATAAAACATGCAAAATGACATGTTTTGTCATCTTTTATCTAATTTATACTGGCAAGTCTCTCTTTAGCTACTTTTAGCACTGGCTAGATTTCCTGTAATATTTATGTATTTTGGCATGGTATTTTTTGATACTGTATTTTCAGTACTGTATTTTAATATATTTTATTGCCTTATATTATTATACTCATATATAATATATAGTATAGAAAGAAATAGAATATGTGTAATTTGAAATCATTCATACACTTCATTAAATGTAGCTGAGAAAAATAATTAAATGAATTGGAATCTGTAAATGTAAATAAATACCAAGAATTTTATTTTATTTTATTTTAATGAGTTAAAAAATAATTATATAATTTAAATAATAGAAGTTTTTCAAACTTAAATTTCTTTACCTGCATCAGGATTTCCCCCAACAATCATAAGATCAGTATTTTCTGCAGTGAAAAATTCCTTCAATCGCCCCAAGGCAATATTACACTAAAAAATATTAGTTAAAGTATAATGGAATTTTAAGATTCAATATTAAGAAATATAGCACTTTTTGAAGTTAATATTTAGTTAAAACAATATTTAGTAATGTAATTAATAACTTACATATACATATACATATATATACACATATACATACATATATACACATACATATACATACATATATACATACATATACATACATACATACATACACACACACATATATATATATATATATATATATATATATATATATATATATATATATATATATATACATAATACTAGTTTATAGAAATAAATCTCACCTGCATTAGCTCAGATACAGCATCTGGAAGTTCAAACATGGAGTACCGAAGTTGTTCCATCAAAGTCAAAGAGACAAAAGCTTTGGTTGGATCCAATATATTGTCACGATCCACAAGTAAAAATGTAGCAAAGCTAGCAATTGAAACCTAAAGGCAATTAGATTTTTATTTATTGACAACAAAATAATATAAAGATATCTGAAAGCATTAATTGAAAGTGGTATATAAACTATCTCTCAGTATAATAAATATAATGACTTTAAAAATCAGATTATTACAAAATAATTTGAATTTCTAACATAATTTTTAACTTAATAAAAATAATAAATAAAATCCTAGTCCATCAACTATATTTACTTTTAATACTAACATGAAAATTGAAAATAATTCTCTCTCAATCTATTATAACATAAGAAATAGTACTCAATTAAAACAAAATTAACTGTTTCTAAAAATACATAATTAAATTCAGTGGTTCGACAACCCCCACAGAACCAAGAGCTACTCTGACCATAACTGTTTTCTTGACTGAGGACTATGGAGTATAAATATATGTGCTGGTTCCATGGTCAGTCTAACATAAAACTTCCACTATTCAGTTCCCAAGCATGTTTTGTGCACAATTTTATTGACCCTTGAAAGAATGAAGGGCTGAGTTGACCTGGCCCTCTGTCTAAAGAATGAATCTCCAGCTTGTGCCTTGGAAGTGTGAAGCACTACCACTACAATACATGACTCTAAAATGTATAACATTAGATATTTACTCAATAAAACTGAAATAAGGCTTTTAATACTAAAATTTTATGTTCATTAATTTTAAAATTTTCAAGTTAATCCAAGTTAAAATTTTATATTTGTAAATAGAATTATATTAGTTACTTAATACAAATGTTATTTCGCAGAAACAAGTTCCCCCCACAACCATTATATTTAATAAATCAAACTATTTGTTAATAATTTTTTAAGCACAAGAATATATATATATATATATAATGTTAGTGTTACATAAGAAAAAATTATAATAATTAACTTAATCATTTATTATATAGTTAGAAAATGATGCATTTGTTAAGTCTTAAAATTTTTGACAGGGGATTTCACATTAGGCTGACCACCAAACTGGGGCATATGCTAACAGTTATGAAATAGATATGTGCATTGTATGCCTTGGAACCATGGGGCTGTTGTATAATGTTCATGTATAAATAGCATCTGAGAATTGTAAGCTTAAATTTTCTTGGTGACATAATTGCGAAGAAAATGCTTTAAAGAAAAACATAAATTTATTAACTGAATCAACAAAATAATAATTAGGCAAGAAAATAGCTGTTAACAACAAACTGATATAAAACTGACATCTTTGATATTGATATCTTTCAAATATAGATATTGAATTATGAGCATATAATTTAAACTTGCCAAGATCTATTACATCCGATATAATATTTCAGACTTGTATCAGACTGAACAGTGACTAAGCTTTCAAGATGAAAGGAGAGAGAATGATTTTTGCTAATTTATTGCAGAATACACATGCAAGTTTACATATGAAACATTTTTGAGGAGACACTTAAAGAAGTTTGATTACTTAGCTCCTCTTTATTATTTTGAAAATACAGCTCTGGAATCAGAAATAAGGGATACTGTATTAGCTTCATTGACAAAACGCTAATTTATATAATCCTTTTATTTGGTAAATTAGTGGTTTTATATATGACAGTTTTTTTTTTATTGCAAATTTATATATTTTTAAATTTTAAGATTTAACTTAAAATAAAATGTCTAATATTTATTAACTGAAAATAAAAACTGAAATTTAATATCACAAAAACTGAAAGACTATTAGCAAATAAAATATATTAATTTTGTATCTTTGTATAGTTAAATAATATATATATACACATATGCGGCAAAAAATCTTATAAACTTTTCAAAACGGTAAGATATCATAAATTGGAATGTAAAATTTCAAAATTTAATAATTCAGTAAAAATAATTTTTGAAAAAAAATTTAGTATTTTTCAATCAATAAGTTACAAACTATCATTTTGAATAAATTTGTCTTTTACATTATATTATTCAGTAATTAATATCATAAAACTAGTATTCTCATGACAATGAAAATTTTAATATAATATTTATGGTACCTAATAAGAATTGACAACAAAATATATCACATTTCAAGTAATATCTGTCTTATTAACAGAAAATTTCAGATTATTTACAGACTGTTTTAATAAAATATATGCAAAACAAAGAGATCTATTACATTTATGTATGATCAAGATCTCACACAAAATATAAAATTTATAATTTTCAAATTATCATACCATAATTGGAGCACATGAAAAAACAAATTCAGTCAGGGTATAGCAAAACTGAGTGTAAAAGACCAATTTCAATTCTTCTTTTCTAGTTTGTGATATTTTTTTAGAAAATGGTATTTCCCATGCATACAGCTTCAAAATCTAAATAAATTTATAAAATCATATTCAATTAGAAACATACAAACAAAAAGCAGGAGTAAACTTAAACATTGATGCAAAAAAGTATTTTTTCCCTGAAAAATACTAACTTTTATTCCACTAAGAACTTCATTCATGTATTTTAAACGAGTATCTTTCACTAACATGTGCTTTTCCTGTAAGAAATCACAAGAAAAACATATTTATACAGAATTTAATCATTACATTTAATTCAAAATGCAAATTTGTTAAATAATTTTATGCCAAGCAAATTTTCTACCAAATCAGAAGATGGGTATTTCTTCTAATTCAACTATACATTGCATTATTTCTTCTGAACCAGAATTAATAATATTAATAGCACATTGAAAATAATTTCTTCATGATAAAATATATTCATGTACTACTTAAGATACACTATTCAATCTAATAATTCAATATCTAATAATTTTTTTTATTTAATTTTCAACAAATTATATAATTTTCATATGAATATCATGATATATTTTAAAAGATTTCTACCCTTTATTCTTTTAAGCAAATGAAAATAGCTGCTAATTTAAGGCAATTTAATAAAAAGGAATATTTTTTAAAAAATTTAAATTATTTAAATAAGTATAGAGTAATAAGAAAAACCTTTTAAAATTATTTAAATACAGGAAAATTTGCTAGTCAATATACTATTTAAAATATTAAAATAAATGAGTAAATCAATAATTAAATATTTTCTTTTAGGATTCTTGAGAATCTTCTAGATTTTCTTCCTCATAATCAAGGAATATAGACTACTTTCTAAATAGTCTTCCCAAAAGATTATTTTTATTTTTATTTATTTTTATTTTATTATTGTTATATTTTTTATTAATAATAATATAAAATAATAATAAAAAATAAAATAAATTAAAAATATATAATGATAATATTAAATTATTTGATATTTTAGTATAATTTTAACATCTTAATGGTTTGAGCAAAGGAAACAGTGAAAGATGCCTTTGAGTCTGGCGCAGCTTATCCTTATTTGGACCTTGTGCCATTAAAACCAACCAACCCAGAAAGTTAAGAAAAGAAAATGTTAGATGTTCATATGCCTTAACCTTAAGCTATTTATCTATTAACTATTCAGTCAAATTTATTTTACATATTTATTAGAATATTAAATAAGTAAATAAATCCACAACTTAATTAAATAATTTATAAGTATTTAAAGCTATTTGCTCATTATAAAATATTGTTTTTATTTTAAAAGTACACAGCAAGATATACTTACATAATAATTTCCACTGACTCTGGAAATGTAAAAACTAAATGGAAATAAGAAAACAATGACTGCAACTCCAGCTAATGTAGATATACCAATGTACTGCCACATAATTACAATTATTAAAAATGTTGTAACTGGAGCAGCAATAACCTGCGAAAGATTCCAACAGAAAAAATATACTCTTTCAACATCTACTGACATTAAGCTTGATATATTTCCACTAGATAAGTTTTTACGGGAAGCAGTTGATAGCAGCAAATTCTGAAAAGGACAAAATATTTAAAGCTTAGAAAGTAGAAAAAGTGTTTATTATGCAAATTTCTTTGTGTGAAATTATTATAGAAATGCATTAATTTCAAATAGAAAAATTCAATAATAATTTTTATTTATATATTAAAAAAAAACAGATTAACATACAATTTTGAAGATTATTTAGAAAGCAATAAAAGAGGATCACATAGCAATTGACTAGATACATAATACATCAAAGTAATATAGATGAGGTCTGGACTGTGTCAGTTTGTTAATGGGTTAAATCTAATCATTGTCAAATGCCATATTTTGAACTACAGTTCAATGAATAGGTCCTGATAATAACATCTTGTTATTAATATAATATCAAATCAAGAAAGATACATTTAGCTATATAAATATTTAACTGCATACATTCCTTCAAGACAGGAATCTCCAATTAGATCAAAGATGATCAATTTTAGATTTTCAGCAATCCAAATTTTGTCCTAATTAAAATCACACTACACCTTTATTTCTATAATAGTTTTATACATAAAAATATAGTTAGCAAAAGCTTTTCCTGATAAATTTCCTAACAGATTTTACCAGTCAATTTTACTTGTTCCTGGGTTAAAAGTATGAATCTTTTTTAAACTAACTCGTTCAATAGAAAATTTCAATAGCTGGATGTATGATTATTTTTGAAAAATTTCACTGTAATCACAGCAATTTTATATGGAACTGGAACTAAAAATTTGCAACATAAAAGTACTTTGTTATTAAAGATTAAACAAAATTAATTTTTTTCAATTTATTGATATAATTATATATTTTACTTGATAATAAATACAAAATTCCTACCTTTCTAAAAATTGCATTCATAAGAGATGACTTCATTTGAGAACCAATACATAGAAAAAGATATATTGCATTATTTTGAATAATCTTCCCTACAAAATCGACAGTAAACATAATACCAGCATAAAAATATCCTCTCCAAGGATAGTAATCCTTATCTACAAAATCAATAATACGACTGGAAGGTAAAAGAAACTTTCATATAAAACACAATAAAATATCAGATAAAGAACAATTTGAAAATAAATTTCACATTTTATAAGAATTTGGTTCTCAGATTTACTATAATAAAGATTTTTAATAAAAAATTAGTTTGAGATAAAAAAAAATAAATGTGCTTTTTAAATCTATATAAATAAGGGAATAAATAAGCCACAAGGTTTATATAAAATGTCTAGAATACTATTGAATTAAATATGAACTAAATATAAAGCTAAAAATATGAATAAACTGCTTTTTGATAGTATAACTAATTCAAAAAGATACAAAACTAAAAGCTTTATTTAATTGAAATTAAAAATGGTATCTTAATTAAAAATTGCTTTTTTTGGAAAATATTTAAGATATACATTAAATATTAACTTAATCAAATGATTTTCAGGACCAGCCAAAAATAATATAATTTTTAAAATGTAAATTAAATTCAGTTGCAGAAAAAACTTAAACAGTGTTTTATTTTCAAAAATAAAAAGGATTTTGTAGCTAGTCAATAGAAATAATTAATCTCATAAAATTAAAAACTCATAACCAATAAGTACTACATTGTTCCTATTTCCAAATATATATAAGAATAATAAAAAATGCTGATGCAGATCAATCAAAATCCAAAATCCATAGATCAAAAAACAAATCAAAATCCATAGTTTTTCCCTCTTTCATATTAACTGATAAAATTTTATTATAAATTCTTTTTACATTCTCTAAAACTACTTTCATTAATCCCGCAGAAACATCCTATATTATTAATGATAAAAATAACAGAAAAACCATTATCTAAGAGCCAATGTATACAACACTGCTTAAGTAAAACTTAGGCAGTAAAACATAGTAAAACTTTAAAATTTCAAATAAATTTTTAAATGTATTTTTTTTCTTTTCTTTTTAAATGTACCTTTTCCTTTTACAAATCTATAGATTTTGAGTTTATATGAAATGTCTAATAAATATTTAAAATCTTTATAACTAAATTTGAAACTTAATTAATTTTCTTTTTATTTACACTATTCAGTCACAAATCACTAACATTTATGCAATTTAAAACATTTGCATTATAATCAAGCTATCATATTTTTTATTTTATGATATAACGTTTTTACCCCACTTAATTCACAGGAACATGTAGATTAAATTCATGAACCTGAGCATTTTTCAAGCTTATGAGGCATGATGAAAAAGAGTAGATTTCAGAAGGTCCAAGATCATGATGTAGCAAGTTTGACTTTGCATCAAGCCTGCAAAGGATTTAGTTGAGCAAATATATGGGTCTTTGTAATTTAAAAGCAAAGACTAAGGAGATCCCCAGACTTGACTTAATAACTGCAGAGGTACTGTTTCCCTTGGAAAACACTGCAACCACAACATATTTTACATTCCCAAGTATTAGTGAACCATTAGTGAACATAATGGGTCTTCAGCTGGGTCAACTCACTATTTTATGCTATTGAAAGAGAATTCCTAACAAACTAGGCCACTGTGGCCAAATATATAAGTAAAAAGGAATTCAATATCAGTATTTAACAAATTTTGTTATCTTTCTCATCTCTGGCTGTGAATTGCTTCATATAATTTGTTTATTTTCATAGAACAATTCCACATATCTTACAGTGCATAAGCTGCTCTTTTTATAATTACATCAATCATATTTTAGTAACAAATTGTTATACAAATGAATTGACATGTACGAAAAGAAAATTCATATTAACCACTAAAAAAACTGCAGCATATGTCTAAGTAATTTTATTTATTGACTAAACAAATGATAAGTATAAAAAAGGTGAATCAAAAACATTTCATTTTAAATATCATTTAACATAAATTTAATACATTAAAAGAAATAAAAAGAATAATCTAACATATTTGACTTACTCTAAAAGTAAAGGAGGTAGAAGTATAAAAAAAATAAATATAAAATCAATCACAAGAGAAAAGACAATCCAAGGCCAAAATGATTTTATAAGAGCCCACAACAAACTTCGAGATTTAAGTTCCTCAGGAAACCTAGAAATAAATGAAACCTAAGCACTATATTTCAGAAACTATTTTAAAAATTAAAAACCAAATTATTTTCATATGTTAAAAATTATTATTAAAAAGTACTTCCTAGCTATAATGTATATGTGTTATAGATATTTATTTAAATGCATACATATAACTGTAATACCTGCTTGTAAAAATTTCCAATGTTGAATATATAATAGTGACTGGTTTTTATATAGATCAAGATTAAATTTTTGCCAAAAATGGAGGAAAAACAAGAAAAAAGTAGAGAAAATGTTAAAAATAAAATTTACATTTCTTTAAATTTTATTTTATTTTAATGCAAAAATTAAAAATATTAAAGTTAATGAATTATAAATGTTGTACATGTAATGTCATTTTGCATAAATTTCTGAGAGAAAAAGCATGCACATATGTGTATATGTGAACATATATAATCTAATATTCAAAATGTTATTTCAGAAAAATAAGTCTCCTCTGAATTCAATGATTTATTTTCCTTACCAGCATGTTTTTGAAAATCAATGATTCACTCATGAAAAAGAAAAATTTTTCCCATTAATATTTCGTAAATAAAAAGAAATCCAAACCAATGATTTTTGACAGTTTAAAACAAAATCCTTAATTTCATGGTGAAGACCTTTCTTTATCAGTCATTTAAAATGTCATCACTTTAAAAATAAAATTCAGTCATACAAAGTTACAATGAAATTAATTTATGTTGCTGCAATGTTCATTTTAAAAAAATCTCCTTTTCATTTTAGATACTATTGTAGATGCTCATTTTTACAAACCAAAGATCTAGTATAATAATTCTTATAATCGAAAATTAGTGAAAAAGAAATAAAACTGTTAGAATTTAAAAATATTTTATTACACTACTCTTTATAAATAAAGTTCCATTAAAAAAATTTAGCATGCATTATACGAAAAAAGCATATGCAAAATAAAATTCATAATTAAAAATAGCAATTTTTGTATAAATTAAAGCAATTCTTATTTTCCTTTTAGTTAGGAAAAATCAATTTAAGAATTCATATTTTCACTCAAGTTGTAAGATAAATTTTTTGTCCTTCTTCAGTTGCAGTAGTTTATTTAATAATGCACACAGCTCAAAATGATTTAGGTATCGTTTTTTCTGCAACATCATTCCAAGCATACATTTACAAGAGCATTTCATCTAGAGTATAAGTTTCATAAGGAGATTCCAAGACATGACCACTCCATAGAAAAGTATCTCATGACATTTCACTTGAAGCCTTGACAACACTTAAATGCATGCAAAGTTAGAATTTATTTTAGGCAGAAAAATTTGCACAAGTATTGCTTCAAAAAAAAAATGAATGACTCATAAGGCTGGCTTTTATTAATAGCTCAAAATCTACTGATAAAAATAACATTAGGATTAATAAAAGTATTTTCTTCTAATTATGATTTCAGAATCAAAACTTTTTATTCATGGACCTGCTACAGTATATTAATTTATACTTTATGTTGCAGTTAGTTATCTCCAATTCTAAGATTTTCCATTGCAATCTTCATCGATTCAAGTTTCTCAACTATAAAATAAAACATCAGATGATAAAAAATGAACTCAAACTAAAAATGCATGAAAATGAATTTGTAAAAAGAGAGTTTTAAAAAATTTACTTTGTAAATGGAAATTAAAATTATTCACTTATGTGGAACCCTATTAGAGACCAGGAAAATCTCAAAAAATCACGAAAGTTCATAAATAAAAAGTTTGTAAAAATGAGCATCCACTGTATTTATTTATATGGATGCTAAATTACAAGATTTTGTTAGTAGTTCTGAGCATCATTTTTTCTTAACAATATAAAAAATAAAAAATAAGTAATACTTTTAATTGATTTTCAATGATTATGGTTTCTTGACAATCAGAAATATTTTCACATTTATATTAATTATTTGCTGAATAAAAATATACCAATAATTTCATAAGCAAAATTAATTTTTCTGATGACATTTTTTTAAATATCTTAGCATAAAAATTCTTTTAATATTTTTTAATCCTTATTTCTATAATATAAAATAATAAAGAACAACACATTAATAACAGTTAAATATGCAAGAAAATAATACTTATTAGTTTTAAATTAATGTTATATAATTAAACATTTAATTACATATAAAATGAATAAAAACAAAAGTTAAAAAAATTTTGAAATTATAAAACATAAATCAGTGTAATTCAGTAGCAAATCAAAAAATACCACACAAGACATCAAATTTTATGAAAAATTATTCTTCATTCAAAATAAAATATCTAATCTTTAAGGTATAAGTAAATAAAAATTGTTTAAAAATAAAAATATTTACTGGATTATCATTTTCAAAATTAATATAGACTTAATTGAATGAAACTTAATTTACAGTATACATTATTTTATGTTAAACTGGCCTACTTTAAGTAGTAAATAAAATACTGAAAATTTAGAGTTGATGTAATTTAAAATATTAAATAGTTTTAAAAAAATTTAAAAAAATATAACTATAAAGATCAATTTTACTTCAAATACGTAATAAGCAGTCCAAGTCATTCTTCGCTATCAACTAACAAAAAATATTTCAAACAAATTTGAATATTTTTTAAGTGCATTAGAATTTACTGCATTTATTCAAAAAGAAATTTTATCATAGACTATAAAAAATGCTTACCTTATTATAGCATTTAATGTTTGTAATAATACAACAGTCATCAGATAAAAATCATTAAATTTTTCATTTACTATCAGCTTGAATTAAATATTGCGCAGTAATTGACCAAGTTGTCATAAATAATTTACATTTGATGTCAAAAAGTATAAAAACTGTAATTTGTCAAAGTAAAAATAATTATTAATACATAAATGTCACAAAAACTTGTAAGATTAATATTTTTAAGAAATATTAAACTTTTTGCTTTATTAAAAATTTTCCATTGGAGCTAAGTGTTCACATTTTTTATTGTTTTATATTATCAAAATATTTACTAAATTCTGAAAAAACTTCCACTATACGCATTTGACAAAAAGTAATTTGAGCGCAAATAATAAAATACATTATTTTACAATAGTGAAGCAATAAAAGACTATTCTAATTTTTAGTTAATATTATCCAAACTTACAAGTCAAACTTCCAATGTTTATTGAATGATTCATATACATAATTTGTAGTGAGTTTGAAGCTTATGAAACCAAGATCACAGACAGTCAAAAATTTTTTTGTACTCAAGAAGATGTACCTAAGTAATGAAAAAAGAAATAAGATTTTTAAAATATAGAGGTCACTTAAATTTGTTTTTAGAAATTTTATTTGTTATAAAACTACAGAAATATTTAAATAAAAATGCAATCAGAAAATTTAACACAGACCTATTAAACCAGCCATATGTAATGAGAGATAGAAATGAAATATCATCAAGTACCTTATGTTCCTGAAAAAAAATAATAAAAATATTAAGATATTATATGATTAAATAAGAATGACTAAATAAATACTTTTGTTGCTAAATAATTTTAAAAGAATAACTAAATTTTTTTTTAAATTTAAGAAATTTTTAAACATAAATCAATAAAAATGAATTCAGTTTTGGCAAATATTTAACTATAATTTTTTCATCAACTGATGGTAAAATCTTCAACTTCTGTTTTATTTTTAATGTTTAACAAATTATAAAACATTTGATAAAATAAACAGTTTTTCCTTTTTTTTAATTTCCAGTGACATTATAACAATCAAGCTAGAATGGGACACAATTTCCATAAAGGACCTCATTTTTTTAACTTTTCAACAATATACTCCACAAATACTATTTTGCTGTATAGCTCCCAAAGATAAAATGATCTAACTCTAAAATTTACTAAATAGTTTCTCAAAAAATGCAGTTACTTCTTTTATTTAGTCATATTACATTTGGTTTTGTGCTGACACTTAATATTACTTTTCTTCATATAAATAAAGTATTCGTAGCTCTAAAATATTTTTTCATATCAAACAAATGCAAAAGACATGACAATCACACTTAAAACATAAAATTCACATTTATAATATAATGTATAAAAACTTTAAGAACTTAGTATATTACATGTTTAATCACCAATTAAGACATGCAGAAAGTTCTTAGCCTAATCATAAAAATGTAAGTTTTTGCATAACTTTTTATGCTTTATGAAATATAAGGGAAAATGATTTAAAAATAAATTTGAAACCCTATTATCTTGTATGATAAATTTAAACTATCCAACACTGTATTGATGCATCAAAGATGAGTGTGTATACAGACTTATTCCTATAATTCTGATTTTCCTAAATGACAAAAATCAATAGCTAATAAAAAATAAAATTCAAAAAAATATATATTTTACAAAATAATGATTTAATAAATGGATTTAAGACTGCTATACTATAATTAAAGAATTTCATAAAATAAGAATGATAATGGACTTTGCTTGATTTTCGAGAATATTACATTTAATATTTGAAAAGTAATTGAGGCACACACAGTTCTAATTAATTAACAAATTATTTCTATACTGAAGTAAAGAAAAATATTCTTATGCTCAAATAGTTTAAATATATATATACTGATAATGAAGAGCTATAATGAACAATACAAAAAATATCATACACAAGATAATTTATTAGAGTATTATGCACTTTGACAGGATTTTTAAAACATTTTTTGATCCCCAAGAAAGTCATGGATTTCAAAAATCCCCAAGCTGAAATTTACTTTTGGTCAAATTGTTTCATTAACATATGCAATGTGTGTGTGATCTTTGCAAAATTATACTCATATAATATTTTTATTAATCATATGTACATATAACTATATAATTTAATTTCCCCTTACTAATTAAGTTAAATTTTTAATTTTATTAATAAATTTTAAGTGTAAGACTTTCTATAATTTTTTCTTGCATAATTGTGTGTATTTATTTTTTATCTTAAAGTATTTGAGCACTTTAAAACAAAGCTATGAATGTATTTTATCATATTCATGTCAAATTCAGCTCAGGAATGAAGTGTTACAAATGAGGTTTAATAGGCAAATTATTCGTAAGAGAAGCTAAATTATATTCATAAAATAATATTTAAAATACACAAAAAATAGGTTGTAGAATTAAAATTCAATAAATTTCATTATGTGCTAAATTTGAATTTAGTTATATCGTTTACAAAGCATTTAATTATTCTTGTATTTACTAAATTTAAAATTTTAATTGAGTCGCAATAAGATGTCAATCAAAAAGTTTTTCTTCAAAAATTAGATTCACAGGAATAGTTCAAAAATAAAAAAAGTGATGGCTTTAGAAATTTTGTGATTTTATCTTTGTGGCAATAAGGAATACAACTTACTGTCAGTAACTGCCTATATATTACAAAATAAATTCATACTTGAAAAGAATCATAATTCTTCTTATCAGCAAATACAGATAGGATCAGTTGTATATAAATTAATGGATAGAAAATCATATGAATATAGAATATGGTTCCAGATACTGGCTCTGAATTCTGAAAAAAATAACAATTTAAATCATTTCTATACAATTTTAATCTAATTTAAGAATTAATCAGAAAAGAATAATTATCTTTGAAACTTTAGCTTAAATTAATATGAAATGAAAATATAATAGAATTATTTTAAATTGCAGATTAAGTATTAAGTGCCTAATACATAAAAAAAAACTCAAAATTTATTTTCATGGATAAGTTTTTTTAACTTTTTTAAATACATACCAAAACAAAATAATTTAATATTGTAGATCTATGGAGGACAACAGCACATAACGTGAAAACTAACCAGAAAACTGACAGCAAATATGAAGTGGTAACTCCACAGGTTTGGTGCTTGAGCATCGTAAGACAAACTGAAATCTTAGTGAAAAATTTTTAGATTAGTATTGAATAACTGTATAGCTTAAGTAAATAATGATGTTTATGAGAGTAATACTTACAAATAATACAACTTTCATACAGGATGATAACAGTGAAGAAAGAGGAATACTAATATTTGAAACTGCTTCATTAATAATAATACTACAGCAAAAAATGCTTAATATCAGTAAGCTGAATGATAATACCTAAAATAATTACAAGAATAATTACGACAACACAGCAGTAACTATATTCACATCAAATCAAATGACATAATATTTTATTATTTCTATGCATATTTACATGCACAATGACTGGAGTTATTACTTTTTAAATTTCTTTTCTTGATAATGATATCAATTCATGACATATTAATTTCATAAATAATCATTTCTTAATTGGTATTAATTATGTTTAACTTGTACAGCTATGTTCTACAATATATGATGATCTAATCAAACACTAAGTTCAATAAGTAAGATTATTTTAAAGATCTAGTGTGTGGATAATACAATAAGTTTAAATCAAAAATGTAAATAAATACAATGATCACATTCAATCTTTTTATAAGTTCTAGAACTACATAGCAGCAATACTGAGCAAAATATAAAGAAGACTTATCAATATTATCTCAAATTTAAATAAGTATATATATATATATATATATATATATATATATATATATATATATATATATAAATATATATAAATATATATATATATATATATATATATATATATATATATATATATATATATATATATATAAGATATATATATATATATTTGTACTTAAAAAATTAAAGTTTATCATACAAATATTAGAGCTATTCTAGATAACAGAAGATTTTTTAAAGATTAAATAAGAAATCTATTCAATGCTAACAATATGGCTTATTACAAATCAAAATACAATTTAATTTCATACAATAATAAAATAAGACTCAAATGCATTTACTAAATTATAATATAACATTGCACACAGCCCATTTGTTTAAAAATATTCTACAGTCTAATTATGCAATTCTAATAAGCATTTTTTTACAACCAAAATTTGCCAAAAAAAAATTAATGTACCTTAAAATTTATATAGCTTATATTTCCATATGCATTATTAATATACCAAATAAGTCAAGTGATATTTAAAAATATAACCAAATTCTAAAGAGGCAAAAAAAAATCCAAAACTGAGGAGAAAAAAAATCTTTTTTAATCTAAAGACATTAAAAAACAAACTATCAATAACTTACTGTTTTTGATATGTTCAACCATGTCCATGGTAAAGGACCATAAGATAATGGTTTAGGTAGCATCCATATATGTATGAAAAAACAAATACTGAATGTAAGAGATGGAACAATGATGAATATTGTATCTTGAAAGCAAGCTGAAAAATCAGGCACTTCATTATTCCAAGTTTTATTGAGATCCTGTAAAATAAAAATTATTCTGATGAATATTTAAATAAGATTAACATTTAATATGTCTTTGAATAATAAAAACTTTAATGTATATCAACCAAAATTTTTTGCTAAAATGTTAATCATTTAAATGAATGTTCACTATTATATGCTTAAGTAACTAGTACATCATTTTTTGTCTAATTATAAAATATAAGTATATCTCAATCTATGTCGATAATTAATTTGAAAAATTTTCCAGAAAATAATTTGCATTTTTTTATTATTATGTATGAAAATTAATGAAAAATCGAAGACAACATTTTAACAACCATTTTTACTGTGCAATTATAAACCTCAGATATAATCACAGAATTAAAAATTCAAAAACCTTTATATTAATTGGAAAAAAAAAATTTCACACCAGTGGTGAATCTTAATCATAAGTAAATGAGAAAAAAATTAAAAATATAACAATACAATTTCCTTCCATTGTACTGTTTTAAACAATGATGTGAAATAAATTAAGAACATTTAGATTGTACTTAATACAATTGAGACACTACTTATACAATACTTATTTTATCAATTTCTTAATACAATACTTCTATTTATCAATTAAGGGAAAAATAGAAAATAACTAAACATGTAACATTTATTTCGTTGATAAAAAATATACAATATCAGACAAAAATGATTTTACATAATGAATATTTCAAAAAACACATAAAAGCTCTTTAGAGTAAATATCAACAAAAATTCTTTCTCATACAGAAATTTTCTTTTTTTAAAAATTTTTTATTTTTACATTTATGAGTTTAAACATGTTATTTAAATCTTAACTAAAAAAAAAAGTTAAATATTATATAGAGATGCACAAAATTATACCTATGTTAAGAATCAATTAGCTTACTCAAAAAATTGATAGAAATAATAATTCTAACTCATTTATAATTATTGATATTTATTATACATCTAAGAGATTAAAAAAAAGAACAATCTTATCACAAAATTAACAAAACCTCCTTCGGATCCACAATTTTAATTGTTGATTTGTATTTACATCAGTTTACTCATTCATGTATATTTTTTTATTTATTACTATATTAGTGTCTTAAAGCATTTGAAAGAAAAGAAACGACTCACCCAAAACCGATCATTACAGTAATTCCCAATCATATTAAGAAAAATTATAGTAACTCAAAATACTTAAGCAAGGAGATCAGCGACCTCCGTCTACAAAATTGACAACAAAACTTGTTTTACGCCGGCCCGGCTTAAATGTGCAGTGGCATTCTTTTGCTTTCATTTACGCAATTTTATGCAATAGTTCAAATTGCGCATGCGTAATTATTTCTCAATGAAATGTAGAACACATAAACGCCCCTTGATTTCAGTCGCGTAACATTGTGTAATTAAACACGTCAAGTGAATTAAAGATAAAATGTTTACCTTATTTTTTTTCAATCAAGATAATCTTCACTTGTTGTATCTCAGCAATTATTGAGCTATTTAATTATATCTTTCTTTTCTTTATTGCAAATGTTAGAAGTAATAAAATTTCCAAATAATTTTTTATTCGAAAATGCCTTTTTTAAATCAAATCTCCTTCATAAGATTTGATAAAAGCCTGTGTATCAATAAGAAGAATTAAAGCAACATCGAAGTCGCAATTTCTTATTTTTTAAAGAACTTTAAATAAGAATATGTTATTCCTATAGTAACTTGTTCATATAATTAATTATATTAGGTCATTTTTAAAAATAAATTTAATTTTTTTACTTTGAAGCTTTAAAGTTTGTTAAAAACTTTTCATTAAATAAATATAGGAATGTAAAAATCGCTTTACTGTAAAATTAATTTGAATATAATGTGAAGCGCTTTACACATCGAAAAAGGTCTTAATTCATTTATTATCGTTAAAGAAAATTTCAGCAGCGTATTTTAAGATTTTATAATTATCTCATTATATATATCAATGCTTTATTAACCAGATTATACGACATTAATATTTTTAAATTAATTCCACTTGCAAGAAAATTCGATATAATTTTTGTAAGCAAAATCAAATCTATTATTATAAGTAATAATGATTTCCAATTTAACAACAGTCGCTAATTATCTCTGAAAACCGAGTATTATCAATTATTTTAAACATAAACATGATCAAATTAAATTATTTCATTTTTGTCGTAAAATTTGAATGTAAACCAAAAATTCGAGAGTTTCAAAGGTGGTTTCATTATTTGGTATTTTCTCATATAAATTTAAATGACTTTCATTTTACTAAGATTTGGGGAGAAAGCGAGGTGACATATTGTTATTTATTTATTATTAATTTTTTTGGGAAGGGTTCAATCTGCCTATAATTATTTTGCCATTTATAAATATATCTTAAGTCTGAATTTTAAATAACTGAGTTCTATATACATTCAAATATTACTTTTTTTCATCGATTCCATTGTTCTTGCGATATGTGTTTTTAATATACTCTCTTTTTTAAAGAAAAGGTTGTAATACGTAAAAAAAATTTCACTATATTTTAAAACTCATCATATAATAAAAAATACTCGTATGCTTAAAGTTTCAAATGGCCTTCAGGATCATTGAATCAATGATGAAATGAAGTGGAAAAAACAGGTTTATTAAGCAATTACACTTCTAATAAGAAAATTAATTAAATATGTTGTAAAAATGTGATATCGATTAATAGTTCTATTCTAATAAAATCTCCAATACTTCCAAAAATACGCTCACTTCCAAAAGTTAAGCACGAAGATGTAAAATGCAAAAATATCAACAAATACTGTTTTGATTGACACAAAGTTCGGCAGAAGTAGCATATATATTTATGCATAAAATAAAATCAATAATTATAAACAGAAAGGAAAACAATATTAATTTTTTGTAAGTTATCAGATAATGACATTTAAACAGAATTATGTATAAAGTTAAACAACATAAAGTGAAAAAGGGACATTAATAGGGTGTGTGATCCCCCCTCATCTGTATACAAAGTTTACACCTTGTGACCACGCATTCAATTAGATGGTCAACCACCACAGAATTAAGCAATTGCCATTCTACTTGCAGAGCAGTTTCCAGCTCAATAAGAAGGGCTGGAGGTGGGAAACGTGAAGATACAGCACGGCCGAGAGCATCCCAAAGATTTTCAATGGGATTAAGATCGGGCGAATATGCTGGTCACGCCGTACGCGCAGTCCCTTCACTCTCCAATTAGTCATCGACGATGCCAACTCTATGGGGACGTGTGTTATCGTCCATTAAAACAAGGTAGCTGCAGATACACCTTACCAATGGATGCTGTAAGCTGTAACCATAGATGTCACACTTGTGGAGGTCGCTCTGAGATTCCGCTTGGCTAAAATCACAATATTTCCATCTTTAGCATGTAATATTTCCGATCACAATATTTCGCGGAGTTTGTAACCCTTGGGCGACCGGCTACGGGCTTTCGGACAACTGTGTAGCTTGAAATTGTTTCCATAAACATGGAATTACAGAATGATGAATGCCGAAGAAAAGAGCAACCTCTGAGATCGACTGCCCTGCTTCAATGCGCCCCACAGCACGCCAGCGCTCAGAATCTTCCATTTGTCTTCTGGAAGTCATAGAAACACGTTTATCTTGAAAACAAATTGTACGAAAGTTTTAAACACCTTCTATCAGCACTAACAATCAACTTCTGTAACTCTTCATAAAGCTGGTATCTCATAAGACTGCCTTTTTTACATATTCCTTGACATGAAAGCGCGATTGGCTGTTACCTAACACATTTCCATACTTCCATCTACCTCTGCAGCGATTTGCATCCTCTTCAATTCGGATTGCTTCCGGAAAATAGCAGCTTTCTCTCCTTGCTTAACTTTTGGGCGTGAATGTATTATTAAGAAATTTAAAAATGGTAAATATGTTTATGTATATAAATTTATATGTATTACATATTCATTACAATATATTTCAACAACTCAGTTTTAAAAAAATAATAATAAAGAAAATATATAAATAAAACTCGGAAATAGAAACTGTGATATTCTCATAAATAGAACTGATGCTCTCGGGTATAGAAATTAAATAGAAATTTATTTTATTCACGGAATCTCTCTGGAATAGAGATGATGATTCAATTCTGGACTGAAGAACGTTAGAATCAGTTTATCAGAAATAGCAACTGATGTTAACGAACTTCAATTTCATGGGAAGAAACTGAAGGTAAAGTTTCCATGGAAATGGATAGAGGCCTTTCATGTAGAACATCAGGAATTTATAGGTTGATAAGGAAACTAAAATCAAATTTCGGTTTAAAGGTATGAAAGCATTCTGATGGGAGGAGGAATAAAGTACAGGGTTAACAAGAAATAAGTTTCCCACTTCAGAGGGCTGTAGAATACGCTCTATTTGTCCTAATGAGATAAAATTTGAACTACAGATAATTCAAATGATGCGCTTGACATTTATTAAAAAATAGTACAAAATGTCGCCGCTAGATGGTACTTATTTTCATATATTGAAAATATGAAAAGTCCTTTGCTTTACAGAGCATGCCTATTAGCATTATCTTTGGGTAAAAAGAAGGCGGATTCTGAACGAGCATTAGTTACTTCTCTGCACATCATGCCTTCTTTGCAAGAAAAAGTGCTACTTGTAAAATTGTTCTACCAGAACCCGCAGAACTCCGTTGAAGCTGTAAAAGAATTTCGCCGTATGAAGCAGATACGAAGAGGTCCAATGTCTCCATGTGCGTTACACAAGATGATGCAGAAATTTGAAAGAACTGGACAGCTTGCAATTCTTTCCTGCAAAGGACGAAAGCCAATCCAGTCTTCTACTCACTGGGATTAGAGCACATTGTTGAAAATGAAGGGGGGCATATTGAAGACTTGTAATGCTACATTATTATTATTATTTAACATTTATAAAGCATATCAAATGTTTTTATGTGTATTACTGCGCCATCTATCGGCGAAATTTTGTACTATTTTTTAAACAAATGTCAAGCGCATTATTTGAATTATCTGTAGTTCAAATTTGATCTCATTTAGACAAATAGAACGTATTCTACAGCCCTCTGAAGTGAGAAAGTTATTTTTTGCTAACCCTGTATATACCAGAAAGGGAGAAATTGTGCATCCATCTATCCAGGTATTTAAAACTAAACTCAGTGGCAAGACAGCCTATAGGGTAGGAGCCAAGGATTACTACATATCTGCTTCCTTGACAGAGAACCCTGGGTTGCAAAATATATGTCTCGATTAGGTGGTCAGCTTAACGCGAAACCCCCAGCGTTTAGTTTCCAAGCATTCTTGGTACTCAATTTTATCGACCCACTAAAGGGATGAAAGGCTGAGTCTTACTGACCCAAGCCGAGGATCCAACCTCAGATCTGTGACTTGGGAACGCGAAGCGCCACACTACGCCACCTGGCATTTAACATCATCATATCTTCCATTTGTGAATTGGAGTTACTTTTGAGATAAATTTCAAATGCTTGCGAGTTGTTTATTTCTGAATAAACTTGTTAGCCGTTATCCTATTATTTATTTTTTTAAATTTCATTTTAGAATCTTATTTAAGATAAAGTTGACGTTGCAATTAAATTATTTAATAATATTTATTTTAAATTATTGATTATTTATTAATCAAAGTTAAAAATCTTATTGAAATGTTTTATCCTAATAAACAAAGCTGTAAACAATACATGAATTAAAATAATTAGTTTTTATTATACAGTAATACGAAGACTTCTAGTACTAAAGTTATAAACATTTTGAAACAAAACATGAAATAATGTAATGACATTGAATATGTAAATACTAGAAGAATTTTAGTCAAATAGCTGCATTATATTTGAAATATTACATTTTATTTTCATTTTTGCATATTCATATATGGTGTTTTACATATTATAAAAATGTTTAGGAATAAATAATTCATTGTGAAATATTTTTGTAAATTTTTATACTGAAGTAATTATTATATTAAATTTAATTTATAAAAAGGCAAGTTACAATAAATTCTTCATATATTTTAAAATTTTATTGGATTCATAATTTTTCTTTAAAAAAACTTCTCTTTAAATTGATATTTATATTCAATTTAAGGCGATAATGAAACTTTAAAAAACAAAGTCCGTATGAAGACATAGACTCGATTTTTGCAAAAAATAATTGGTACTTTTCCATTTCGCCGGCACAAATCTCGCCAAGCAAAAATTAAGTCGCCAATTGGCGACAACACACAGTATACACATAAAAAATTTTAAATAATGTTGTTTTACATAAAAAATTTTATATTAATTTATTTAACTGTTGTTCTCGTGTTCACGCTATGCGTGGAATGATGGGTGCCAGAGCCTCAATTTATTTACTTATTATATTAGATTACAATTTAGCGGGTGATGCATATTTCAAAATCTTATCATTTTTTTAAAAATATTTTTTATGTGAATTTGTTACGATTATTATTTTTTAAGATATATTTTTAAAATCTGATTTTTTCTAGAGAGATTTTATGAAATTATTAAATTTGTATATATAGCAACATAGCATAAAATTATGAAATGTTAAAAAAAAAGAGTCGAAATTAAGTCGTTGATAGTAAAAGGTCGTCACATGTTTTGGAAACGTTGCAGTAAAAGGTTACCAGCGGAGATATTCTCTCTAGCGCCGGTTGTATCATTTTTGGCGACTTTATCGCCTACGCCGGCGAAATGGAAAACTACCAAATAAATTTACTGAAAAGTAAAAATTAAACAAAATTTCATTATTATATTTGTATCAAAGGCATATTAAATATCAGTAAGATATTAATGTCATCTATTCTAACTATAGATAAAATAGTTTGTGGAACTTTGTCATTTATTCATCTGTTGCTCACTTTTTTTTTCTTTTTTTGTTACAAATTAGCCTTTTTCGTTCTAGTTGAGATCATGATTACGCCACTTTATTACAATTCTCATCGATCATGAATAGATTTTTTCGCATCGAAGATGACACTTAGATATTCGATGGGAAAACTCGCCTTGTTTGCTGCTGCTCGAAGAATGCGATTTGACGGCAGACAGCAAATTTGTGGACAAGTCGTATTTACGACGGCGTCTCAAACGATGTGACGCAGGTAACGTTTCATCTACTGAATTTATTAAACTATCCAGTTTATCAAGAGCTTGAAAATACATTTATTACCAATAATTAAGAGTTGGTTAAGAGTAAGTTAAACATTTCAAATTTATGAAAAAAATGAACTATTTTCGAATACAATTAAAACAACCGAGATAATATCTTGTCTTGTAAAAGTCATTTTAAGCAAGCATTTCGGCATATAAAAATATATAATTTTTATGGCTCATCTCACTTATTAGTAAAATATATGTGTGTTATAAAATAAATATTAGAATCCACCATTAAATGAAAAATAGTTTTTCTATTTATTATAGAATTTTTCTAGATTTGAAGATTAATAGTTTTAAATTATATACAGGGTAAACAAGAAAATTCTTTAAAAAAATCAAGAAAAGAAAATGCTTTCACAATTTGCTTTCTACTACAAGGTAATCAAGAAAGCTATTATCATTTTTAATGACCCAAAAGATCATGACCTGCAGAAAGTGTAATCTATTGTTAGTCATCGATAGGTAGTCCATAAAATGTTATTCATTAGAAACTAGGATACTTTAACTGCTTCATTGAAACAAAATCTAACGTTACAATATTAAAAATTAATACAATACTAATTTTTAATATTGTAACATTTGATATATAAGAATTCGAATTACGTAAAATAATTTTTTACTTACATAATTATATTTCATCGAAAAACCCTTTTTAATTCTTTTCATCTATTTTTAATCGATCATTTAAGCTTCAGTACTTGGTTGGGAAAGGTATCGTTCTTGTAGCAGATTTTCCACCCGAGCCATCTGAAGATCCATCATATTCACTAATTGTGACTAAGGCACGCAAAATACATCGTGGTTGCAATGTAGAAAAGTGACGTGAAACTTATAGCGGGGATAGAGAGAGAGGCTAATTCCATCAAGGCCAGTCATTTGGAGATTATTGTTGATCGAGTCTCTTGACTGTATAGCTACGGCATGATTAAAAACTGAAATAATGTACTTTTACGCTTGAAAACTTGACAATGTTCCTTATCACTCACTGTCTGTATGATGAAAAGTGCCTTTTATTGTAAGCATTGCTATTGTAGACCTCTGGGTTTTGACAATGTTCAAAATAAGTTGTGATGATGAGACTGTTTAGTTTCGGTTATTTGATTTGAAAAGTCCCGACAATCCCACCTGAACTGGAATATTTTTAAAAAAGTTATCAATACTGTACAGACTATATTAAGGAGGGAAAATGATATATATTTCTTGTGTCTTTTTCTAGCTATTTTTAAGTGTTAGTATTTAGTAGTTACTAAGTTAATAACCACTCGTAAAATTTTTAAGCAATTGAGCCAGATATATTTACCTTCAGTGGAAGCTCTGTCCTACTAAAAACTTCTCTTAAGGAAAAAGACTAAAAGAAAATAATGCATATTCCTTGTGTTTTTCTCTTTATATTTTTAAGTGCTAATATTTAGTAGTTGTCAGCTTTATAACCATGGCAAAAATTTTAATACAATTGGGACAAACTGGGCTTTCAGTAGAAGCTTTAAAGTTCTTCTATCAAATCTTTTTCTTGGGTCTCATGTGGATTAGAAAATAGCTGCCATACTAGGTAAGATGTTTTTCTGATCTGATATTTTTGTTTATGCATAAAGTATCAACTGGAAAAATAATTCAAGCAGCAACAGAAGAAGAAAATTCTACACAAGCTACATAGTCTTTCAGTGAGAATGTAAAAGCTAATTTCCTTGAAGAAGCGTTTGTTTCTACAAATATGATTAAGGACATCAAGTCACTTGAATCTAAAAACAATGATGAAAATTACTATAAGAACATAATGAAATGAATATAAGTGTTTCAAGTTTATGGCCAAATATAGCTGATAAGTTTAGAATGTCTTGTGTATAACATAAAAGAGGTTTTACAAAGAATGCTAAACGTAGATCTTTTTCCATTTCTAACAACTTAAAAAATATACCGAATAGTGACACATATTGACATTTTTAAGCTAAAAAAATACTACATGGTGACTTACATTACGAAATGTCAATATTTGATGCAAAAATTCAAATAAAAAATGCTAAAAGATGTTTGTAATTTCGAAATTTGATTTATTCAAAATTGCAAAATTCGGTATTTTGTTTTCACGTTATGCTATTTTTCAAAAGAAGAGGAAATGAACAATCTACACAATTTATAGATGAATACAATAACTAGGGAAAAATCAAAACTTTAATTCCAAATCATGGAAGTTCTATAAGTCATTTTGATTCCTTTATTGCTTAGATAGAATTATTAAAATTCCTGTTCAATTATTGATAAAAGAAATATAAATCACTATATAAACAAATAAAAATCACTGAAATATAAATGGAGAAATGAAAAGACTAATGTAACTGTTTAAAAGAACTATAATTGTGATTTTGTTTCAAGTATGTAATAATCTTATAATTTGAGGAATCTGTGAAATAATAGAAGCCCCTAACGAAGAAACAATTTTAAATTTAATAGAATTATTAAATGAAAATGATTTTGTGTTAATGCATCATTAGAATTCAAGGTTAAGAAATTCGACAATTACAATTTTAAAAATTCAAAATCAAAATTTCGCATCCTTTATCGTATTATTCACAAGAACAAAGGATTTCTGCATTAGGAAATGAAGACTAACAAAATTAAATACGATATAAAAGCAACAACTCAGCACAGTACCTGAATGCATCATACTCTTAATATTTCACTTAATAAACAAATTTCTGTTATTATTAGGTATGTAAATTTTGAGGAAAAAGGACTACTATAACTGGGATATTTATAGGGTTTGTAATGATTTCGACGACCGCGAGATGGCGCTGCTGATGCAGCGAAATGAGCTTTAAAATAGAGAAGAAAAACTCAGGCTGTAGTTCTGGATTTAGTGTCATGACATGTTTGTTGAAGTAGGTGATGTGACTGAAAAATGACTGGTAACACCTCTGTTGAAAAGAACACGGGAGCTTTATTTAGCTATAATGAATTGTAGATAAATGGAATGTCCATAAAGTGTTCTTTCTTTCGTTTACCGGTGATTCAAAACTACAGCATATTGCACTAGTAATGGTGCAATGAATGATGAACATGTACAAGGGAATGTAAAATGTTGTCTTCATTGAAAAATTCCGCTTCTGCATGCAACAACATGATCGTTGGATTCGAGCCGACATAATGATCAATGATTGCTGAACTTCTGCGTTATGCATCGCCACACTGATGTGCGGCATACTTTTCTGTTCGTGACATAGAGTTTGAACTTGAGGGAAGTTTCTGAATGGGAGTCTTAGAAAACATCTCAATGCTAGACCGGCCACCCCATTATTTTAACTTGGAGGACATTGCGACCCCGACCTATTTAACTTCCACTAGTCATTTCAAAATTCTGAGCATCCCAGAAATATTATCTAATTCGTTCTTAAAAAACCTGAATACTTTAATTTTTTAAAATGTTAGTCCTAAAATATAACTCTGATAACTTAAAAAAGCATGAAAATTTAAATTTTTATTTTATAATGATTTTTTCCCTATGTTTTTCACAATATATAATTAATTTCACAATTAATTATCAAATAAGTAGTGCAAACTTACTGTTTAAAATGATTCCTTTTTTTAATTATGTAAAATATTTCTGATGTAGCTTAAGTGTCAATGTCTCTAAGCATACATTAATATAATCTATTTAAAAATTAAGGATTTATTAAAGGTTTGATTATTGGTAATTTTACGTTTCTTTTTACTAATATAACATTACTAACAGCGGACACTTGGTCAACACCCTCTAGGGGGTGTTGTCTTGGTAGACTAACCCTTCACCACAACAAGGCCCGAAACTGCTACTCATTTGTCGTTTCCAAACGGGTAGCTGTGAACTAAGTCACGGAGGTGAGTAGCATTATCTGCATAATAAAACATAAAGTATCCTATTTAATGTTCCTACTTGAAAACTGCAAAAGTGTTTATTTTGCTTTATGTTAGTGTCACATTAAATGAACTCTGGCTTTGCATATTACAGAGCTCATGAATATAATTTAGATGCATCAGTTTTCCCATTTATGCCAACTTTTAACCCAATCAAATAAAATATTTAAAAAATAACCTCTTAATAATCTATCTGACATTCATATTGGATATTAATTAGTAACTGTTTCCAAAATGGAGCTAAGTGCCTTACATTTGTAATTCCAATATTTATCAGTAATTTTTAATTATTAGTTTTATTGAAAAATCATAAGCAAATATTAGAACAGATTGACTTCAAATTTCTGTTGAAAATGTAAAAGAGTGTAGATTATTCCTTTCCAAACAATATCAAATGTTTCTGATGTGGCATGAATCTCAGCATTCTTTGCCTAAAAAAACATCAATATATCAGTTATGTAATTACTTATTACGAGGGTTACTCTGAAATTTTTGAGATACGCGCAGACGAGAATTTACAAAATAAAAATAACGGTTTAATTTTAACACAGAAGACGATTTTTTACTGACTTACTTCAACTTGTTTAGCGTGGAATAAATTTTAAACAGAAGAGAAAATGGAGTTGACGCGAGAACATTTTCGCGCTATGATTTTCTACGATTTCAAAGCAGGATTAAATCAAGAAGAATGCGTTCAACGGTTGCAATTAGCATTTGGTGATGAATCTCCAGCTTGTGCTACTGTATTCAGATGGTTTAGAGAATTTAGAAGAGGTCGCAATTTTCTTCAGGATGAAGAACACACAGGAAGGCCGCCGTCGGCAGTAATCCCGGATAATGTGTCTGACATATGAAAAATGTTAATGGATGATAATCGCTGTACCTATCAAATGATACAGAAGGAACTGAACATTGGATCCGCAGCCATACACAAAATCATTCATGAAGAATTACATATGAAAAAAGTAGTTTTCCGTTGGGTTCCCCATAATCTAACTGAGCATCAAAAAGAGGAGCGTGTCAGAATCAGTAAAGAAACTCTTAATATGCTGAATGATGGTGGCCAGCGCATCGTTTCTAAAATTGTAACAAGTGATGAAACGTACATACCGTTTTTTGACGTTCCAACACGTCAAGAAAGCAAAGTATGGGTCTTTGAAGATGATCCCACGCCGACAATGGTGGAAAAACAACACGCACAGAAAAAAGTGATGTATCCCGTTTTCTTCAGAAGTACAAGATTGGTCAAAGCCATCAAGCTGGAAGGACAGAAGACAGTGACAGCAAACTGGTATACCACTAAATGTCTTCCAGAAATTCTACAAGAACAGAATGTTAACGGACTAATGCTTCACCATGACAATGCATCTTTACATACAGCCGGATTAACAGTTGAGTTTCTTAAACAAAAACAAATTAAAGTGATCGAACATCCGCCGTATTCACCTGATCTAGCTAGGTGCGACTTTTGGTTATTTTTTTAATCTAAAAAAGAACTTACGTGGACGTCGTTTTCATTCAGAAGAAGAGATTGATGTGGCTATAAATGCATTTTTTTCATCTATTCGAAGAAATGAATGGCTTGAGGCATTTAATCTGTGGAAAATTCGTCTACAAAAGTGCATTGATGCTGGAGGAGACTATTCTGAACACACCTAAAATTTTGGAAGTATAACTTTAAAAACCTAGTTGTATCTCAAAAATTTCAGAGTGACCCTCGTATGATTAGTTATTATTTAAAGGTATGACTAATGGTAATTTTGTATTTCTCTAATAACCTATCATAAAGTTATATCTTATTGAAAGTTGTTTATATAAAAAATTTCACGTTTTTATTTTATGTTTAATTATACAATAAAAATAGCGCTAGCTTTACAAATTATGGAGCTTGTGAAACATTAATCAGGATCCTTCACAACATTTATGCCAACTTTTAAGTCAAAATACAATTGTAAAAAAAATTCTTATACTTTTGTTTGACATTGATTAGTGACCGTTTCCAGAATAGTCCTATAATTGTTAACAAGTCTTCATCATAGAATGCTTTTTTTTCAACTATTCATTTCAATAGTAATTTTTATGGTAACAAATACTATTGAAATGAACAGTTACAATAATTTAATTTAATATTTGTTTATAATAAGATTATATGCTTCTCATTGAAAGAGTCAACAGTTTATGTCATATCCAACAAATTTAATCTTGAATCTTTCTAAAATTAAAAAATTACTTTCAGTTAGAAAAGAACTTCGATTACTTTTTTAAATATAATGTATCCATGTGTGAAAAAGTATTATTCTAATAATTTTTATTGTTAAAATTATAGGTGCTGTTCTAATCCTGACCAATTATAGTGAAGAGGTATCTTAAGTGATTATATAGTGAAGAGCAATGCTGAAAGCTAATTTTTGAAATATAAAGAAATAACATGTATTATCTATACTGCAAAAATACATGCATTTAGCAAAATAAAAATTTTAGAATAAACTGTTCTACTTCAGGATAGAATATTTCTAGAATTGGGCAACTTTAGTTCAAAATTAATGTTGAATCCTTAGCAAATAATGCATGAGTTTGTTTTTATTTATATTGTTTGTTATAAAAAGAAAAAAATATAGTATTTGAAAGTCTGACAGCGAGATGTGAACTAATGTTAAAATATTTAGAAACAGTAGTTAACATTTAATTGAATATTTTTATATAAGTGTAACACAAATTTTGATACATTTCTGTTAGATGTGCAGCAATTCATTATAAGTTAGAAATATAAAACTAATTTTTTTTTCATTAGAGACACAGTAGAAAGATTTTAAGTGTATAAATTCTCAGTTAAGTATTTTGTAGAAAACAAAATTCCCATTTTAATTTAATTAGAATTTACTTAATAGAAAATAACTTTTTATTTAGTGAAATAAAATTAGTGTAAAATATGAAAATGTGATTATGCAGAAAAATTGACGGAGTTAATGAGAGTTAAACAATGCAAAAATGTGATTCTCTTGTGATATTAAACAAATCAAATTAATATATTGCTAATATCATTATTTAAAATAGTGCAAACACGATAATTAGATTTATATGCTTATTCGTTCATATATTCACAATTAGTAAAAAGCAAATATTTACTTATGTTTTACTTCTTTCTTTTTGAATGTGAATTTCAACAAGATCTGATTTTTATCATATAATTTGTAAATTTCACTAAAGTATTTAGATATTTAAAAGAATAACAAATTATTTATATTTAAAAGAATATAATTGCTTATAATAGATGTTTAAAAGAATAACAAATTTGGCACTTGTGTTAATTTTCAAAATGGAATGCAAAATAATACATTTTAAGCATGACAATTATTTTACTCTTGTAAGATGCAACAATGTAGCTTAAAATGAAAAAAAATTCGTACTTATGGTAATAATTTAAAATAGCTTTCTTCTAGTTTAATAATTCGAAATAAAATCCTTTGTTATTATTATGAGCTACATATAATGTAGACAAACATATAAGCTAAGATAAGTCCTATCTTGGCTGCTTAAATTGGACCAATTTTGGCAGACAAGCTTGGTCCTATCTTGTCCACCCAGATTGGTTCAATGTAGGTTGCCAAGCTCAGCCCTACCTAGGCAACCCACATTGGTCTTATATAACGAAATGTAAACCATCCAGGATTAGCCCGATATAGACCGCCAAAACTGAACCTAGACAAAGTCAAGATTAGCCAATATAGGTGTTGCGATTTCAAAATCAAATATAAGTATTTTTGTCAAATACATTCAATGTTCTTTTTCATGGGGTTTTGCATCTACCTGAGGCTGGAGATATTTTGATATGATGATAAAAGTATTTTCAAATATGATTCATTAAGGAAAACAAAGAATTTAGCGACAAACACAAAATAACAATTTTATTACAGCATTTTTACTCTTACTATTCTACAAAAGAACAGAAAACATGAAGTGACAAACAGCGCCGCTTAGCTTCCAGGCACAGTTCCTTTCACTTTCTAACATCCTCCCCCTTGAGACTCGGACTGAGTCTCAATCTCATAACATACATTATTGAACAGATCAAGTCTCTTTGGTGTTTTCACACATCTACCAGACGAAGTAAATTTTTTCAAAATAACATTTTCAGGTCTCATTTTACCTCCAGAAGAAGTGACATCAACGGGAATAGGTTGTATTGGTCGCAAAACTGTTCCATGTTGGGTTTTAAGCCTTACGGTACGATTCTTACTATCGCGACAGGGAATAAATTCTTGCTAATGAATAAATTTTTGCTAATGGCCAAAATAAACGTATTTTGTTATCATCTCCTATTAATACAATTTCTCCTACTTTAGGAACGTGAGATCGTTTTTCATTCTGTTTTTGAACCAGTAGACTCAAATATTCTTTTCTAAAACGTTGTCTAAAACCACTTAAAAGCTTACTTCTATATTTTATTCCTTTTACAAGACTCGGTCTGTTTACTTGGTCAATATCTTGAATATCGAAGTTCCGATTCTCGATAAGAAACACTGCAGGTGTCAAAGGAACCAATTCCTATGGATTTTCAGATACATAAGTCAGTGATATACAATTAATTATAGATTCACGAAGACAAATAATGGTATACAATTCTTCACACGTTAACACAGACTTATCCAAAGAGCGTTTTAACAGTTCTTTCACAGTGCGAACCAATCTTTCCCACCAGCCTCCCCACCAAGCTGCAGTGGGAGGAATAAACTTCCAAAGTATTTTATAAGAATTTGTTTCATTCAATATTTTGTTCCAATTTAATTTCGAGAGATCATTGAAAGCTCCACGAAAGTTTGTTCCATTGTCACAGTAAATTATTCGTGGCCGGCAGCGTCTAGCAATAAACCGTCTAAATGCCAGAAAAAATGCATCAGAGAGAGAACTAACACACTCGAGGTGGATAGCACGGTATACCGGGCAAGTATAAACAGTGCTATCCAAACTTTTCCTCCATTTTTCAAAAATATAGGTCCGGCTAAGTCAATGCCAACAATTTCAAATGGCGCGCAATCTGTTATCCTATCTGGTGGCAGAGGTGTTGGTTCGCTTGAAATAGCTTTCGTTTTAAACCTTTTATAAACAACACAGTTATATAAAACATTTTTATGGCTTTTCTAGCTCTAATGATCCAATAATTTTCTCGTTAAAGACATTGCATCATTTGAATACCCGCATAGATATTATTTACATGAACATTTCTGATTAGCAGTTTAGTGAATTCACATTTTTCTAACAAGATTGGATACAGGAAAGATTTTGAATCATCTCTGTAAACTATTCTTGTTCTAACTCTTAAAACGCCCTTATCATCTACAACAGTTTCAATAAAATTTGAAGATTTTACCTTACTTAAGCAATACTTTTGAACAAGACAAATCAATTTTTCTTTGGAATTCTCTATTTCTGATAGTGTAATTTCAAGATCTTTGCATTTATCCGGACCAATTTTACAATTATTTACAAACCTCAATAGCCATGCAAATATTCTAATTATTTTATTATAATCTGATACATTATTCTAAAGCCAAGGGGGTGCGTCTTTTGAGAGATCAATATTCGTTACTTTAACCTTTTTTTCTTTCAAATCTACTTGTTCAGTTTGGCAGAGAGTTTCTCCAGCAGGCCAGTTTTCAGAACATTCTCGCAGCCACAAAGGGCCTTTCCACCATTTGGAAAAATGCATTTGTTTCGCAGAACAACCACGCGATAATACATCAGCGATATTCATATTTCCTGAAATATGTCTCCATAACTGACCTTTTGTCAATTCACGAATCTCTTTAATTCAGTTTTGCACGCAAATAGACCTATTTCCTAGCTCTTTTATCCACCAAAGTGCCGTTGTAGAATCGGACCAAAAGGTAATTTTTATATCTAGCAAATCAAGCGAATTAATAATAAAATTTCCCATTCTAGAACCTATGCAGCAAGCCATTAATTCTAAAAGCGGAATATTCAAAGGTTTTAAGGTTGCGACTCTAGATTTTACTCATACGAGAGTTACCTTAATTTCAGAGTCGAATACCGATCGAACAAAGACGCACTCTGCGTATGCCCCCTTGCAAGCATCCACAAAAACATGTTATTCAGATGTTGAATTAATTGCCATATATCGAGACAAAGATACATCTTTAAAATAGATAAATTTTTAAACCATTTTAAAAATTCTCTTAAATTATTTTGAGACAGTACTTCATCCCAAGAAATTTTCATTTTCCACAAATTTTGCAATAACATTTTAGGAAGCAATGTAACTAGTGTTAATAATCCAATAGGATCAAAAATTCTTTGTATAACTGATAAAATTACTCTTTTTGTAAATTTAGTATCACAAGTCAAGGCATCCAAATCTGTGCAACATTTATGTATCGTTATCCAAATTCCAAATTACTCCTAGCACAGAAGTATATCTCCTGAATGTTTATCAACATTTACATTAATGACATTGCTTTCAAAATTGCGCAAATTAAAACATCCATTCATCATAATTAATTTAGCATGTTTAATAAATTGCTTGTTCATAGCTATTAAATACGCCCGACGCACAATTATCAAAATAGAAGGAACGCTTTAGCTTCTGAGTTACATATAATATTCAGGTTTACAGTTTTCTAATAAATGCATTATAGAAGCATTAAGCAGGAAAGGGCTTGAAAAGACTCCAAAAACAGCCCTATAATGTCTATAAACTAGTTGACCTTTATTGGATGGAGAAAAAAATTGAAGAAAATATCTGTGATGTAGACAACATTAAAAAAGATTTTTCAATATCAGCACTAATACCAATAGGATACATTCTAAATCTATCAAGAATACTATGTATTAACTCAATAACATTAATTCCTTTATATAGACATTCATTTAAAGAAGACATCCCTTTCTCCGAGGCAGAAGCATCAAATACAGGACGGATTTTAGTGGTTTGGCTCGCTAATTTAATTACTGGTCTGTGAGACAAATAATGACATTTATTGTTTATCTCAAAATCTGGCACGCGTTCATTAATTTTTAATTTTTCCCAATTCTGAAAAACACGCTGATAGTCAACAAAAAATTCATTGCATCCTAATTTGTTAATAATTCGCATGTGTCTTTTCCAAACTAATTCTTTATTATTCGATAGATTCATATTATTATTTTTCCATGGGAGTTCTACTTCATATCTTTCATCAGGAAAAGTTTTCATTTTATTATTGAAATCATCTGAATTAAAATCACTCTTTTCTTTTTCGACTGGGTTGGATTGGAAATTCCTAGAAGTTCCCATAATTTACTTAAGGGTATCTTCATTGAATGCATCGATAGAGTTTTTGAAATATTATTCCCTTCACATGAACTATATGTTTCAAATACAGTCCACCCAAGTTTCGTTTCAATGGCTGTTAGACCAGATTTTAATTCGAAAGAATTCCCAGTTAATAATTTTCCTATAACATGTGCACCAATTAAAAGATTAATTTCTGTTTCATTTCGAAAAGAATCGGTGAAATTTATTTTAATTTCTATTAATTCATTCAAAATCACTTTATTCTCAATTGTAGGAATAAATCCACAAATCTGTTTTTTAGAAAGAGCCTCCAATGACCAAGTAAAACTTCCTTTCAAATTGCCAACTTCGACGGAAAACGATGTTGTTTTGGTTTTGTTTCATTCCCCCCAAAGAACGCGTGGATCACCGTCTCCTTCCTAAGAGGGGAAGCCCCAAACTGGGTCATCAACCTTTCGCTTACGTAGCTACTCTGACTCCCAGTAGAGCCTCTTTATTACCCCTTTATAGGAGCCTTAACTCCCAGTGTCTATTATTGCGCGAATAGTTTTCTGGCGACCTTGACCGGCCTGATACAAGCTTCTGTGACGTCACAGACGAGAGCTGATGAATCGAAAGTTTCGTTTCGACTCATTTTCAAACTATTGCTTAGTTTATGATTTTTATGCACGTTTGTCATTTAATATGAAATTGTGATACAATTATTAACCTTATAACTGATAAAAATTTAAAAAAAAATAGTCATTGAACTTTAACAAAATAAACAATGTCATTTCTATGATTTTTTAATGTTATTATAACAGTGTATAACTAAACAATAATTAAGAATTTCACGCAAAATATTTCTCGTCAGATGATAGAATTATTTTCGAAATATATATATATATATATATATATATATATATATATATATATATAAACTAACATACTATTATTTAACTCATTAAAACTATTATTAACATTTTTAAACCAGTTAAAACTCAACAAAATTATCTCCATATAAATAATATCTGCAACAAACACTTTATAATTGTCTATGATGTGTTTATTATTTAACAAATTTCAAAAAACATTAATCTATTGAAGACCATTATTTTAAAAATAATACAAAACTATACTTAAGAAAATAAATTAGATGATTCATAAAATAATTATCAAAACAGTCATTGTAAATATTGAGTAAAAGTATTATTAATTTTATAAAAGCAATTATACAAAAATACTTTATTTTTACTGTGGAAATTGTAAAAGGTGGTTATTCAAAAAATTGAAAAGTAAATTATTTTTCATTTTAATAAGCATACACAGTGAAAGAAAGAGCCATGATTTTATTTACATGAATACAATTGGTACAAAAACATGTACATTTTATAAAATAATTTTGTCATATTTTCTGAAATCTTGTAACATTTTCTATATTTATATCTAATGATACTTTTTATATTTATATCACAACTTTCAAAATGAATTTTTATTTAAAAAAAATTTGGTGATAAGTAATGTGATACATATATAAACACAAATATGTAAAAATTTTATAAAATTAAAAATCTTCTAAAACAAATTCTCATGAGACATAAATTTAAAAAAAGTAATTGATCAATTATTAGAAAATTTATCTTGCATGTCTAATATTATAATTATACATATCTAATACTAAAACACAGATTTGAGATATAAAACTTAACATATCCTTACAAATTTTTAATAATACAATTTATATGAATCAGACACTTTTAACATAAACTAAATAAGTTAAAATACAATTCTAAACAAAGAAATGTTTTAAATTTATAAGAAGAATTCTGTTAACAACAAAATTAAAATTTGCAGTTGTATGTATTTACAATATTTTATAAATTTAATACACATTTTGCAAAAGATATAAAATATTTTGAATTCAAAATATATATCGAAATTGATTCTTTAACTTTATGCACTTAAAATAACACTGTTGGAATAGTCAACAATTGTTACAAGCACATTTTAAAATTCCATGTATTACATTTCATAACAATAAATAAAATTTAAAAATATTGATAAAATATGAACCATTAGTTTTGCAGGAGTGATACATCAAACATCCAATTAAATGTACTTTTTATAAAAAGATAAAAATCAAATAAAAAAATTTATTTTACAGTGAAATATTAGAAAAAAACAGCAAAATTAAAAATTATCGGTATAAAAAATCTCTTTATTTATTCATTTTTTGATCAACTATTTATTAATGTAGAAATTTTTCGTTTTAGACTTTTAGTGATACGTTTATCATTCCTTAGCTTAGCATAATTATTGTGAAAAATATTAGTTAAACCAGATAAGCACTTTTTTACAATATTAATATGCTCAACTCCACAAATGCATTTCTTTTTTAGTGGAACACCAATTAATTCTAGTTTTTCTAAAACAAGTTGAATAAACAATGATTTTTGATTAGAATAACAAATAAAAGAATTTTCGTAAGTTTCATCTATTAAATTTTGAAATATTTGAATGGCATTAATAGTAATAAATATTTGATATTCTTGGGGCTGTTATGAAACAAACAAACAAATAAATGACTCCAATTTTGAAACATACACATTAATTAAAAAAAGAACAAATTTTACAAGGAGTCATGTATGGGTTCGCGACAATCTCTCTCGCCTGCTTCGCGTACAACGAGAGTCTCAGAATTAAAACAAAAAAGAAAAAAAAACATAGGATCTTAAAATCGAAAGTGCCGATGGTGAGACATTACAGACTAAATTATTCCTTCCTTCCCCGGAGTTTTTTTCCTTTTTTTTCTTCTCATTCTAAGGAAATCAACCTGCAAATAAAAAAAGAAAAAAACACACACAAACAACAAAGAGCAATATTTAATATTACAGATAGCCCTGATCAATCGGACTCTGGCTGAAACACAAAATTATATGGAATTATATAATATTAAATATAAAATAAAAATATATCAAAATAGCACAAAATAATTATCTAACACAACAGAATTTTCAACACTAACTAAATTTACAAATAGACACATTTTTATTATAAAAAACATTTTTTTATTATGTACACATGTAACAACAGTGGAAGTTTGTATTAAAAAAAACATTTTAATTTAATATCTGAGAAAAAAGAAAATAATTAAGTTTGGTTATTCAGCATTCTACTGAGACTATCGGCATTCTGATGTAATTTGCCCTTTCTGTGAACAATATCAAAATTTAGGCTTTGAAGCACCAAAGCCCACCTTAAAAGTCTGGGATTAGATCCTGTATGATGTTTTAACCAAACTAAAGGGTTATGATCAGTTTCGATAATAAATTTATACTGACCATCTAAATAATATTTTAATTTAGTAACAGCAAAAATTATTGCTGCACATTCCTTTTCTATAGTGCTATAATTTTTCTCAGATTTTGAAAATTTTTTACTCAGAAATAGGATAGGGTGTTCATTTTCATTTTGATCTCTCTGAGATAAAACTACACCTATTCCTAAGTTTGAGGCATCACATTGAATGATAAATTGTTTTTGAAAGTCTGGACTGTAAAGTACAGGCTTCTTTATTAAAGTGTTCTTTAATTCTATGAATGCCTTTTCGCAGTTATTATTCCATATTACAGTTCCTTTCTTGGACTTCCCTTTTAACAGGTCGGATAAAGGCGCAGCAACTACCGAAAATTCTGGTATATACTTGCGATAGTACCCAACAAGACCTAGGAAAGCTCGTACTTCGGTTTTGCTTGAGGGACGTTCGAAATCGGTAATGGCTTTCACTTTAATATCACCTGGTGTTCTTTGACCTTGTCCTACAAAGAATCCCAAATATTTAACACGAAGTTGAGCGAATTTGCACTTAAGGGGTTTTACAGTAAATTTCGCAAATCGAATCTTCTCCAGAACACATTTAAGATGTTGGATGTGATCAGACCAGGTAAGTGAATATATAGCTATGTCATCTAAATAAGGCACAGCAAAATGTTCGCAATTTTTTAATAAATATGTGTTATTAGAAGCTTGTTAGATAATTCGAGTGAATTTTTCATAAATATTTAATAGGACGGAATGCATGAGTAAAATTAGGAAAAAAGAACAGTTATTTAAGATTTGTCTTGCCAAATTCATTCAAAGGAAGATCTGAAACATTATTCATTCAACGTTAACTAATTGACTACGATCACTTTTAAAGTGCTGGAACAATTCATTTTATGTAAAAATTTCAGTAATACTAAAGATTTGGAAGTATATTGCTTATGAATAAGTAAATTAATTAATTTGATAATCTATATTTTAATAATAACTTTTTCTCAATTTATATATCAGCATATTATGTTAAAGCATCATCTTTTAAAAAGAGAATAGTTTGGAATTTTAAAGCCAATAAAAATATTCAGATTATTGAAAATTTAAGTTATTAGAAAAGTTATTCCAGGGTAGAGTAGAAACAAATACCAAATATCTTCTTTCATTCTAGATTTTTTTCTTTTTGTAATTTAGAAGAGTAAAAAACATTTTGCCTTAGATAGATTTTAAGATTTAACGAGCTATCAAAAATTTCTGTTTCGCGTACAGTTGCACAAAGTTGTAGCTATATTCCAAATTTGAGCATTTTTGAAAAGAAGAATTAAAGAAATATATTTTAATCTAAAACTAAATTTTAACTCACTTACAACATAATTAAAAATATCAGATGACCAGTCTCTATGAAACAAAATGAACATAAACCTTAAAATTGATATATTTTCAGCCATTAATTTACTGAAATAGTAAGGAGCATTCTTCAAACCGAATGCCATTCTCAAAGGTTTATAAACACCAAATGTCGTCGTAAATGCAGCATATCTTTGAGCCTTAGGACTCAAAGGTATCTGCCAATAACCTCGTGTTAAGTCTAATAAAGATATGAACTTCGCTTTCGAAACGGATTCAACACGCTCTTCAATATTTGGTAATGGATAATATTGCGTCCTGGTAACCTCATTTAACCTTCGATAATCAATGCACGGACGAGGTTCTTTTCCAGGAGCTTCAACTAATATTAAAGGTGATGTGTAATCGGATTCACCTGGTTCCACCACCTTCAATTTCAACATCTTGTCTACTTCCAATTTCAGAATTTCTGTCTGTCGTGGGGACATTCGATATGGTTTAGCTATAATAGATTTATTAGATTCTAACTCGATGTCCAGTTCAGCCAGTTCTGTACAACCCGGTTCATTTGAAAAAATATCAATAAATTGAATCAAAAGTCTACTCAATTGTTTCTTCTGATCGTCCTCTAACTTTTCATTAAAACAGCTTTCAGGAAAAGTCTCTAAAAGGGTAGATGAATTAATTTCAAAACTTGGGATATCTTCTTTCTCAGAATCAATATCTTCATTATCAGAATTAGAGGTAAAAATTAAATTAACATCTTCTGGACGCTGAAAATAAGGTTTTAACATATTTACATGGTATACATGTAATTTTTCCTTATCGGGAAATTGTATTACGTAATTTGTGTCCGATAGTCGTTTTACTACTTTTCCTGGACCTATCCAATGAACAGAAAATTTGTTTGATCTAGAAGGTGCAACAACTAACACAAGATCATTTTCTTTAAATTCTCTTTTCGTAGCCTTACGGTCATACCAAAGTTTCTGTTTTTCTTTAGCCTCTGTCATATTTTTCACAGCTAATTCTTGGCATCTTTTCATTCTATTTAAAAGATTAAAAACGTAAGCAATCACACTATCTTCTTCAATGGTTTTACCAGTTAGATTTTCATATAATAGTGTTACGGGTGTTCTTAAGTTCCGACCATGGACTAATTCTGCAGGAGAATATCCAGTGCTATCATGAATGCAAGTTCTAAGAGCAAAAAGTGCCTGAGGTAAAATCTTCTCCCAATCTGTACCTTTTTCTAAGCAAAGGACTTTCAGTATTCTCTTTAAAGTTCTATGCAATCTCTCAACAGGATTGCTTTGGGGATGCTGAACGGAACTATGCACAACTTTAATACCAAATTTTTCTAAAAATTCTGATGTCAGGACACTCATGAAAGATGTTCCTTGATCACTTTGCAACTCCCTAGGAAAACCCATGCGGCTAAATATCTGAAGAAAAGCATCAATCACAGTAGTAGAACGTATATCTGGTACTGGGATGGCATCTGGATACTTGGATGACATGCAAATGGCTGTTATAATATACCGGTTACCACAGGAAGTTATAGGTAAAGGACCACATGCATCAACGTTAATTCTTGTAAATATTTCCGGAATTACTGGAACCAGTTTCAAAGGAGCCCTTTTCTTATCTTGAGGCTTTCCTACTCGTTGACATTTGTCACAAGATTTAACAAAATTTTCAATTTCTTTAAAGCAGTTAGGCCAGTAGAAAGTTTTGCACAGCATATCTTTTGTTTTAGTTATACCTAAATGAGCTGCAGTTATCTCATGGCAGATCCCTTTTAGTTGGTTGCGAAACTTCTTGGGCACAACTAATAATCTTCTTACAGTTCCATCATTGTCCATTTTATTATAAAACAACAATTGATTTATTATAATATATTTATTGTCTTTTGAAGATTGTCGTTTAGCTTGCTCAAAGAGAGGTTTCAAATCTTCGCACACCTTTTGTTCCCGAGCAAATTCTTCTGGAGATGTTTTTATCAAATCCATCCCTTCAACTTCGGTTTCTAATGGTGGCAAAATTGTATTTTGCTCTAATTCTTCATTTTGTTTAGTTTGGAAGCAAGACCTAGAAGATTCTATTTCAGAATCAATAATCTCTTTATTCGTGCTATTTTCCTTCCGTCTTCTTTGAGCTCGAGTTTCTATAGCATTTATCATATGTATTTTCACCTCCTCATGCTTTTTAATTTCCTGAAATAAAGCGGCTGTTTTGTTTCCCAGTAAATATCTTCCTTGATCCAAAGAATCTCGAAGAACTGCTGCCTTTGTCAAAATGTGACCTAATTCACAATTTATTTCAACCTCGGCAATAGGTAAGCATACTAAAGTTTCATCAAGAGGTGTTCTTAGCCAAACCTTTTCCTTCGTGAACATATCAGGTTTCACGTATTTTCCACAAATCAAATCAAGAGTTGCTCCAGTGTCTCTTAAGATTGGCATTTGAATTCCATTAACAGTGCCGATACTAGTGTAAGGAGCCATCAACTCATTAAATGTACTTCTAGCAATTTCGCTGGATGCTACCGATTCTAAGTTCTTTTTTATTTTGTCACACTGAGGCCGCAAATGACTATAAGAACCACACTCATAACATCGGAGTTGTTTTCGTTTTTCAAATTCCTTTTCATGTGAATAATTAGAATTTTTATTCTCGACTCTTTTAGGAACATGAGATTTATGATTCCGAACTACTTCATTAAACTTAAAGGCACGGTTTTCATTTTGTTGACGAAAACCAAAATTATTTCGAGGGAGTTTTGTAAAATCTTTCGTCTTAAAACTATCTCTTAAACTTTCATATTCATCTATTTTCTCTGCCAGATCATACGGCGAATTTATTTTAAGCCATTCCGCCAAAAAATGTTCCTTAATTTCAATTGGCACACGACGTTTCAATTGATCTGTTACCATTAGTTCCTTAAGCTGTTCAAATGTCGTTATTTCTAATTCCGTAAGCCATTCCGTAAAGTAACTATTCAATTCTTGTGCATAATTTCTCCATGATTTGTCTGACGTTTTCTGGTGTTTAAGAAACAATTGTCTTAATTTTTCGCTATTTAACTTGAATCGTTTAAGAATAATTTCCTTCACGTAATCGTAATCATCAGCCCTTTCTGGAGGTTCTCTAGCTAACATGTTAGATATCTCTGAAGGTAAAGCACTTACAAGATAAACTACCCATTCGTTTTTTGGAATATGAGCCATTTCTGCTCTACGCTCAAAATTTATTAAGTATAAACTCATCTCATCTTTCCTTTCATCGAATTTTGGCGTTATTTGCATTAATTGAATTTTTTGAGCATGTTCAGTCCTATTTGTAACTGATTCTGTGTTCGAAATTGCAGCATTTGAAGAGATTTCTAGACGTTTCATTTCTAAAATATGTTCTCTTTCTTCACGTCTAATTCTTTCTTCTTTTTCTATTTCTTCTCGCCTAATTCTTTCCTCTTTTTCTAGTATTTCTCGCCTAACTCTTTCTTCTTTTTCTTCCTGTTCCCTTTTAACTCTTTCCTCGATTACCCTATCTAATATACATTTTACTTCTTCCTCATTAAAGTTTTTACTAGTTAAAATTAATTTTTTAATATCCGGGATTTTAAAAGAATCTGGAACCATTTCCCCTAACTCTTCAGCTACTTCTACTAAATCTCCCTTTTTCCCCCGTGCTAAAAAAGCCATTTTATTTATTAACGCTTTATCTCAGAAGAGATGCAATAATGAGAGAAAAACAGACTACACCCACCTATATACAAAATTTCGTAAATAACTATTGAAATTATTTAACACACTCTACTAATATAAAACATATCCATAACATTTAAAAATTTAAACGAAAACAAACTATATTGTAATACAACAAATAGTGTATAAACAGCAAATCATATATTTTGAAAAGAAGAACAAGTTTAATATTAAATCTTCTACTCTCGATTTCAAGTTTTTTTATCACCAAGCTAATGCTTGATACTCAGATAAATTGAATTATTAATCAAAAATGTATAAATTTTATAAAATCAGATTCTTATACAAATACTACTATATTAAAACAGAAAATGAAATTATATTATTTTTGAATCCTTATTTTATTCAAAATGTAAAACACTACAATTCTTAACAACAATATAAATTAAAAGCTTTAATTAATCTAAACCAGAAATCAGCTTTCGATTTTAAATCAATAAACTTAATTAATTAATCATATACGACATGAAAATGATAATAACGTACGATATTTTAAACAGTAAGAAAATATCTTTTCAAATCTTTATCAATGAAAATAAACATGCGTTTCTAAATATCAAATAAATCAGTTTGATACTTTACAAACAAAAATTAAAAACATATCAATAAATCTCACATTACTTTAAATTCAAATCTATTTGTAATCATGTACTTTCGTTTTCACATAACGAAATCAAAACCTTTGTAAAGTATATATTACTTTCATAAAATCTACTTTCAGTGAAACATTCAAAAAATTATGAATATAAGTGTACTTTCGATTTTACACATTAATCTATAACAACATAGTTATTTTAACAAATTCCTGCGTGAATTGAAATACATCAACCACATAAAAATTATGAAATGCAAATTTATAATAAGATACACTTTTCTTATAAAAAATATTACACTGTAAATTCGAATACACGAAATACAGAAATTAGCTTTTGTAACATGGAATACACCATTTACAAACTTATAAGCAAAATTAATTGATATAGCATGAACACTGTAAATTCGAATACACGAAATACAGAAATTAGCTTTGTAATTTGGAATACACCATTTACAAACTTATAAACAAAATTAATTGATATAACATGAAAAACTCTAAATAAGATTGGAACTAAATATTCTATAAATTTATATAACATTCCAAACTATTTATTTTCAATAGTAGCCAGAGAAAGATTGATCAAAATGGCCTACTTGTATTCCAACATTTTGGCACGTAATCCATTATAGTGCACATAATTAATTTGCATAATGGATGCTAATGCAAAGCATTAAAAAAGCATCAAACCGCTGCCACCAAAAACATAAGTTTGTTATGAAACAAACAAACAAATAAATGACTCCAATTTTGAAACATACACATTTAATTAAAAGAAGAACAAATTTTACAAGGAGTCATGTATGGGTTCGCGACAATCTCTCTCGCCTGCTTCGCGTACAACGAGAGTCTCAGAAGTAAAACAAAAAAGAAAAAAAAAACATAGGATCTTAAAATCGAAAGTGCCGATGGTGAGACATTACAGGGCCATTTAAGTGCACCCTTGTCAATTAAACTTAAATATTTAAAAATCTCATATGAACACTCAAGAATTAATGTTTTATCTATTACAAGATTTGAAATGCATGCTGTACAACTTAATTTGAGAGATATCTTATAAGCAACATAGCCTGCAATATAAATGAGAACTGGCATTACTTCTTCTGTGATATTAGCATCTGAAGTATTTAAAGCATCATAGAGTTGCTCAGGTATTTCACAATTTTCTAAATCTTGATATACAAAATTTTATGAAAAAAATTTACGGCCCCGCCTTGACACCTAATCCGAACAGAAAGGGCCTGCAAAAATACCGTTTTTCTTCTGCCCGCGATAGAAAGGGAGCTCTCCTTTTGAATATATTTTTGTTTATTTATTGTTTCTTGCTTCTTGATATTATGTGTAATAACACATAATATTTATTGTTTCTTGATATCATGTGTAATAACACATAATATCATAATGATTATTTTTACAATAAGAGCAATGTAATTGATTTTTTAAACTATAATATTTACTTAAAAGTCCAGCCTTTTTTAAACAAGAAAAACATGCAACTTTTTTTTAATAAAAATTGCTTTTTATCAAATAATGTCATTTTCTTCGCGGTAAAATATTTTTCGTTAGGGTGCGATTTATCGCAAAAATTACAAGTATTAATTACATGGTCTTACCTGAATTTTCCAAACTTACGTGTGCTGATGCTGTTACCTGTTCAATTTTCCGCTGATTTTGATGAGAGCCGAATCCAGAACGGGCAGTAGTACCATTTCTTCACCCTTTACCTCCAGTCCATTAAAAAGTCCATTAAAAGTTCTAATGATGATAAATGTATTTTCAAATATGATTCATTAAGGAAAACAAAGAATTTGACGACAAACACAAAAGCACATCTTTATTACTGCATTTTTACTCTTCTACTACCCTACAAAAGAACAGAAAACATGAAGTGACAAACAGCGCCGTTTAGCGTCCAGGCACAGTTTCTTTCACTTTCTAACAATAGGGCCAAGCTATTTTGCTACTTGGGATGGCGTTTTTTCCGTTTTACCTTTGAACTCAGAAAATTAGTGAGGGAAATCAATGTACTCAATTATTCAAATGAAACAGGATATTTTAGCATCTCAGATAATACTCGCACATAAATAAAGTGAGATAAAGATAATGATCATTAAATTCTCAAAATAGACATGAAAAATAACTCAAAGTCATTTTTTTTCACTTCAAGAAAGAACGTCTCAAAAATATAACCATAACAACTCAACTGTTACCATCAAACACGAATATTAAATTGATTATAATTAGGATACTAACCACCATTTTGAAAAGTTCTCACTATCACATATATTTCTACGGATATTATGGTCTATATCACGTGGTGTCCACAACACAACGTACGTTGTGTTGCGGTATTTTGGAATGCTTTTTTCGATGCTTAAAATGCTTAGTTTTAACTGCATGGCAGTGGTTATTTTTTATTGAAAAAATTCTGCATCATTTTTAAATGAGAAACATTTGAAGAAATTAAAATTTTTTTATTGCTTACATTACTCGTATAAACCATCTGAAATACTTCCGGTTTTCTCTCTTCCCATTGAAAATCAATGCAATCGCAAAAATATTTTTTTAAATATTTTCAGGTAATTATTTCTGTTTTCGAAAATATTTTATCCCTTAAAATCATAATTTTTAATAAGAGTGCAATCAGGGGTGATCCCGTAACTTTAAAATTTCTTTTTAATTTTTACTTAAATAACCCTGATGGATTACCATATTTCTCGGGGATTGTAACAATGATTCTCAATTGTTAATCATTTTCTTATTTAACTAATTTTATGCATTTATTCCAAAATTTCAGGAAATATATTTTGCGCGCGATTGAACTATAAAACATTTCAAACATTAAACAAGGTATTATTTATGCTTTGATTTATAGTATTATGAATTTTATTAAAAATTTTCTTGCTCATGCTAGAATATATGAATTGGTATCAATAATGAGTAGAACAAAATTGTTATGGAGTGTTTATTTACTTGTTGTAGATTAACATTTTAAACAAATCTTGGTTTTTATTGCAATTAAAATTTAAGTCTTATTTTTAAGAACTGATTTAATATATATCTAATTAAATTAAGGATTGTAAATCGGGTTCCATTGGAAATTTGAATATCTTCACTTGCGAAAATAAATTTGTTCCAGCTCGCATATTGCAACCATATGCTACGCAACTACTACCGTCATTTGCTTTCTGCATTTCAAAAAATATTATAGGATAATTACTCTTAAATTAATATTTCTCAAAAGCAATGGAAACTAGAGAAAACAAGCACAATGGTATAAGACAATAATGGAATAGTAAGCTGGAAGTTTCGTGCTAGAAGTTTTCCAGATCTCCACGGTTGTAGCGCCCTCTATTTCCCGCTTTACAGAAACTTCCATCCATAGAAAGATATAAAAATTTTTCATAGATTCATTCTCATTCCTTCACTAATTTTCCCGCTACTGCCAGATCATTTTCTAAAATCACAGATATATTGTTGAAGGAAATTCTTCACTAAGTTGAATGCAAGAAATATTAGCAAAGTGACATAATATTTTTATTTCTTCTATTGATAATATATTTTTTCCAAGCTATTTTGCTGTCTTGTTCGATTTCAATGAATTGCTCATTTTTCACTGGTTAGATTAGCTGATAATTTCTGATATTTAAGTGCAAATAATTATTTTTCATTCAATAATATTTAGTCATGTTGGATAAATAAAGTAAATAAAGCTCAAAATGAATACAATGTGTGACAACAATTTTTACAACTTCCTGTTATATAGACAACGTTTATAACTTCTACTTTAACTTTTACTCACACACCTACATTATGTTCTACGTTATTGATGTGAATGAGATAACGCAATTTCTTTCAATTGTTGGATTCTACTGAATTGGCCTAAAGAATTTAATTTTTTATATTATTTTATAATACTTTTTTGTTTAATCTACTTAAAAAATTAAAGAAGGTTTGAGTATTTGCTGAATTGAATTCGTTAATTATTTTCGACAAGGTAAGTTTGAAATTATTGCTTTAACCCTAATTCTGATGTCGCCATTTTCCTTATATAAATATTTTTGAGAAATAAAATTACGAGCACGTAATATATTAAAAATTAAATATAAGAGCAGCTAAATAGTAATATATTTATCAAACAGTCATTAGTCTTATTGTTTTTTCATTTTTTTAAACAAATTTGATCCAGGTCGTGCGTAGCGGCATAATATTCTTTTGCCTTTCCTAGCTATAACTTTGTATTATTTTTTTTAGTATTAGTGGTTACATTTATGTAGATCTGTAATTAGAGCATTGTTTGCACTTTATATGCATCAAAAATATGTATGATGCATTTACTTGCAGTTTTCTCCTTTAATTCACTTCATTTTTAAAATTAATTACAATGTAAATTTTTCAAATTCTATTCCAATTAATTTGATTGCATATTTGTTATTCTTATATTATCTTTATAATTATTCTTTACTATAATATTATGTTTTCCGTATCCTTATATATTACAAATTTTTAAATCATAATTCCAATAAAATCTAGTTTTTGTAATCTGTTTTGTTAAATTTGAATTAAAAATACAAGACACACATCTCTTAAATGGAATTTTAGTATTAAAATCATTGTGTAGTTCGTTATGAGATTATTTATAATCAATTTTATAAGTGTTTAAAATGCAAACAGTTACTGTGATTTATATTAGTATAAGAGAAGATAAATAAGCCTAGATCTTGTACGTATCAAATCTTTCAAGCTGGTACAAGTTTGATTCAATTTTCATACCAATTGTTGCACAATTACTTCATTAACCTAAATGATATCATTATGCTCAGTATTCAGACTTCAAAATTCTGATCATGCTTAATGTCACACTTTAAATATAGTAATTTTTTTCTATTTCATAATTGTTTTTTTCAATTGGAAGATAACAAACACCTTAAGGATATAAAGTAACTTCAAGCAGGTATTAACAACTCTTATAAATTTGAATTAGTAATTTAAATGACATCAATTTTTATTACCATGCATTGTACTTGTTTTAATCATTGAGGGTAAAATTTTACCATACGGTCACCCTTGGCGAACTTTTCATAAAGTTGCCAAGACCACAGGACATTATATGCATGATGAGTGAATGTCTGGGAGAAACCCAATCGAGAAAAACGGCAGTAGGAAAAAGGCTGAAATAGTGACAAATGTTTCATACATTGTTGGTATCTATCAAAATGCTCAACTAATTTTACAAAACGCAAATTTATAGAGATTTCAAACATCAATGGTTAAATAATAAAGTTGATATGTTAAATTATCCATAAAATTTTTTGATTAAATTTTATATTAATGAATTTAAATCAGTAAATATGCAGAAGAAATTCATTTCATGAAGACTATTAATTATGTAAATAATCAATAAAAACCCCTCTCTCCAGCTCCTATTTGCCATCGAAGCCCCACTTCCCGCTCCAGGTCAGATCCTTATAATGGAATCGATGAACGCAAGGAATTTATTATAAATTTTATTGTTTTTTTCCTTCACACATATTCTGCTTCTTGCAGAATATGTGTGAAGGAAAAAGCAACGTACAGCAGACAGCCTGTTGAGATAAAATCTCGGCGACATTTTGTTTATTTTACTCTACTCAACAGAATTTTATTTGCCAAGAAAGGTTAGAAACGATATCTTAAAATTCGTAAATGATCACATGAGACTTGTCTCGCGAGGCAAGCTGAGTATCTCGCGAGAATAGCATCAGACAAAAATAAGGCAGTCCGAAATAGAATTAATTAAATAAGGCAGTCCACAAATTTATAGGTGATCGCATGAAACTTGTCTCGCGAGGCAAGCTGAGCATCTTGCGAGAATCGCATCAGACAAAAATAAGAAGTTCTGAATGTTCGCTAAATTTGGCTTTTAAAAAACGCACCAAGGGTGACCGTACGGTAAAACTGATCCTTAATCGAGCAGTATGATTCAACTAGAAACCTGTATCAAATATTTCTACTCAATATTAATGTATGTAATTCAATAATGTTAAGTACCAAATTAAGTGAGGGTAACAAAGTAAAACTGATATAATCATTTTTTATACTCCTAATAGCTTAAAAGAGATTATCAAATGCACGTCTACTGTTAAAATTAGCAAAATGCTGCATTTGTTGTACATTGATGTCTTTGTTGAGCAAACGTGATAATGTTTTAAATAGTGTGTTACAAACAAATCTTCAATTTTTGCAATTTTATTAATTTAATGAAACTTTTAATCAATTAAGTATTCATGCATTTAACTAATGTGACTTTTTTGTACAATGTTTATTACTTTAAAATGTTATTGTGATTTTAATTGGAATTAGCCTTAAAATGTAATATTTCAGTTGATAAAGTTATTTTAAATTTCAAATGATTAAAAAGGGTGAAATCAACAGATATTAAAATAACTTTTGCTAAAATTATCTGGAACACAGCATTGTTGCGATAAATCATTCAGTTTATTTTCAGCCCTGTTTATTTAGTATATGGTATCTATAAAAATTAGAGACATGTATTCTTCTGTCATCCCTTAAAATGGGTAGTTTAAAAAATTCAATTATAAAATACTGCTAGTTTTCTTACTTCACATGTTTAAAAATTCAATTTTTTTAGTAAAAAATCTTAATAATTTGAGTTACTATTTTCTTTGTTTTCAGATGTTTTTATAATATGCAATGAACCTTTGATATTTAAAATCATTTATGTATAATATTTACAGAAGATAAACGAGTAACAAGATTTTCATGATGTAATAAATAAAATATATATAATCACCCTATTAAAATTTATACACATGAAATGTTTACTGGGATTGCGATATTTTTTGATATGATGCTAATCCCAAAAGTTAATTTTGACATGACCAAATTTAAAGTAAAGTTGGTGTAATTTAAACTATTAATTAATTTATAAATTTTAGTTTTCCTCATTTAATAAACTCGTGTACCTTATAAAATGTTTCTTAATTGCTAACCTTTAAAAGAATCTATTTAGCTTTAATCTTAAAAACTAATCTAAACAATTCACAATATATATATATATATATTCATGATGTTTTAGATATTTTTAAAATTTTATTTGTATAAGCGTAATGTTTTTTCTTTTAGTGAAAATGTTTAATTCTTTTAGTGAATCTGTTTTGACTGCTGACAAAGCTTATTAATAGCTTTTTTTCCCTTCAAGAAAATGATTGTCTCTTAATTAACTAGTACTTGAAATGCTATTTTAAATATTTAAAGATGGTATTTAAAATGTCTTCTTTAATAGGTCACTATGCATCACCAAAGAAAAAGACGTCATTCCATGTCAGATGATGACTGTAGTGATCACTATTCAGCTCGAAAATATTCACCTGATGATCATAGCAGACATCGACGCCACTCTAAGAAAAGACGTTCCAGAAGGTATAAATAATTAAAAGCTTTTGTTTTAAGTACAAATTGTAATGAATAACTTAATGGTAACTTTTTAAATACTTATTGGGTCTTTCTGAAGAAGCAAGTGTAGATTTGTTTCTCAGTTTGATTTCTTGTATGTGTAATATGTAATTATCAAACATTTGTATTATAAATCTATGAGATAGCAGCCAATTTTGTATTAAATGGACCTTAATTGCTATTAGATTTGGCTCAGCCCTTCTAGAAATTATTAAAAACTTTGCAGGTGAAAGCAGTCTGTTCCGATTGCTGGAAGATTTGCTAGCAAAATACAGTAGACACTTGTTTTTACACTCATAAAAATCAGTAAAGTAGAGAAATAATTTATTAGATTATTTAGATCTAATTTTGTGTGTTTTTCCTCTTAAGATATTTTTATGAAAAAGTAGCTTATAACTATTTTTTCTCTAAAAATAAAGTACTATTGAAAAATTATTTACAATGCATTGTAAGGAATACAAGTTGAATCAAATTCATCCTCTAAAAAAATCCTTATTTTCACTTTATCATTGAGAAATCGGGCAAAATAATTTATCATTCTGTTTTAAAATTTCATTTTTAAAAATATATTTTTCAGTTTATTAGTACAGAGGTGTTTTTACCGGGGATTGTCGTTCAAAAGGAAGTAGGAATAATAATGAATTATTTATTTTTATCTGGGTAATTTTGTTTGCTTTGAAATCAGAAAATGCAATAATTAGGTCATTCAATACTTCATAATTGTAATTTTTCATTTCTTCCCCCCTTCTCGAAACTCCAAAATGTCGGTAGTAAGTCTGTAATATTTTTCGGGGTCCCACAAACACCCCTGATTACAGCATTTTGTTGATGGTCTTTGCGAAACATAAGTTTTTTATTTGATATCTGAAACCCTTTTTTGTTGTTTATTATATTATCAATAATTTCATTATTCTATATTTCTTCCATACATATCATGTGAATCTATATTCAAGAAATCCTTTAAAGAAATTTGAGACAGCCAAGGGATTCCTTATCAGAGTTCATGCTTGTGATTCAACTTTTCTCAAGTCATCCGGATAACTGTCTGGTTTTCTTAGGTTACAGTGATTTCTTTACTAAAGCATGCATTTCAAAATGCTTTCATTATTATGCTTTCTTTGACATCATTCCAAGCATTTCGTTAAGTAACAAATGCATTGTCCCTTGACTGTCACTTTATAAGTTTGCTCCAACTCTAAGCCCATGATCACTCCTCACAAAAGTATTCTACAATATTTGCTCTTGAAACTGTTGATTATATTGATCTAAGACAGAAGTTACATTAGGTGGTGGGAACTCAACACAGATGTTTCAAGATTTGGGGCTTCAATGTGAGCAGTGCAGTTGCAATTATCCACAATATCCTTTGGGTCATATTCAGAAAGTAGTAATTTCAATATTCTTTCTTACTCTTCAATTTTATTCACTGTTCCACTTTTACCACACAATTATCTGATTCGTAGAAATCTTTAATGTTTAGATTTATAGCAAAGTTGTTGGATTTCTATTTAATATCATAACCATCAGGAAATTTTCATTCATCTTTTTTCCTTCACACTATTCTCAAGCAAGAACTTTTGCTAGTGGTGTTTCCTTTTAAAATTGTTAAGAGTATGTTTTTGAAATTCAATATTTTTTGGCAAATTATTTTGTATTTAATGTTTTTTCATCCAATTCTTACAGAACTTACTCTTTTTTTCACAAAGACTTATAAACAGTCATTTCAACAATGATAGATTCTCAACAGAACCAGTTTAATCTTTCTCTCGACAAAAGAAACTTTATGGATTAAGTTCAAATTAAACAAAATTTACTGTAGAATATAATAAACTCACTTTTAAAAAGTGTTACCTTTTTCTATTGTCTTACACATGGGTAGGACAGAAGTCTTAATTTTCAACACTTCAGTTTTCTCTTTTCAAATGTCTGAAATGCCTGCACTATCACTTTGTTGTTCAGGGATGAATCAAGATCTCAGCCATTATATAAAGAGAAATCAAATAAAAAATGGGTCATAGAAAAAGAAACTTCAGAAATGAAAGTTTACAAAGGAGCTTTCAAAATTTTAGCTCATTGATGGGAGTTAAAATTGTTTCGAAGGTGTCGAACAGGGACTAGCCACTAGTTCATAAAAATGTGTGTTCGTAACTGTAAGGTTTGTAAAGATAAGCTTCTGCTTAAAAACATTTTGCAGTTGTCAACTGATCTAAGTGCTGTTTTTTAAATCTGTTTTTTAGTTTGAGAAAATAATATTTAGAACATTTTTTGTTTCAAAAACTTTTCTCAAATTATTGTTTTACCTCTTTAAAATTTTATTAAATTTCATGTTGAATTTAAAGAAATATTACTGTTACACACAGTGCTTTTATATTTTTAATTATGAATTTAATAAATTTAATTAAATTTTTTTACTCTTATAGCAGAGACAAATATGAAGGTAGGAGTCATCATCGTAGAGATTACAGTCCAAAAAGTGATGATCGTCACAGGCATCACAAGAAAAGATTGTCTGATGAGCATGTGTCTGATGGATCATCGACTAGCAGTGCTCCCAACTCTGGCAGCGTTCACAGACCTGTTTGGAGGGAGGATACTTCCAAAAGGAAGTATCGTAGTAAGAGGCCGCATCGTTCAAAATTCCATGATGCACGGGTGAGTCCATGTTCTTGACTATTTCCATTGCTACAGGTTTCTGTAGTATGGGAATTATAACAAGTATTATGTTAATTATGTCTCAAACAAAGTTTTAGTAGTTTATATTTTAATTTATAAACATGGATTAAACATTCCTAAATTAATGAAGTCATTTACGTCTATAAGCTTACTTTTGCCATATTTGGGTAAAAATATGAATTATTTAGTTGTGCAGTTTTCCTTGATGACATAAAATCAATATTTCTAATAGATTTTTAAAATTTATTATTCAAAGCTTAGTTACCCTTTAAAAATATACTTATTTTGTGAATTTTTATATATTGTACTTCACACATTCATGTGCTAATCAATGATTATAATATAAGCTATTTTTGTTTCCTTATTTTATCTTAAGTCAAAAAATTTTATTTTATGTGTAAGTATTCTGGTTTTAAATGTTATCATTTTAATGTTTATTTATCAATGTGAACAGATTTGTAACAAAGTTCTCTAATGCTTTAAAACTAAAGAAAATAGCTGACCTGGCAGCAGAATAGTTGCTGGCTGTCTTCGGTTCAACAATTCATTGATTTAGATCCTACCTAAGACATGAGTATTTGTAACGGTAACCTGTAAACACTGTAAATGGTATGACCCATTTTAATTAGCCCTTTTGTACAAAAATGATTGTTGAGCAACAACCTAACCAAACTTACTAAAGATAGAAATCTGGGAAACTAAAATTATGTAATACTAAACTAGATCATTAAAAAATTCATCAAAAAAGATTTTTGTTTTTCTTAGTTTTTTCATTTTGAAAGTACTTAAAAGTTTGAATTATTTATAAGACAGTACCTTATTTCATGTTGCAAGGTCTTCAATTTGGCTTGAGTAAATTAGCGAGTCTTAATAATTGCTCAGCATAGCTACTTGATTTAAAAAATCTAAAAGTGTAAGATTTCCATTGTAGGTTTATACATTTTAGTTGACATCAGTAAACTATTATATTTAGTAATTGGGCAAATGATATCTACAATTATTAAAAAAAGTTTCATGTTTTCAATCATCACATGTGTAAATATTTTTAGGTGATAAGTGCAATTGTCATTTTGGGAAGTTTCATATTTGATGTCTATTTAAATGACCAAATCTTTTGAGTATTTGGTTAAAGTTCTGATTACCGGTGTCTTTTATACAACTTGGATGCATAACCCAGCACAATTTGCTTCACAGTTAAACCATATAATTTTCAGTTATCATTCTAAGTGAATTAATGATTTACCAATAATTAATTGCAAACTATTGTTTTCCCAATGCCTCTAAGGGTGATGGTGTGCTTTTTTGAACCTATCAAATCCCATACTTCATAAATAATACTTGTAGATATTTTTGTCATGCGCTAATGTTATTTGGTAGTTGTGTGTGCATGTATGTGATATCCTGTTAGCCTTGAATATTCTATCTAATATTTACATGCAAGTGTTTGTGTGGGATGGGAAACCAATAAATTTACCATTCAATAGATATTGTTGCTCTTAACCATAAAGTTAACATTTCCACTGCAGGAAAAATATTGTATGCACTATCGGTATTAGGAAAACTTTGATAATTACTTTTTTATAAAATTGTTGAATTTATTTTTGTTTTTGCTAATTTATTTTAAAACAGGTAATTCACAAAATTTAGTTTCTTAAATTTCTCACAGTACTTTTTGTCATCTTAAAAGATAAGAAATATAAAATCAGATTTGTTGAACTCAATATTATAAACTATATTTTTTTTACAAAAAAGTCCTTCTATTCTATTATATAATATCATTTATAATGTAAATATATGAAAATTTATTAGCCTTGAATATTCTGAATTTTAAAGATAATGAAAAAAGATTGAAAAATTTGATTTCTACTAGTATGTAAATTCTACTTATTTTTTCCCCCTTTATATACTCAATTACATCAATTCTATTATTTTGTTCTGTATATAAATATTGTTGCCGTCTAAATATGATATGGACTACATTATTTTAAAGGATTTTATTTCACCCATTTGAAGATATTATTCCTTGTCTAGTAGTTAGAGTACCTGACTGCGGATAGGGAGCTCCTGGGTTCGAAAATCAGTTTAGGCATGGATGTACTTTCTCTGTCTATCCTTTCTTCGTATGAATAGTTGCCTACCCCATAAATGGGTACCTATGGCATGTGTATACTGAGGAAATAAGACTCCACACCAAAATATGGTTCAGTTGAAAAAGTGGAGCAGCGTATCCCATAATGCCAGCCTAGGCACTAGACAAGGATATTGTCTTCTCATTTCAAATAAGAATGATGCATTTTGTCTTTTATATAGCCAGCACCTCCATAGGCATCTAGTGTTAATATAAAATTTTATTTGGTTTGCTCATTAATATAGTGATAAAGACTGAAATATTGATAATTCATATGTGAGGATTGTCCTTATATATATCGGTTATTTGGGTTCTGAACTTTGATTGAATTAATACTTTTTGGATTTTATAAGGTACTATGAAACCTGTCAATTTTTTATTTAAAAAGTTACACCTATATTACTTGAATATATGTGAATATGAACAAACCTATATGAAAGTTAAAATTTAATCTTAGTGCAGGGTTCGCACAACTCCTAGAAACTCTTTAAATTCCAAAAAAAATTTAAGGGCTCTTGAAACTCCTGGAATTTTGATTTGAATCCTTGAAAATCGTGAATTACTCCTGAAATTTCTTACCTAAATATATTTTTTTCTACAAAATATTATAATTTTTTGAATTTTTTGTTATAACATTTTCAATAATATTGTTGAAAAGCTTAATTCAATATTAGTTTTCAATATTGCCTCTAGATGGCAGCATGATCAATATTAAATTTTTTTTTATTCTTAACTGTTGATACATATAAATGTTTTTCAAGATCTAGATCAGCTATAATAATTTCATGATAACTTGGCTTAGTAGTATTTAGATTTATGTAAAATGAAGTGATTACTGTACAAAAAAAAAAATAAATGTGTTGCACAATTAAGACTGATGATTTTAATTGATTCTTTTTCTATTTGCTGCTGGTTACCTTGTATTGTATAAAATTCTTTGAATATTAATATTTTAATATAAAATTTTTTAGTAAAACATGTTTTCCATGTTTCCTTCGATAAAAATTACGTATAATTCAATTGAATCGGGATAAATTTGTTTATTAAAATGAAATAAAAGATTATTTAATATGCCTGGTGGAAAGTGTCTTTTCGATGACCAAACAATTTTTAAAATAAAATAAAAAATTATTAAACATGAATGTTGATAGCCTCCTTGAACTTTAACTCTGAATTTGATTCTTGGAAATCTGTACGAACCCTGTTCGTAGCTTTTTCATATCTATTCTTTAGGAGCTTGAAACCAAGATTGAGATTTAAAAATGATGAGTTTGTGCGTTGCTTTTGTTCTTGTCATTGTTTTTTTTTCTCCTATTATATCATTTATTGGGGTTTGATTTGTATTTTCAAAATTAATATCTAATCTCTCAAAGAACCATTAATTCAACAGTTCTTAAGTTTCATTCTTATCTCATGCATTTATTTTTATTGTGATTTGGTAACTGCTTTAAACTGAAGTTCTATACAGTTTATGTTTAAAAAATCCTGTAGAAATCAAACTACATTTTTATGAGTCAGTATGATATTTAGAAATTAATGGTTAATGGCTGATTTCCATCTTTTGAAAATTTTAAAGCTTTTGTTTCAATTCAAAAGTTATGGTTAGAGGGAAGTTTATAGTCCTGAAATTTTTTAATGTAATTAATATGTTGTGAAAATAATTCAGTTAAAGGGATAATTCTTCAAGACCAGGTTTATTTGGAATTTAACTTGTCTTTAGAGAAGTTTAACATCCTCATCAATTTGAATACCACTGTAAGAATGGTATCACATTTGAAAATCTAAAAATTTTGCATGCTATCTAGCTTCTATACACCAATTATCATTGCCTTTTTATTGAAAATATGTATCTTTAGTTCTGAAAAGTTATTGAGCTCACTTAGAAATTATTATAATTAATAATAAATTATCTTTATTCAGACAAAAGATTGGGAAAACTGGCAAAATTGACAAAATCTTGTGGTGTGCTTAAATTTATATGGAAGTCCAGTGAGCAAAATGAATAATGTGGTAAAACTGAGTATTACGGTTTCAGCTTGGCGAAAAAATATTTCACCAAGCGGAGTAGACAGGGGTATTGGAAATTGATTGGCAACCCAGAATGGGTGCCAATTGGCGTAAGAAATCGAATCCCCTTCCCCACCTAAATAAGGAAATAATAACCATGTAAATAAAGCTGTGTTTTCCCCACAATTTCAGATTGCTAAACCTAAAGGTATATAAAAGACAATCATAATAAGAATTGATTAAAGATTCTATTTAAAAATATTTCAGTCTGGGTTTAATTTCTGGCATGATATCCATAGTGAAATACAAAACGAATATAAAAAACAAGATTGAAATTCTGGCAATATATCCACAGTGTAATATAAACTGTGAATAAGGACAATATTTATACTCTGCACTACATCTGAAGTGAAATAAAAAATAAATATGAAAATGGTAAGTATTTTCTGGGTGTGCTGTGGCGAGACATTCCGATGCTATATGTGGTGACACATTTAGCAACTAATCTTTTTTTTCCCTAAATTTGGTGAGGAAGAAATCATCAAATTTAAACAGATTCAGCGACTTTTTGCGCTTGACAAGTTGAGACATACTCAGTTTAGCCAATATTTTTCATTAAATATTGATGAAACTACACTTGAAATGGATGTAAAATAACGTTATAAGTTTTTCATGAAAAGATTATGGTGATCACTATGCATTTTAGGTTCTGTCAACAGCAATATGCATATTTATAAATGAAATACCTAAATAAAGAAAAATACTCTTCAGTAATAAGTTGATTCCTGATATTTAATCTAAACTTCTGTAGATAAGAAAATAGTGCAGAAAAACTTTTCTGTGAAGAAAATCTTTTGATGTGAGATAGATTTTGAAATAAATGGGACATTTCATAAATTGCATAGTTCTTTAAAGCTTTTCCTTTGGATTTTATAATTGAGATAACATGTTTGTTTTACTATAAACATACTGCATTTAAGTAACTATTAATATTTGAATTGTGAAAACTCAATTTACTAGGCCTTTTGAAACTAGATTTTTGCAAATGCTTTAAATGTGTGAAAGATTTTAATGCATTATCACATGAAAAAAGGATTGAGAATGAAATATACTTATGTAATATATGAAAGAAAATTTCAAGGCCTGAACAAAAAAAGTTATTGTTATTAATTTATCTAGAAAAAAAATTTATATGTGGCCAATAACAAAATGACCTTCTTTTAAATTAGTACACTGATATTTTTACTACATTTTAATAAATAAGTAAAATTTCTTCAGTGAAAATGCTTTTCTATAATATGTGTTTACAGTGGATTATAGATTAATAAAAAATCTTTATTATTAACTATTATTTTTTTGCAAAAAGTGTGAATTTTTATTTTATTTGTTTATTTAATTTAAAGAATCTTTCACAGATTTTGTAAGTGATATGCAAGTAGATTTATGCTATATTAATATTAGTTTATTAAATCCGGTATATTGAGAAAAAAAACCATGTTTGTGGATAAAAATTTTATTACTTTAAGCACTTTAAGTGATAAAAGATAACACAGCAGTATTTAGTAAACATATGTCCAGTTAAGTAGAGATATAAAACCAGTATCTTCCAAGAATGAGAATACCCGAAGCAAACGTATCACACAATAGTAATAAAATTAGTCTATTTTAGAAGTTATTGAAACTAGTTTCTTAGAAAATCACCAGAAATAACACACATATTTAGCCTTACAGTGATTAATAAATGCAAATGTTAAAAAATGGCTAAATTAAAATTATTTATCACTCATACTATGAAGTTTTAATATCCACTCTTAATTTGAATTATAAATTTTTTTTGAAAAACACTGTGAAAAACTTTCCATGCACATAATTATATTTTAACATTAAACTCAACACGTTTAAAGATTTTTTCCATTGTTTTATTGTTCTTGGGTAATTTACATTAATAAGGTGGGAAGTGAGGAATCGCCCTCCTTATAGTCAAGGCCTTTCCCTTCCAGATTTTCATGTTTTTGGTCCCATGAAACAAGAGCTTTCAAAGTGATGGTACCTTTTGGGTACTGAAGTGAAAACTGGAGCCCAACAATGGTTATCAGACATTGGATTAGATTTCTTTGTTTGAAGGCATCTAAAAACTTGTGCCATTCTTAGAAAAATGCTTAAATAACAGCTGTGGTTACGTTGAAAAATAGATTTTGAATGTAACTTTAAAATACTAATAAAGTTGTTTTTAAAATTCCTGTTTCTAGAGCAGTGCAAATAACTTTTTGACCGACCCTCTTAATAAATCGCTTCTTTGCATGTTAAGAGAAAAAGACAATGTATATGATGATTCTTTTAAAACTGGTTTATATAGTAGAAATATTATAGGAACATCTGTTTTTATTTCATATCTTTATTGTAACAAGTGTTATTTACAGTACAAATACAAGATTCACTTAAAAAATTATCTCATCTCAGCTTGTGTAAATATAAATTTCAACTAAACTAAGTTACATAAGTCTCCTAAGTAGCTAAACTGGTATGTGAAACTATATCCAAGTTAAATTGTCAGCCTAATGAGAAACCAGCAGTGTATAGTTCCTAAACTTGCTTGGTTCACAATTTTATTGATCCAGTGAAGGGGTGAAAGCCTATGTTAACTTTGCCCTACTGGAGGATAAAAACTAGGTTTGCTTATTTTTTTCCTTGGTTATTTGATATGGCTATTTTTTTCTACCAAAGAGAACATAAAATTTTAAGTATTTATCTAATGCTTTTTATATTTTCAATATTAATTTTAAATATTTATTGTGTTTATTTTGCTGTTTGAAATACAAATTTTTTTATGAAATAGTTTGTTTTTATGAATAGAAATGTATAATATATTTACGTAATAATTCTTAGAATTTCCATAAAAATCTGCAAATGGGACCTGAATTTTTTAGGGTGGATAATTTTATAAATCTTTTATATTTTTTGAATAAAATTATCATACATATGAATTAGATTTTATCACATTAATGTTTATATTCATTTAAATTATATGAAAGTGTTCTTGTTTTGCTGTTTCAATCCTGAGCTTGGCAGTGCTTATAACAACAAAACCATACTAATGTGAATCTGTTTATCACATGCATAATTAAAGACTCATTACAAATATATAACATTAGAGCTTGATATTTGCTTTTACCGATCAAAATAAAAAAGGAATTTCTTGAATAATTGGATAAAAATGCATTATTTCATGATAGATTTGAGTGTTTAAAAAATGAGATTTGTATGTTATTCTCTCGCAAAATGTTTTTAAATCTTTGAAGCTTTGAAAGAAATCACTATTATACAGCACAGTTTCACTTGTAAGGGCAGTGCTGCAATATTTGATATATTGCACAAAAATTTTATTCTTCCTGATTTTGTGTGAAAAGTTTGCATTTGTAAACTGCAATTTCTTTTTTCTTATTTCAGATCAGAGTTAAGTGTGCTTAAATATGTTTTATATAATATAGTCTTTATCCAAAAAAAGTCATCTGAAAATTTATTTTGTCAGTTTTTCTTCCAGCTGAAATCGCCAAATTTGAAGATTAAATTTTTAAAATGGCAAAAAAATCAGTGATTTTACTTCCTATTTCTATTTGAATAACTAGTTTTTATCTCCATCCAATTTCATTGTTTTGATGCTCAAAAAACCTTAAATTTTTTAGTTGAGAGCTTTAAATAGAAATATGTGTAAGTAAAAAAAAGTTCTGATGACAATTGCACATAAAAATTTCTTGTCACTTTTCTTAATTCTATCTCTTGTATTATCAAATTGAAATTAATTCATATGGAAATGCAGCATTTAGTTCCCTAAGAAACTGAATGCTTAAGGATATAGATGATCAAATTAAAAAGTAAAATAATTTATAATATTCTCAGTATTAGGTATTTAAAATTTTGAAATCCTATTTACTGAGAATATCATAAATTATTTTTGTTTTTAATTTGAACATCTATTTAATCGCGTTATTATACGTTCCTTACAATTTTTTAGCTGTTAACAACTGACATTAACCATCTGATAAATTTTAACTTGTTTTCGTGAATTCGAATATGGTGTTGAAAACACGAGTTTTAAATATCTAGTTTTGATATGTTAATTTCTTGAATTATTTGTTTTAATTCTTAGAATATTAATAATTATATATGCTCTTCGAATATAAATTTATTTTCTTTACGCATCCAAAATTTTCGCGGAATCTTCAAGGTTTTATTTTTATTTAATGAAATGGATCAGTCGCCACTTACGTGTTAGATGACCTTCAAAATTCTTGTTACTAACTTGTATCATCGTTCTGCTGCTGAAATTGCAGAATCTTGCATTTTGGTCTTCAATAAATTATGAATTCGCTAGAGTAAACAATTTTAAGTGTTTTTCTTATGGATTGTATATCTTTACGTTTGTGTGAGACTTCGGTTATATTTCATTCTGATGGTCAGCATATCTGATTCTCAGTTGAACACAATGACTGATAAGGCTTCGCGCTTGAATGAATGGGGTGTGTAGAAAGGGGAAAACTGGTAATTTTTCGTGCGTCGTTTGAAAATTATTGTTCATTTTGCAGCGCGTCAGTGCATCTTGTAATGAGACTACAGTTTTTGCTGTATCTGAAAATAGCTTGGTTAGAAATTCCGTTTTACAAGTCTTGGGTTATTTTGAATTTTCGCGTCATGACTGGGGAAAATTTTTAAGTTTCAATTTTACCTGCCGTCTAATTAATGCGATCTTCGAATAAAAGGGTAACTTATTTTTTATTTAACTTAAATTTCAAAATTTAGAATTATTCATTTTCGTCGGGTTGGATCCATTAACGTTATTTTGTGCGTTTCTTTGCAATCTTGGCCAAATTTTAGATTTCTCTTGCTGAATTTTGTGATAGTATCAATAATGGCCTTTTATTAATGTATTTATATTTCCTTATGGATTTTATATTTCCTCAGTAAATAAAATCCCAGCGATAGAAAACAAAGATGGCGCCAAATACGATTTTTCGCCAACATGAAACCTATTTACCGGATGCTCAACTGGCGGCCAATAAAATGTTATGTTAGAATTTTCTCGTTTACTTTTTTATGCATAGGTAATGAATTTGAAGTTCTTTCATGTTTAGTTATTTTCGTAAATTAACTGTACCTCAAATAATTATTCCAAAACAATTTGGAGGAATTCGCCAATTTTGTTGACGGGATTTTTTTTACACATTACTCTTAACAAAAATTAAAATAAATTATATTTATAATTGCACAACGGTTAGTTCTTTTAATAAATCCAGACTGTTTTCAATTACTGCTGTTTCTGTTAAACATACTGTGTCATGTTTACTTTATATTGTAAAGGTTACACTACCCCACCCATTTTATCGAGTCTCCATTCTTTTCTCTTTTTTTCTTCCTTTGGTCTTTTTTTTTCTCTCTCTGAAGCGGGTACGAATTGGATCGTATGTGTGATGCTGAAGATAACTTGCGTCAAAGATGGAAAGTTTATTTTGGGTTCTCTAGAATCTACCCACTTCTAATATAGCACTCAGCAATGAAGTTTGGCTTGCTCATGCCACTGTGGAGGCAATCTGCCAAGCTAGGCGAAAATACTCAGTTCAGTGGAGGTTGACTCCTATGTCTTTGGATGTTAGCAAATGTTTCTTAAGTAGATGGTAAAACACTACAGTTTTTAGTGCATTTTAAAAAATTTCCTTTTAATTTTGTGTTAATTATAAGAATTCATTCTGTAAAGGCAAAATAAAAATTTTGTTTTTATTCTTAATGATTATCTTTATTTCAATCAATGGATTAATACTATTTTGAAATAATGCATTGGTTTTTCACTTACATTGATTTAAATGTACTTGGATTTATGTGTTATTGAAAATTAAAAATTAAATCAAGGAAATATCAGGCAATGTTTATCAATAATATTTTTGCAATTAAAATATGGGAACAAAGAAACCTTGTCTGCTAGAAACTTGGTCTGATAAATGCATAATGCAGTCTTGCACTAGTTTCTTGCGAGGATTCTCTTCTCGTCTACGTGTGGAAGATAGTGATACGAGCTACATTAATGTATCAACTAACCAAACAGCCGAGGAGAATTCATGTGGTAGTCTGTTTGAAGAAATACCTGTAAATGACTTCATTTTTTTGTATAGTTCATTTTTATGAAATTAATTAATATAGAATATTTATCTTGATTTATGTAAATAGTTTCAAATTTAATGTTAATGAAAGTAAACTATAAATTCAATTTAGATACATTTTAATAGTAAACTATTATTACTTTGTTTGAGATATTTTTAGTTTTAAATTGATTTATTTTTATTTGATATTATATTTATAGATCAGTTACTATCTGATTATATCTGGCTTTTAATAATACTAAAAATCCAATTTTCTAAAGTACTAATTAACAATCAAATATGTAACTGGTCTTTGTTATGATTTTTATTTATGTGTGTGTTTGCATTTTGTTCTGTTAATTATTTCAAAATTTTGATTCTCGTTTGTAAAAAACTTAATTTTTTAAACATAATGCAAATATACATATGAAAAATATTTATTTACCTATTTCAAATTACTATGTATGTACACTATTGAACTGATTGTTCACACACCCTGCCTCCCATTTGTGTTATTTGCTATGGACTTGGCCATCGTCTCTGTATTGGCTGTTTGCTGCTGCCTTGAATTCCTGACGGTTGGTCGTTTTCTGAAAACTGCTTTGCTACTGTTCCGCACCTGTCTGATTGCAAAATATTGCCCCCGGGAACTCCTTTGTGGATCGATTTGCTGGTTGGCGTTCTGTTTTGGCTGCGTTCGAATTGACAGTCCCCAGCACCAGTGGATGAATCATGCTCCCGTCAACCAAGTGTGGAAGATGATGAGGACGGACATCTAGTGTATAGGACCGGGGACATACTTCAAGAACGATGTACTGAACAATCCGTAAAATATTTTTTTTAGTTACCAGTGCTGTATTCATAAGCTCTTCGATTTTGTGTAGTCTCTTATTCTTACTTCCTTAACCTATTTAGGGTTTATAAATAATTATTTGAGTCGCGAGACTTTTTGGCTTGTAAGTTAATTTTCACTAATTGATTCAAAACATTTTTAATTCATTTAAATTTCAAATGCTTATCAGAATCTAACTTTAAAATTGATAATATTTTAGCTGTATTCAAACTTTTTATTTCAAAAGTTCATAAATGTTAATATTTGCTTTTAGTAGCATTGTCAAAAGTTTATTTTTATTCATTTTTTAATGCATTATATAAAATAATTTACTTCTAAATTAATACATTTGCAAAGCAATATTGACTTTAAAAATATAATTTGTAAAAATATTTATTCCAATCATATACATCTAAATGATTTTTCATTCAATCACTTTGAAATTTATTTCTAAATTACAGGCTTTCTCAACTTATCAGCTTTAATTCAAAATTTAGATTTTTGTTTTGTTAAGCCTTTTTTATACTTAAAATTTTTAATCTATATTGTGAATTACAGTTGCATAAACATACCTCTTTTAACTTTTCAGACAAAATTATTGCTACACTTGGTGAAGGTACATTTGGAAAAGTTGTGAAAATTGTTGATTTGAACAGGTAAGTTTAGAGAAATAATTTTTGCTACATAGTAGTATAAAGTGAATGTTTACAATGTGATTTTGTTTTGGGTTTCAAATTTGATAGTAATTTATTCGACCAGTTATTTTAACTAGCTGAAAAAATGTATATAAATGGTTTATGATTCTTTAAAGTAGTTTTTTTAGTTGACATCCCTTATTTAAATTTGATCCTGTACTTAACTGTAAAAATTCTTTACTTTTGAGGTGTTACTATCAGGTGTTTTACTTTCCTATTGCTTATATTAAATTTTTGTTTGGGCCTTTTTATTTATATATTCCCTCTTGAACTTATTGCCTATATTTTCTGATGTAAAATTAGAAAGAAAAAAATACATATATTTAATGTTATTAGTTTTGTGAGATCTATTTTTTTCCTAATTTCTTTCTAGAATAAACAGGATGTAAGCTTCATATAATTTTTATGAATACTATTTTTTATTGTTTGATTTGTTATGCAGTGAGAATGGTGAGAAAAGGGCAGCTGTTAAAATCATTAAAAATGTTGAGAAGTATAGAGAAGCTGCAAAACTTGAAATAAATGTTTTAGCAAAATTAGCTGAGTTAGATCCTGAAAGCAAACAGTGAGTGTAACTATTTTTTTTCCTTTCCCTGTTTTATTTAAGTAATGTGTAGAGTAACACACATAAAGTAATTTAATTGATGACTATTCTAATTTTTATATTTAAGTTAAATTTATTACAGATCTATATACTTATATTTTACATAGTAAGTTTTATATAGCTATGGCTCTAGTTTTATTATATTGTTTTGTTATTTATGATTTTCCCTTTCATTTTAGTTTGTGTGTAAAAATGCTAGATTGGTTTGATTACCATGGTCATGTATGCATTGTATTTGAACTACTAGGCAGAAGTGTATTTGATTTTCTGGTAAGAATTTTGTAATGTTCAAATTCATATGAAGTGTTAATTTTATAGGAAGTCATGTTTGATATATAATTCTTCACATTTTAGAAAAATAACAACTATGCTCCATATCCTTTGGAACAAGTCCGACAAATGGGTTACCAGCTTTGTTATTCTGTTAAATGTAAGTATATTTCTGTGTTACTAATTATTTAAATGACTTATTTATATTAATATTATGAAAATTGCAAATTTTCATGTATATAACACACTTGAGATAATATTTCTGAATTGATTTTCCTTCCCTTTTTGTTGCCCAGCTGGCAGCCGAATGGTTAGCACTCTTGCCTTCGGTTCAACAGTTCGTGGGTTTGAATCCCACCTTGGGCATGAATGTTTGTAGTGGTTTGGAATCCACTTTAAACCGGTCTGATTAGTCCTTGTGTGCAAAAAGTGATCATTGAGTGACTTCTTCTCTTTTTGTTTATTAAAACATGCATGTTTCCCTAAAAATGCAGACAATGAGAGAGGGAGGCCCTGTTCTATACCATTTGGTTATCAGGTCTCTAAAAATACAGCTGGATTTTGTATCTACTGTACTAAAATATCCTTCTAAGGAAAAAGTTCAAAAATTATTTATAAATTTAGTGAAAACTTATCTTTCTCATACTAATTTCTATCATTGTTATACAGTTAATAACGCTTCCTTTTTCAAATGTTTCTCATTTGACTTATTTATCTAATATATCTTTTAGGATTAGAAAATAGCAAACTTGTTCTTGTTAATATTACCCGAAGTATAGAGATGTTTTCTGCTTTTATCTAAGATAAATCTAGTCAGTCAGATTTAAGTAACTGTCAGTATAAGACTGAAAAACTTAATCTCTTCTCCATACATGTGAATGAAGTAATTTTTATTTATTGACTTCTTTTAACAAATAACACCTAAGTTTGACATAAAAACAGCATTAAATTCAAACTGTCTTTAATTGGCTTGGAATGACATTGTTTGTTTCAACTTCATAGTAGTTAAAAATCCTTAGTTGATGCATCATCTGCAAACATTTTTTTCTCCTTTGGGGATCTTTAGTTTGAAGGCTACCAATTTGAAATTCCTTTGAAGCCTTTATATATCAATATTTTATTAATTTATGAAAGCAAAATTTTTATTAAATATTCCCAAAATTCTTTTGCAAGATTTTTATTACCATTAATATAGACAGAGCATGTTTTGTTCTTTTTTTTTCAGTATTATGAATGTTGATATTTGCAATAATTATAAATTGTATCCATTCAATTATTTTTTAAAGTATGTTCTAGAAGTTATGTTTTATTTTTTCAGTTCTACATGATAATCAGCTGACACATACTGATTTGAAACCTGAAAATATATTATTTGTGGACTCTGAATTTACATGGGAACATAATATAGTATGTTTAATTTTAAACCTTATGTACTATTTAAGGTGTCTATGTAATCTTTAAATTTCTTTAAAAACATGTAGATTTGAAATTATTAAATATTGTTTCGATTACACTTTTTAAGTTATAAAATATATTAGAAACATAAGTTGTAGTTGATTCACATTGTGTTAATTAAATGGTAATGAATGCTTACAATTTTAAAGTTACTTAAAATGAGAAAGCAGGTAATATAAATCTTTTAAGAAGGACTGCATTTATGAGGAATAATTTGAATAGATATCACAACAAGTATTTAAAATTAATCGGACTTACATACAGTAATTTAATTGTTTTTATATTTCAGAAACGTAGTGTGAAGAGAGTATTAAATTCCAATATACGGCTCATAGATTTTGGCTCTGCAACGTTTGATCATGAACATCATAGTACTATTGTATCTACAAGACATTATCGGGCTCCAGAAGTGATATTAGGTAAGTCTTATTGATGTATAATTTATCTCTATATCAGTATTTAAATGTACAGTGTTTCTTTTTTATGTGCTAAACTGAGTTTGATTAATATAAGGACATTTTTTTCTTTGTGAGTTGATTTATAATTTTAAATTTTTTATAGAACTAGGTTGGTCTCAACCATGTGATGTGTGGAGTATTGGCTGTATTTTATTTGAATTATATTTAGGCATCACACTTTTTCAAACACATGATAATAGAGAGCATCTTGCAATGATGGAAAGAATTTTAGGGCCCCTCCCCTACAGGATGTGCCGTAAAACAAAGTAATTTTTAAATTATCTTTTCTAAGTTAACAGTCTTGTTAATAAATCATAAATGAAATTAATATTTACCAATTAAGTAAGTTTCTGCAATAAGTAGATGTTGTTGATCCATGTTTAAAGATAATTTTATTTTCAGAACTAAATACTTTTACCATGGCCGACTTGATTGGGATCATAAAAGTTCAGCTGGACGATACGTCAGGGAAAATTGTAAATCATTAAAGGTAACTTTTTTTCTAATTTGTGTCAGAAATAGTTAATTATTGTTATTTTTGTGGTTTGTTATTTTGTTTAAAAGTAATTTTGACTCAACTATTTTCTTCAAAACGTTTTAATGTTTACTTGAATGTTAATTTGAATTTCTTTACAGCGATACATTCGTGTAGATGATGAAGATCATAGATTACTTTATGAATTGATGTCTAGAATGTTAGAGTATGAACCTTCTCAAAGAATAACATTAGAAGAAGCCTTAGATCATCCTTTCTTTAATAAGCTTGCACCTGAAGAAAAATTGCACAAATTAGAAAACAAGTCTTCCAGCGAGGAAAGGTCGCATAGCCTTAGCAGATGACTAACCGACGAATAGACTTCTAACATAAAGCAATACGGAAACCAATTACTCATGAGATTGACAAGAACTTTTTTTTAAAAAAATCATTTATCGAAAAAAATTTAATTTTTATTCATTGATTATTAAAGTTTACAAGGAAATTTAAAATATAAATTTCAACAATTTCTCATTATGAACAATTTATTACATTGCACTAAGTCTAGTCTTTCCTTTGAAAGTGATTATCAGATATAACATAGTTTAGTTTTCTTTCAAAATGATTTGGAAATATTGTACAATTCAGCATTCCCATGTTTAAAAATTAATAGCTAATTATTGTGTGGAAATGTGTGATGATTTTATTAGTGCTGAAGTTGCATGAAAATTGTACATTTGTTTATATGTATAAAGCTTGTATATATATATATGTATTCTCTACATTTCATCTGTTTGATACTCATAAAATGTGTATCTATTTCATAAAAACTGCACATTTATCACTAAACATGTCTTCATTTAAAATTTATTATAAATATGTTGTGAATTACTTATACATATTCTTTTAAGATTTTATATTTTCTACAGAATTCTCAATGAATCTGTTAAATAGTTTGAATAAAAATCTGACTTACTAATTGTTTCTTTATTTTGTTATAAACATACTTTTATATGGATTTGGAAGTATTCCTTAGTAATATTCTATAAAATTACCAGTCAGTTGTATTATGCATATATAATACAACCAATGGTTTTGGTGTGAACGAAAAGTTTCACTTTAATGAAAAACTTGTTTTTTAATTTTTTCAAATTACTTATGTATATATGGGTTTTAGATTAATTAAGTTTAATTTATTAAAATGCGTTAATTTTTCATAGAAATAGTGAAGTTTATTTATAAAATGTTCTATACAGTTGTGTAATATATTCCACAATTTATATAATAATTACGTATGTTTCTTGTAAAATCTGAAATATTTAAGAAATAAAAGTACAAACTTAAATTTAAAATAAACTTTGTAACTTAAAATAACTTTTGAATTTGTTTAATTTATATTAAGATTAGCTCTTTAATAGTAATTTTATTTAGATGTGCATATTTTAGTTCACTTTCAATGTTTCTATTTTGTGTTTATAATAGTAAGTAATACAAAATTAATGTTGATTCTAACAGTTGACAACCAAATAGTGCATATTTAAATTTTTTAATTATCAGTTTTTCTAAAATTAATATTGAAGCATTTGCACTTGTAAAAAGCTAATATAATTTTATTTCATTTTCCTTAAAGTCTATTGATTCATATTTATTAGTAGTTATTCTGTTGTATGCCAATAATTTGAAGTATGTAACAATGCTTTATGAAAAAATTAGATTTTTTCATATTCCTTTTCAAATACGTTCCAACATATTGTCTGAGCATTTGATTTGTTAGTTTAAGCAAGTGAAATTTTTTTCTCCTCAGTCACAAGAGTAAAGTAAAAGGTTCATAAATGTCATGATAAACTAGGATAGAAAAGTACAGAATTTTCTTGCATTAAATTATTTAAGTATATCACATTACTAGGGAGAAGAGCGAAATCTCCCATTCTTGATAAGCTATCATTCATAATTTAATTTCTTTCTAGATATTTTTTAATTAACCCTTGTATTTTGTTGACTCACTGCTCTACCAGGATGACACAAGTCAAAAGTCCTTAGCACCAAAAGCTTGATGGATTGAAGAATAATTTATTTTGTAACAAATCTTATCAAAATAATGCTCGTCAATCTTTAATTTTTCATAGTTTACTTATTTTATATTGAAATTTTTGGTTCAGATTGTCTTACAGAATAATACTTGTTAATTTGTGTTTAAAGACTTTTTTTAAAAATTTATTTTATATGTAACACCCGCGAACTTGATTCTGTCTTGAATTACGAAATGACATGTGTAAGCATTAGGCTGCTTCTTGTAATGTGAGAATATGAAAAGGGGGAAATCTGAAGAGTTAGAAGTGTTCTGCAGTTCATTTCGCTTGAACAATTCAATTTATCGTTTGTCGAGAAAATCAGATTAATTCCGATGAGGATTTATTATAAAACGCGTTAATCAATCAAAATTTAGTTTTAATTTTTTTTAACATATAGCAAAACTTGTGAAAAGATATGGAACTTCAATGAATAGTCTCAAGACTGTTGTAAAAACTGGGGGAAGTCCTTGAAAAGGGAAGTTGGCAGAAGTACACCTTTTAAAAAATAGAGAAGCAAATCATGCTTGGCTGAGAAGAATGAATATTCCTGTTCGTTTTAAAGCATCTCGTGGTGGGCTCCAAAATTTTAAAACCAGACACAAAGTAATGTAAAGGAAAGTAGAAATAGTTTGTTCCCTCAAGAATTTTATAATTTATTAAAGGAATAAATCCATTTTTTTTTATGATTTCTGTTACTAATTTTCTTTAATGAACCGCTTAGAATAATTTCAAATATTAGAAAATTTTTCTTTCTAAATATGAATTTGTAGCAAAAGAAACATGGAAATGCCAGTATATATTGTGACAGTCATGAAAAATATTCTTGATAATTTTTATTAAATATTAATTCATTGTTTTGATTACTTTGACAAGTATTTTTATTTTTCCCAATGCAAAACACAGTGATGTTCTTACTATAAGACATTGTTGACAGGTTTGTTTTTTAATATTTTATCCAAAAGAGCATTAAACCTTAAAGGTGATAAATGTAGTGGAATAAAACAGCAGAGAAGAATTGCATTGCTGACAACCAACCTGAATGGAACACAAAAACTGCCAGTTGCATATCATGCTGGTATTATAGCTTAGATGTAATAAAAGTTCGCTGAGAGACTTCGACGTGATCGATGTTTTTTATTTTTTTTATCGAAGAATTGTTAAGTTCTGCTAATTGTGAATAACTACACTGATTACATAGAAATCTTGGATCTTGAAATGACTTGTTTTTAGTTACTTACTTGATGCAACTTTCGTCTTATAACCCATGGCACAAACGAGCAGAATCGTAGGGTACTTTTGCAGGGTGATAATGGAGTTGGAGCAGTCTTGTGAAATTGATCTTCTAGAAGAAATGCATTCATCAATGTTAAAGGAAAAATCTTTATAAGAACAATTTGGTAAAAATTAAATCTTAATTTTGCTAACTTTTACCGGTATATACGAGTTCGTAAAAATGAGTCAAATGTATCATTTATATTTAGGGTGAATAAGTAAGGTTTTTTCAGGATAAGGTAAATTTAGATTATCAAAGTCCTTATTCTCTTGTTTAGAACAAATGTTAGTAGGCCAAAATATTTTTTAATCGATTCTTTTCGCACGTATATTAAGATCTGTTAATAGCAAATATTATAACTGCACTCATCTAAAATATCGATCTAAATGTTTTTCAGTACTTTTATTCAAATTCAAAACTTATTAACAAACTAATTTACAAGTATTTCTGAAATCTGCAGTCACTATGTTGATTCAAAGATTTCATGGACTTCGACAAAATAAACTTTTCAAAGCACACAATGACGTTAAAATCAAAAAACAATTATTAAAAAAAAAAAAAAAAAGCGTCTTCATAGTGCCGCAGTAATTCAAAAATAGACAACGTTTGCATCAAAATGTAATGATGCAATTGGTGAAGTATAAGGTATTTGTTAGATTTTGACAGTTCCAGGTATAAATTTTTTTTCACATTGAACCTTCTCTTAATCGTTAAAATCATTGCACCAATTCACATTATATAGAAGAATTCCATTGGATTTTTTCAGATAAAGGTCCATTTTAATTATTGTACGTTGAAAATGGGAGAAAAAACATTTTTAAAGGAAAAGGATTTATAATGAATAAACTATTTTACATGTTAAATTACTTACAAATACTGCACATTAATACCAGTATGTATGTCTAGTGCTGTAAAAGAAAGTCTTGTCGAACATCTCGGTCGGAGTAAGCTGTTTCAATAAGTTGACCATTTGTAATTAGGGTTGGAGCCCACATTCTCGGCGCGATTGATTTTGATTGGCGATAATTGTGGCTTGCGCCAATCTTAACCTTACTTCGATACACAAGATCTGGTAAACCAAACTATTATGGAATTTCGTTCTGGCTTTACGCTTTTTTCAGTTTGCCGCCTAGGGTGTGGGCTCCTAGATTTTACCACAATTTGAAATCCAGTGTCTGATGCATAACTCATCTCTTATTTCTTCAGCAATAACTTCTCAACATCCAGGAATTTTCAAAAGAAAGTTTCTGAATTCTTCAAAAGGTACATGTAACTCACATTCTCATCTCCCTTCTCTTGCCTTTCCCTTTTTTGAGCTCTTTCGCATTTTCCGTCTCTTCAGTTTAATTTAATTTTCTGAAAGTGATTCGGATAATTAGAGTTCTATTGAATATGTAATTGAAACATTTACGATATTTATTCAGTTATTTACAATAAGTTAAATGCAAATAGGAAAAATCCATGCTAATTGTTTTTCAACTAATTTTTTTTGTCAGTGTATTTTATGGAGTATACAAAATTTTCTCGTTATCTGTTAATAGTATCCAGCGTGTAATTTTATTTATCAGAAAGCTTTTCATTTTTTTAAATTGTGATAAATACTTCAGTTAAAATCAAGCTTAATTTACTGCTATCAGTTCTATTTGTTTTTACTTTTTTATATAGCTGAAACTAGTGACATTAATCTAGGCAATTTTAATCTTATCTACACAATGATCTTTTTTAAAATATTCAAAAATAACTGGTGTCAAGCAAATTTCAGTTCCTAACATTAATAAGCAATACTTAGGTCAATAGGGAAAAACATTTTTTCTCACATATAAAACTAAAATTAATATTTGAAAAAACTGCATTAACATCAAGTCTCATCCATTACAAGTTTAAAAAATTATATTTGAACTTAAGAGAATGGATGAAAAGTATATTAACAATTGAAAATTTGAACAAGATATACACCTTTCGCCAAAATTCTGCGTGCAGAGAACATTCTTTATTTACGCTGAAATATCCATTAACTTCCATGTGTTAAAAAAAGCATTACACCTCCATTTAATTCATTAAACTTAAGTATTTCAATTAACAAAACAAACCATCTTGCCGCAAAATTTAAGAATACTCGCCAAAAATCAGCGTACACTTAAGAAAAATAGCACTCCTCGATAATTTTTTTATACACTTATTTTCTCAAGGTACGATTTCGAAGTAAGTTCGATTTTTGCTATAGAACTTTTTCTAGAAAACATGGCAGGTAAAAGAGATAAATGTTGATGAAAGAAAAAGTTTATAGTAAATCTCTTTGGAAATTTATATATAAGTAGGGAATTACTCGGAGCAATAGCTGAGACATTCCTTGATCCAAAAAGTTATTAACAACTATAAACAGGCCTTTTAACATCAAAACTGAGAACTGGCCGCCCAATTGCACTGACGCTTGGAGAGACTTGCTTTGTTATTCGGTCTGTAAAAAAAGATTCTCGACGGTCAACATCGAAAATAAAAAGTGTTGCTGGGAGATTTCAAAAATAAAAATGTTAGTTTGACTACAATTCGATGAGTATTGAAAAAGCACGTTTTCCATGCTAGTATTGCAAGGAAGGAACCATACATTTCCCTAGTGAACAGAGCAAAAATAATTGCGTTTGCAAAAGAACACTTGGATAAGACTCGGGATTCCTAGAACAAAGTAATTTTTTCTGATGAAAGCAAATTTTGCATTTTTGGAATAAAAGGAAGTATGTTAGGAGGAAGTCTCTGGTACAGAACTCAAGAAACAATCTTCTTCCGACTGTCAAACATGGAAGAGGAGGTGTTATGGTTTGGGGGTGTATGAGAAGCACAGTGGGGTTGGTAACCTGGAGTTTATTGAATCGACAATGAATAAACTGATACCTTGAATATATTAAAAAGAAACCGTAAACAAAGTGCCCGCAAGCTTGGATTGAATGAAGATAATTTCTTCCAGCATAACAATGACCCAAAGCTTACGGCACACATTGTGCAGTTATGGTTTCTGTATCATGTACCAAACCAAATGCATACACCTCTTCAATCCCCAGACCTAAATCCCATTGAACATTTGTGGGATTTGCTTGAAGGAAGACTCAGAGAACATCACATAACATCCAAAGAAATGCTAAAATCTGTTATGAAGGAATGGGAAAAAAGAAATTCAGGAGAGAGAGACATCAAAACTTATTCAATCGATGCCAAATAGATTGAGAGAAGTTTTAAAAAGAAAAGGCTATCGAACCAAATATTAAATTTCCGAAAACTATGATTAATTTCAACATTTTTGTAAGTGTACGCTGACTTCTGATGCATGTGATTTCTCTTTTTTAATTTATGTACATTTTTTATTTTATATTGTTACTTTCAAATGATTGTTATACTAACTACTATTAAAGTGTATTTTATTTGAGGTATTTAAAATGCTATTATTGAATATAAAAATTTATTCACTTACGAATCGTTACATTAACGTCAAGCATTAATAGCTTGTACGCAGACTTTCGGCGGTAAGTGTAAATATGGAGAGGGTGAATTAATAATAGGAATTGATGAAAGGTCGGATTTTCACTGCTAAAGTAAAAATGTAGTTTCAGATGGCTGTTTTCTGGGTGTATAAAAACTAATAAATCTGAACTGATAAGGTTGGACATATTCGTTTACATATCATTATGAGAATATACATAAAAATCATTTTGAATAGACTTACGGACATACTAGGAAAGGTTGATCCAGTCAAAATTAGATTAATCATTTTAAATAACCTTTTCAATAAAATAAAATGTGCAGCTTTTTCTATTTTAAATTAAAACATTTATAATGTTGAGCTCACATTTTGTTCGAAATATTTTTGAGACAAATGATTTAGATTTTTTTAAGCGAAATACTCTCCAAATGCAAAATATAGTAAAAATTTATTTTTAATTCGCGATGATAATTTCATAATATATAGCATGCCTTGTAATTTTTGGAATATACTAAACGATGTTTCTAGTGTAAAGGATTCATAGAGGAATAAATACATACTTTAACCAATGTATTTCCATTACAATGTGTGGGAATTCTACAAAAAAAAATCAATTTTTTTTGTTTGCATTTTCCATATAATTGATAAATTTTTATATTTCAAAATATCAATTTCGTATTTCAAATACAAAAATTCTAGGGAAGTGTCAAACTAAACGCTACTTTATTATATAGCCAACTAATTGGTTAAGGTAATATGTGCATATTAAAGAATTCGTTAGAAGCATTTACTGACGAGTAATTAATTTGAAAAAATTTGGATTATTCGTTAACCAAAAAATAATTAACTAAAAAATATTTTGACTGTATTGAAAAATAATTCAAAATAAATTTATCAATAAAACTCACAATCGAACATAAAAAAATAGAGAATGATTTTTAAAATTCATGGAATATATATATATATATATATATATATATATATATATATATATATATATATATATATATATATATAGCTGGATAAAATTTATCAAAATGATATCAAATTATTTATTTTCCTTTTTTAACATTACTGGGAAAGAGCTATAACAAATTAATATCATTCATATACACTGCCAGACATTGAAAATGGAACACCAAGGAAGAGTGGCCACAAAATTATGCAAATTTCAGGGTAGACGCACCTTATCGAGTTATACGAATGATGTGAAATGCGCAGCATTCTAGCCCACGTAGTATTAAATAGGTGAGGAATCGGCAAAGTTGGCAATATTCGCAGCATTATTACTACTAGGAAAATAATAATTGAAAATTTGTTCTCATCGCAAAAGACGTCTGTAATTGCAGTGAATGTAAGGCCATAGTCCACGGAGTCCGTTCCAGCAGACAGACGAGTTTACGAGGGGCATGGTGATCGGATTGAGAAAGACAGGTTGGTCCTTACTGCAAATCACAGCTGACAGACACCTGGACGCCTCCACAATGCACCGGCTGTGGCGAAGGTGGTTGGTACAAGGAACGTTTGCGGGTTGCTGTTGCAGCCAGAGTGACGTCAGCAAGTGTGGATCCATGTGTCCGTCGTGAGGCGGTAGCAGCCCCGCAAAGGACATCTATCTACAGCATGTGCAAGACTCCCTGGATGCTCCCATATCGAACAGAACCATTGGCCATCGATTGGTTGCTAGTGACCAGTGCTCGTGGTAACTTTTAAGACTGCCATTGATTTCACAGCATAGATGTTTACGTCTGGAATGGTTCCAGATTAGAGTGATATGGATGACGGAGTGGCACAGGATCGATGATCTTAGATGCGTCATGCTTCTGTTTCTTCATTGATACTCGCCGTTGAAACAGATCCAATCCTGCAGCAATTGTGGTACGTCTTATCGCGTGACAACGTGGCCTCATGGCTTGGGAAGCCATTGCGTACGATTCCAGGTCAATTCTAGTTCGTAATCACGGCACCAGAACAGTCCTAGGTTAAGTGGATGATTTGCTACGGACGAAAAGAGTATCGGGCATCTCCTATCTACAAGGGATGCCCTTTATCAACAGGATAACACTCGACCGTACATCGTTCGCATCAAAAATGCCTTGCTGAACAGCTTCCCTGGATACCGTACTCACCAAATCTCTCATCAATTGAACATGTGTGGAATAAGATTGGACGCCATTTGCAGACCCTGCCACTGCCTTCTTCAACAAACTCACTTTGGCAAATGGTTGACAGGGAATGGAGAGTCGTTCCTCATGCATACATAAAAGATAAAATTGGATCCCGTACTGTACCATTCGGTAATCAAGCTTAGTCCATTCATCACCATCAAGAGCAAGCTATTCTCTCCAGGGGACAGAAGGTCGTCCTCAAGCTGTACCGCAACCACAGCATGCTATTGAGAATGAAGAATTTACAATGGTGGGGCCTTTAAACCTTGCATTGGGTCACGCAGTGCCCAGTACATTATAATTCGGTTACAGAAAAGGATGACAATATAAAGATCAATGATTGGAATTAATAAAGAAACTTAAAGAAGAATATTAAAAAGTATAGGTAAATAAGACAAGAAGTTATGTACCATTGGAGCCATTCCTCAGGACGACATTCGTAGTCTCATTGACTCTGGGTTTAGACTTGTTTCTTCGTATTTCGCCGTCCATGGTGGTTCTACAACCTACTGACCTAACCCTGTTCTTGCTCTGCATTATGCATATCATTTTGAAATGCAGATCACTTATTGTTCGTTTCTGTCTCTGTTTGCCGAGTTTTATCACTTTCTAGTAACTCATTCTTGGTGTTGCATTTTCAATGTCGGGCAGTGTAAATACTTTTTAGTACCTATACAAATAAAGAGTTTTATTTGTACAAATATTAAAGTTTTTGATTTCGTTTTTAAATGTAACAACATTTATATTCTTTACATGGATGAAATATATTAAATCACATTACTCGGTAGGCGAAATGTATTCTAAAAAAAATCTGGAGAATCAATAACATATTTGGTGATTATATTTTATACAAGATTCTCAGTAAAATATTGCTCATCCACTTACGTTTTGAGTATTGACATCTATGGTTGTAGAGGCACAGGAAAAAGGCTATATGCTTCAAAATGAATGCCACTTGCGAAAAAATTCATAAATTAGAAATCTTATTTCAAAATCTGAAATATGAGGAAAATAAATCCAGTCTATTAAATTCTTACTTTACTTAATGGGTGTACAGTAAGTGTAAAAAGTACTCGTATATTACAATTGATTTAAAAAAAAGAGATCCGTTCATAAAAATTATAAATATAAATTCCGTTTTAATTAATTAGAAATATATAATAGAATATATTTTCACTAGTTTCATGTGTAATTTACAAAAAAAATAATTTTATACATGGATTAATGTTTACAAAACTGAAACACTCCAACATCTTGTGGTGTAAAAAGTATTCGTACATCAGGCATCTATTGGCCAACATAATCATAATATTACAGCTAATAGCTATTCGAGCTAAAGGATTGTAGGATATCCTTTAGCTCGAATAACTGCCTTGTGTGTTCTTTGGCATCGATTCCACCAATTTTGCTGTTATTGAGCTAGGTATGGCGTCTCATTCTTGATTAAGAGCTGATTCTAAATCATTTTTATTAGAAATATGCCTGGATCTAATATTTTTTATCAAGAACGTTCCATAAATTCTCTATGGAGTTGAGGTCCGGCGATTGAGGAGGAAGTTTCGTGAACTTTAGGGTATTATATAGTATCCAGAGCCTTGTGTTTAGGGTTGTGTGCTTGGGGTCGTTATCATGCATAAAAACGTAATCACCATTCAAGCCCATTTTTGTTGCACTAGGCCCTAAATTATTGTTTAAAATGTAAATATAAAGTTGATGATTCATAATGCTTTTAATAAAGACTAATTTGCCCACCCCAGAAACACGCATACACCCCCAAACAAGCAGACTTTCACTACCATGTTTCACTGTTGGCATTAAATTCCTATGATGCATTTCTGTATTGCGCTTTCTCCATACCATTCGTCTCCCGTCCGATCCAAATATGTTGTATTTACTTTCGTCAGTAAAGATAATCTTTTTCCAGAAATCTGGACTTTCATAACGTATTGCTTGGCGAAAGACAATCGCAGCTTCCGATTCTTCTCACTAACAAAGAATTTTCGTCTCGCAACACGGCCATGGAAACCTTCATTTCTGCATGCATTTCAAACAGTACTTACGGAGACTGCTGTTCCCATGTTCTTCAGTTCTGATGTTAATGTAGGAGCCCTTATTTTGTGAACCTTCTTTAATGAACGTACCAGAAATCATCTGTCAGATGATGTCAATAGACATGGTGCCTAGTACGAGAACTGTTTTGAACCGTTTGAGTGGCAGAAAACTTTTTTATGATTGACTGCACAGTTGAACAGGGTCTACCAACCAGATCAGAAAACTTGTTGTACGATTTATAATTTTTACGGAGCTTTAAAATCAGTTCTCTTTCGAAAACACTTGTCGCTTTACTTTTACGACACGTTACAGAATTTCTAGTTTCTCACAACATTAAAATTTCCATTGAAGAACCTTTTAAATAACTTACAAGGTAACGTCAATTAACTACATATTAATGGCTAAACCAATCACAAAATATAACAAAAATAATTTGCATTTCTTTTAGTGTACGAATACTTTTTAAACCCCAAGATGTTGGATTGTTAAATTTTTGTAGATATTTATTCATGTATACAATTATTTTTCTGTAAATTTCACGTGAAACTATTGAAATTATGTTCTATTATGTATTTATTATTAATTAAAATGGAATTTATGTTTATAATTTTTATGAATGGATCTTTTTTAAATCAATTGTCATACTGTACGAATACTTTTTACACTCACTGTATGTGATCGTAAATTTGCAAATTCATTCTCAAATTTGCTTATAAACAGTAGTACTTACGAACAACTAGAAGAGAAGTGCTAATTGTTAACTATCGGTATGAAATATTTTTTTCTAATGCCCGGCTGCACTTAGGATATACATATTCAACGCTACAAAGAGCAAATGTGATGGCATCTTACATAGTGGGACACCCAGTGGGTGTGGCATCTTCGCCCAGAAAGCGAAGGGATAAAGAAATACACAGAGGGAGATAAAGGAACATCTATGCCCGAACCAGTATTCGAACCAGGACCTTAAGGACGTTAACCGCTCTGCCATCGATCGGCGGTATGTAAATATAAAGAAACTTATATAGCATTCCCTAATTCAATTCAATCCGCAATCGTTTTTTCATATCCACTGATGGCACGCAAAGCGAATGAATTTTCAGGAGCTACGGAAAAGACTCGACTGGTTAGGTATCAGTCTAAAAGTTAGGTATCAGTCTAAAAGTAATGCAATTCAAAAAATCCAAGTTTACACCTGTATATATATATAATACGTTTTGCATTTACAAAATAAAAAAATTACGTAATAAATCCTAGTACTCTTTATTCCAAAACAAATATTAAACTATAAATAATTTATCCCAATTTCTAACAGCGCAAGAGAAAAAAATTCTTAATTTACCTGTGAAATACAAATGGAAACTTTCAAAGTTAATGTAGTGCAAACTATCCCCGTAAGAGTAATTAATCTCAGAGTATAAACGAGTATTTTCCAATAACCTGACAAAAACCGTTCGAACCAATGCTAACTGGCCGATATATAACGCGATAAGATATGATAATGGGTTAAACACACTAAAACAAAAACGAACAGTTAGTTGCGACGTGAAGAAGCGTTTTTAAAATCATTGAGGTTTTATTTAATTTCCAGTTCTACTTGTAAAATGCATTTTTAAGAAGTAGCCTAGTATAATAATAGTATCTTTATTTTAATTATTTTTACTAATAATTTAATTTTTTTAAATAACAGCTGTGTGATGCTCTTTGATTTGACCCCCATGTGATCAGCAAAGTGAATCATCATTTGCCCCTGGCAGTGATTGGGAGATAGACCACGTACCCTCCCTCACTGGGTTGCTGGTGCTCCATGGGTCGGAGACGTGTCCACGTTAGTATGAGACGTCCAAAGTCCTTCCGCTGATGTGACGTGGATTTGGAAAGGAGAGTCCCAGCTCAGGTGTGACGTTGTCACCTGACAGCGGTTCGAAATGATGAGGCACTTGATGATAGGCAAGTATTTCAAACCCGTTAATCTAAAGGTACAGTCTGGGGCTCGCATGCACCACTATGTATGTATATCCAATGAATTCAGTGAACTTTCTTAAAACGGTAAATCTTAGTTCCTCTGAATCCCGCAAGTTGATCGAAGATTCTTACGAACAACCTGCATTGACTTTGTAGATAGTCACCGGTTCAAAGTGCATTGTAAATAATCATCAGAATAATTTATTGGTATTAAATAAATGTGTTTAATTAAGTGAGCCTGATTCATTCATTAGCCCAACGTACCCATTGCTTCAGCCGACACAAGCTGAATGCGCTACAATGCATCTATTTGTTCTTACCAACTTTTGCCTCTTTTTTTGTAACGAATTTGTCATGTTATTCGAAAATTACCTATTACTTTCATAAAATTATGAACGTTAAATGTGAAAAAATGTCATTCACAAGAAACAATACAATAATTAAAAAGAAGAAAAATATTTATTTTTTATATTTTAAGGTTATTACTTGATTACTACAATTATTTCAAGATTATTATTCCTTGATTATATTATTTTCCAAATAAAACAAATAGAAAAAGTATAAGAGAAGTAAAAAAGTTCTAATTGTTGCATAAAAGATACAAATTTTTTTGTGCTCGCGATGTAAAGAGAAATACAAACAAGTTGTGTCATGTTAAAGTATATATTTTGAGTAACTTGTTGTAAATATATTATATGTATACATATTACATGTGTTATAAGTATGCATCTAAATCTATGTTGTAAGATGTATAAGTAAATATACTATGCATATGTTGAGAATATATTAAAATTCATAGGAAAAAAATTGATAATATATTCAAACAAAATTAAATTGTATTATTTTTAGTCCTAATTCGAAGAATTTACCGATGTAACTAAGTTATTTGTCATGGGTTAAAATTATATCTTACGCATAAAAAGCAGAATTAAAAGTGGACAATTTTTAACAGAACTTAATTTTTAACCGAACAAGAATTTAAAAAGAAAAACCAATTTCGGTTATTTGCTCGCACGAGATTTTAAAACTGGTTTAAAGTTTAATTTTACCATACATCAAAAAGAAATAAAGTATAAGTTTTATAATATCTAGATTTTGCAGGATTATATAAATTTAATTTAAAAGTTTATTTTGGTTACAGTTATTAACTTCGTAAGCGTGATTTGCATTGCATGAAATGTGATATTGTTAAACTGAAAAGTTGAAAGAAGAAAACAAGAAAAATTGTAAATTGAAAATTTACAATTTTTGACATGTTTTTTAGTTTCCGTTTTGTAAAAGGTTCTTTTTCTGAAACTTACGTAATTTTTGTTTAGTTTATCCAATGTGCAATAGGTAGGTAATTAGCGATGTTTGTGTTACACTGAATAACATCTTTCTGATATAGGAGGAGGATTTATTTGCATTAACAAGAAATTCATATTAAATGAGGACCACGTTGTCCCATGAAATCATATTATAATTTCTAAATGAACAATTTGTCCTAATATAACGCATTTCATAATGTAGTTTTTGATGAGATACCGCCATAAATATACACTTTGTACAAATAAGAATTTAGAAATATTATTCGACTGATATACACAGTTGTATAGAAATATATAACTTACAGTGAGTGTAAAAAGTATTCGTACAGTACGACAATTGATTTAAAAGAGATCCGTTAATAAAAATTATAAACATAAATTCCATTTTAATTACTAATAAAGACATAATAGAACATATTTTCACTAGTTTCATGTGAAATTTACACAAAAATAATTTTATACAGGAATAAATATTTACAAAACTGTAACAATCCAACATCTTGTGGTGTAAAAAATATTCGTACACTTAAAGAAATGCAAATTGTTTTAATTATATTTTGTGTTTGGTTTAGCTATTAAGATGTAGTTAATTGACGTCATCTTGTAAGTTACTTAAAAGGTTCTTCAGTGGAAATTTTAATGTAGTGAGAAACTAGAAACTCTGTAATGGGTCGTAAAAGTAATGAGACAAGTGTTTCCGAAAGAGAACTGTGATTTTAAAACTCCGTAAAAATGGTAAATCGTACAACAAGATTTCTGATCTGGTTGGTAGACCCCGTTAAACCATGCAGTCAATCATAAAAAGTTTGCTGCCACTCTAACGGTTCAAAACAGTTCTCGTACTGGGCGACCATGTCTATTGACATCATCTGACAGACGGTTTCTGCTACATTCATTAAAGAAGGATCCCAAAATAAGTGCTCCTACATTAACATCAGAACTAAAGAACATGGGAACAGCAGTCTCTGTAAGAACTGTTCGAAATGCATGCAGAAATGAAGGTTTCCATGGCCGTGTTGCGAGATGAAAATTCTTTGTTACTGAGAAGAATCGGAAGCTGCGGTTGTCTTTCGCCAAGCAATACGTTATGAAAGTCCAGATTTCTGGAAAAAGATTATCTTTACAGACGAAAGTAAATACAACATATTTGGATTGGACGGGAGACGAATGGTATGGAGAAAGCGCAATACAGAAATGCATCCTAAGAATTTAGTGCCAACAGTGAAACATGGGAGTGGAAGTCTACTTGTTTGGGGGTGTATGAGTGCTTCTGGGGTGGGCAAATTAGTCTTTATTAAAGGCATTATGAATCATTAACTTTATATTGACATTTTAAACAATAATTTAGGACCTAGTGCTACAAAAATGGGCTTGAATGGTGATTACGTTTTCATGCATGATAACGACCCCAAGTACACAGCTCTAAACACAAGGCTCTGGATAATATATAATACCCCAAAGTTCATGAAATTTCCTCCTAAATCACCGGACCTGAACTCCATCGAGAATTTATGGGACGTTCTTGATAAAAAATATTAGATCCAGACATATTTCTAATAAAAATTATTTGTAATCGACTCTTAATCAAGAATGGGACGCCATATCTAGCTCAATAACAGCAAAATTGGTGGAATCGATGCCAAAGAGACTCAAGGCAGTTATTCGAACTAAAGGATATCCTACAAGGTATTAGCTGTAATATTATGATTGTGATGGCCAATATATGCCTGATGTACGAATAGTTTTTACACCACAAGATGTTGGATTGTTTCAGTTTTGTAAATATTTATTTATGTATAAAAATATTTTTGTGTAAATTTCACATGAAACTGGTGAAAATATGTTCTATTATATATTTCTGACTAATTAAAATGGAATTTATGTTAATAAATTTTATGAACGGATCTCTTTTAAATCAATTGTCGTACTGTACGAATACTTTTTACACTCACTGTAGATATAATACAAAGAATCTTATGAAAATATTCTGTAAATTATTACAGGTAAATAACAGTGCAAATCTTATTTAACATGTCATTATTTGGATCAAATGATCTGTTTGAAAATAACTGATGTTACATTTCATTTTGCAAATTATGAACATTTGTAATTTCCGAAGAAACGACAAGCTCTGTAGATTTTTCTAGAAGTTATCAATAAACCTAGATTGCTAACGATTGACAAAAGAAAAAATTTCGAATGATTTCAACATAGGAATAATAAAATTAGATCACCCCTTGCAGAACATATTTGAGATATCTTCGAAAAATTCATTCATGAACATGACATCTATCTGTAACAAAGGCACAAGCTAATAATAAAACGCATATGGGACAGATAAACATAACTCTTTCAAGTGATGTATTATTGTTCAGCAATTATAAAGTGATAAAACAATACCGTAATATATAAGTACAGTATTCTTGAATGTTAATTCTCAAAATATATTACAAGGATCAACCGGAAAATAAGTTTCCCACGGCTCCAAAAGATGTCACTGCAAAATGACCGAAACGCGAACGTACATGTAAGGTAGATTGTAGGTATAGCTATCAAATGTTGCAATCTTAATTTTCGGATATATTAAAGTCGCTATAGTGAGCAAAGATGTCGACTCACATTTCTTCGTGAGTAGCTCGTTGCGAGGTGAGGTCAGTGATAAAATTTTTAAACACGCAGAAGTTAGCCGATCGAAATTCATCGTCAGTTATGTTTAATATATGGATTAGATGAGCTTTTCTGAAACGATACCACGATGAAGGTGACGATAACCTCATATGATCGTCTCAGGTGATGAGACGTGAGTTACTCGCTTTATCCCAGAAGCGAAGTGATGTCAAGTCAATAGTCGATGCATTGGCATCACAGTGGATTTTCGGTACGGACGAAAGTCAAGCACATGTACACACACAGAAATTGATGTACTCGGTCTTCTGCAACAGAAAAGGCATTTTCTCATTAACTTTTTGCCGAAAGGTGCAACAGTAAATGTTAAACACAACTGGCGAGCCATTCAGAACAAGAGGCGTGGGATGCTTGCCCTCATACGGTGAATTTTAGGGAGGAAAACTGGTGAAATTTCGTTGGGAAGTGTTTGACCATCCATTCTAAAGTTCCGACCTTGCTCCCAGCGACTCCTAGTTCTTGCACCTGAAGAAATTGCTTTCTGGGCAACCCTTCATCACAGATGAATATGTGCAGACAACTATGACATGTTTGTTCGATTCCCATGCGACAGACTTCTTTGATACTAGAATGCAAAAACTTATCACACTGTATTATACACACAATTCTACAATTCATAAAGTTCTTACGTTGAAAAGTAGCTGAAATATTTCTGTACCTTTTGCAATAAATTTTTCTAGGTAATTTTGTTTTGTTTCTTTTTTCGAGCTATGGGAAACTTACTTTCCGGATGACCCTCGTATGAGTGAAGTAAAGAATCTTGTTAGTTCGAAGCAATTGAGACTTTAAGGTTTCGAATTATCGAAAATTTAGATTAAAAACAAAAGCAAATTTATAGTCAATAATAAGTTTTGTTTTTTAAATAGTAATTTTACTTTCTTAAATGCTCATTTTACATTCTTTTAAATACCATTTTATATTTAAAGGCAATATGTAAGAGAAATTATACGCAGAAAATAAATCAGTACATACTTTGTACAACACTTAAGTCTTGATCGAACTTCAAATTGAATGGCAAGTATATATAACAACACGGGTATCGACTTCTACTGTATCTTTAGACTTCCAATTTACAATATCCTTCAAAGAACCTGGAGACAACTAACTATAAAATCTCTTGTTCGATTTCAAAAACTACATTTTAAATAAAAGCCCTATACGGTAGTATATATACATACATTATTAGATATGCATAATAGAAAATGTTTTGTGAAAATATTATGAAATAAATATTACAATTCAACAAAATTTAATTCAGTTATGAAATTTTCTTCTAGCATTTGCCATATAATGAATATAAATGTAATCTTAACACCATTTGTGTATCGCCTCAAAAACTTGGTTGGTTTTTCCTTCCACAGCAATTTGCTGTTGGACTATTGCGTAGTTTACCAATTTTAAATTTAACCCCTACAGAGTTGAAAGTGAGGAATAAAGTTAAATTTCAGGTTTATTTTTAGTTTACTTAAGAAAAAGGCTGTCAAACTAGTGATTATGTTAAGCCATTGGCGATGCAGTATCTCAAATTTAGTTAAATTATGGCTAAGAGAATCCGCATATGTGAAGCAAAGAAACCCTTAAAACATTTATAGAATATAAATGAGAAAACTGACTTAGAGCTTTTTATTTTTCATATTCAATTTTTAAAAGAACTGTTGTATGGAGTAAAGATTTTTCACACTAAATTTTAAATAGCAATCATAAAAGTTCCCTGTTTAAAATTAACTTTATAAACTTTAAAGGACGTTTTATATTTTAAAAGTATTATTAAAATACAGATTTGGTTTTTTTAGTTAATGCTTATTACTTAATTCAGTAGTACATTTAACAATTCATTATTCCCATCTTATCAAATTAGTTGGAAATGAAATATTTTATGGTTCTTCCTTAGACAAGAAGAGATTTACCACTTTAATATCCCATAGTAACGCCACAAACATATATTCAAATTTAACTTGTAGAAACAATTCAACAAAATTATTTGGATTGAAACTCAATTTAAAACTGACGAATAACTATGCCAAGACACATTAAAGTAATTGCATATTTGATACTAGATCTATTTTATCAACACAGACTATACATTTTTCAAGATTTGAATTTCAAAATGTTGTTGTTACTTATGACAGTTGGAAAAGCCAAGCTTGCTAACCATCGGCTATGCGAAATTAAGTTAGAAAGTTGCGTCTTTCGTTTAATCATAGAGCCATGAAGGTGAAAGTACCTCTTTGCTCTAAGACTCTTCCGATAGATGGCACCACCAGATGATTCTCTCCCTCAATTTTGACTTTGATCTGGAGGGCGACAAAATTTTTCAATAGACCATTACATCCATGGTAACTGATCAACTACCGACCATACGACTTTCGATTCCACAGATTTAACGAGCATATATAACGCATGGAATCGGCGGGTCTCTGGCGGCATTGGGAATCGAACCTAGCCCTTTCAGACGGAAGACCGATGCTCTAACCACTTGGGTGCTATGGCTCATTTCAAAATAATATATTATTTTTGCTTAACAAGCGGACTCTTGAATTCATCGAGCATTTTATGTTATTTTTATGAGGACTTTTTTCTTTCCACACATTTCTCTCAAATCACATTCGTTTTATATTTCCATCATTCTTATGATTAGATTTTACGTTGTTAAATTTCTGTGAAAACTATTTTAAAAGAGAAAAAGGAAAGATATTTAAATGAACCAGCAAAATCTAAAAGATGCAGTTTAAACTAATAGAAGTGCAGCCTGATATTGGAGCATCTAGTATTTCATATATCTGATAGCATATATCATATTAGACAAAACGATATACAGAATAGGAGAAAATATTATCAGTCTGATTTTTTTATCGTCTACAGACGATTAAGAAAGGAACCTTTTTACATTAGTTTAAAAAAGGAATCAGAAATGTTTTCAAGTTTCTAGATTTTATTTTAAAAACTTTTAGGCCAAATTCCCCTTACACAACATTGAGGGTTAAGATAAATTATCATGGAATTAATTTTTTTCTTGTTATCAAAAGTTGTTGCAGACAAATATTTACGCAATATATTTAAATATAACTTGATGATGATTTTCATACTTTACAGTTTTTCTTTTGTATGTTTAAGAGTATATTCATTGATGTCAACGGATTCGAAAAATAAATTATTACAATTGAGAAAGGAGATACTTAAATTGCATATCGTATTTGAAGACATGATCTTCTGTACCAAAATTTTGAAATTACAAGCATTCTTCATGAGAATAATAAAAGACAAACTTTGAGATTTTTGTTTAAGTAGTAGCAATTAAAGGACGAAGGTACAAAAAATTGGGTAATTTATTCTGTAATCTCAGATGCAACATTGAAAGTAATTTGTCCTTGAAATTAAAATTTAGTTTGAATATTAGCAAGAAAATAATATTAAAAATGTTCACAAATAACTAAAATTGCAAAATTTGTGAAATACAACAACTCCATGGGTACAAAATTATACACAATAAAACATCGAAAATGAGCTAAAAATACATAAATAAAAAAACATAATGACCATTTCATTATACTTTCTGTCGAAAAGAAGTTCAACCTGAATGAACCAAGAGGGCTGCAAATGACTAGCCTCGTCTTCACCATGATCATTAGTATCATTCCAGATATCCTCTTTTCGAAATTTCAGCAAAGATTTGAGGTGATTTCAAATTCAATAAGTGTTATTGGTTGAAAGTCATTTAATACTAACTCAAAGAAATTTCAAGCATTTACTTAAGCTCATCCTTTCTTGAAAATTTTTCGTAGAAGCTGTAAGGCAGTAAAGCGATGTTTTAAAGCTTGTTACATCTTCATCTAAATCATGATTCAAGAATAAAAATAATTTAAAGATAGTTACTACTAACACTAATAAAATAACAATTAGTCTGTAAAAATTCCTGACTTAAACCCTAATTCGTCGGTTTGAATGCTTTTTCAAGTAATAATTATTCAAATGTAAAAATATGACACTATTATAACCAATTGGTAAAAAAAAAAAAAAAAAAAAAAAAAAAAAACTTTAATGCAGGGAATTCTATTAGCACGAGAAAACAACAGGTACACATCATTTGGGCTATTTATTATGAATACTATGACACTCGGCTTACTTACTTATCGCACTCACACTCGGCTTACTACTTTAGTTATCCTCTAAACTAAACAATTACACCTCAACTATAATAAAGAATAGTTAGACGTTACAAACAAAGTAGTGATGCAAAGAAGTAGAAATAGAAAAAATATTAAATTGGAGCATTTGGCCCAAATGTCACTCTAAAAAAAGTGTCAATTATTTGACAAACAGAACCGAGTGAAGGAAAAAATGCTTATGTCTAATTTAAATTAAAGATAGCTGATTTCTTATGATTTTTTCTATAAATAAGCTGATTTCGCTTCATGTCTGAGATGAATGAAAATATTTTGTATTTAAGCTCACTACAAACAAATATGTACAGCTATAAATTATTAAATCATATTTTATAAGAAATTCATCAAAGTAATTATTTTATGTTTCAGTATCTAATTAACAAAATTTTAAAAAAATGTATATTTTTACAGAAATATAAGATACAAATAGGCAGAAATCTTTCTATAAATAATTTTCTTGATAACAGATAGGAAAGCATAAGCCATAAATGTCAGGATCTACATATGCCACGTGGTGCAAAATTATTCTCCAGGGGAAAAAATAACTATATCTAATAAAAAAAATAAGAATTTAATTTATGTCGAGCGTTTCTTTATTTGAATAATTTCTTTTTATTTTTTGAAAAATAATTGCACTAAAAATATGAATAAAAGTAACTACTAAACTATATGCGGAATTCACTTTTTGTTCTTATGAAAGGAAATTTCTGAAAGAAGTAATTCTCCTCAACAATTCTTCAACAAATTCATAACGAAAAATCACAGATACACAACATCAAATTTTTCAAGTAATCGCCTTTTTAAAGAATGATATGTTGGAAGTTAAATAGAAAAGACTTAATGTAAATTATATTTCACATTTTTAATTCGTTTCTATTCTTTCCACCAAGAATCAATTTTCTAAAAGTAAAAGTAACAGATAATTGTTCACTCTGACATTAAAAGAACTTCAGGTTAACATATAATAGTAGTAGAAATCTTGAGGTAAAATAAACTAGGATGAATGGGGAAAAATGTCCACTGGATGTCAACGGGATATGATAGGAACTCTAAATATTACTTTAAAATCCAACATATGCCATTCTTTTATAAATAGAAGTCATCATAATGTTGTATAGATTCTAAGGTTATTATTTGTAAGGGCAAAAGTAAGTATGTTACTTAATGATGTGCCAAATGAAATAACAAAATAATTATTTTGAATTTTAATTATTATTTAGGTGATTATATAGTTACACATTTGTGGGCTTTATTGTCCATGTTATAATTTACTCAATAGTTTTTGAATACTAAATTTGAATTTGGATTATACATGAATTAATAGATTCACAGTGTTACTGAATCATTTATAACAGAAACAAAAATGTTAAATTCAATAACAAGAAATTAACGTTTTTAAAATGCAAAAATATAGGTAAAAGAAATGTTTCTAAAAGATAAGCAAAATATTCAAAGAACGATTATATAAAATAAAACATGAATTGAGAGCAATCTTTGGAACATTTTCTGCTCTAGAAGTTATTGTTCTTTCAATGCAGTCCAATTAGTTCTCTATCAGTAGATTTCTGGCCACGGTAATCATTTGTTATCTCTTGGAAGATATTGGACAATGAAGTTTGGATGCTGCTGATGAAAATTAAATAGTCATAAATAAGTTAGGTCACTCAATTCTGATTTCTTTGCACCAATTGAACTATCCTTCTATTGTGGAGACAGTGCAAAATATACGCTTGGCTTTCTTTTATAAAGAGGTCCTTTTAATCAAGCTATCTCTGTACTGCTTGATGTGATACAGCGGTTCAGCGGTAGGATCAAGCTCTGAACTTAATTGGCGAACAGTTGACTTCATGTTACAGCCAGTAATTTTTGGCAGGTAAATATGTTCAAAAATATTGGCCATACGTTTGTGACCTTGTGTAGAATTTATAACAGTTCCATCGTTTTGAATTAGTTTTCATAACATAGAGACAGTCTGTCTTGAAATATTTAGTCATCTGGCTGCATCCATGATTGCTTGTCCAGCTTCTAAGCGACTTATAAATTGGCAAATGTACTATATTTTTTGATGAAACTTCGAAAAGACAAATAATACTTTTGAAGACAAGACAAACTGATTTGAGAACTTACACATTAATACTAAACCCCCTATATGGCAGAAATTCACTCAGATATTCAATTCAGTTTCTACAAAAAACTTGATTCAATATCGAATAACTTAAATATAGATTATATATATATATATATATATATATATATATATATATATATATATATATATATATATATATATATATATATATATATATATATATATGCCAAATTTCTGTGTATTTCTAAATTTAAATATTTAAAATATAGTCTCATCAGCAGGAAAACAAAATTACTACTCTATAGAACTTTGATAAGGCCCATAGCACATAAGCTGCTAAAATGTAAGCAAATGCAGAAAGTGATAAAAAAATGGTAGCAATTTTTGCAAGACAGACAATGCGAAGTATTTTGGGAAGTGTAAAATGTAATGAAACACGGCGAAGAAGAACATAATCGGAATTTTACAAACTATACAAAGTTTGTAAAATTCCGATTATGTTCTTCTTCACTAAAGACTCTCTAAAGAGTCTTTAGTGAATTACTTCTTAATGTGAAGAATTACTTCCTTTAGTGAAGAACTACTTCTCTAAAGAGCCAGATATAATACAATTCATTTCTATTCAAAGATTGAAATGGAGAGGACACCTGATCAGAATGTAGGATGTTTGAGCCACTAAAAAGATTTTCAACTCAAAACTAACTGAAGCCCGAGAAAGGGAAAGACCGAGGATTCGGTGGATCAACTGTATCGAATCAGATCTGAAAGCTCTTAAAATAAAAATAAAAAATTGGAGGAGTCTATCAAAGCTTGGGGCTGTCTGGAAATCCACTCTGCTGAAAACCATGGCCTAACCTGGGCAGACACATCACCGAGGAAGAAATATATTTATAACTACGCATATGAAATTTCAAAAATCAAGAGATGTTAGTTAACATATTCAGGTTTTTTATTTACTTCTTGATCCTTGATTTGGTTTGTTAAATTTATTATTCTTAGATTCTTTCTTATTATTTTTTTTTTGGAATCTTCCCCCTTTTTTAGATTTTTTTGTGAGTTCTAATAATATAATAATATTATTAAAAAAAAATAATAATAAATTTTCTTACTAAATAACAAGTTTTTAGCTCCAATGGTTTCCAGACACAATCTTAGTATAAGGTAAAATACACAAGCTTGATATTTTACTTCATTTTAATTGCTTTGGTAACAACATTTTGGAAGCATATTATAAGATTATAGGGAAAGCGTGAGCTGTGTGTGAATTTTTTTCTCTTTTGAATTTCTCTAAGCGAATGGAAGTAAAGTGGAAGTATCTTTTTACTTCCTTCTAGATTATTTTTATCATAATATTTTTATGGATAACATTTAGGATAATGGGATAAACATTTAGGATTACATTTAGGGTTTAGAGTAATTATTCAATCTCATGGTAATAAGGAAAATTTAAATTATCTTAAATGTGTCCAGCAGTTTTCGAATTATACTTTGCAGTTAAATTAAGAGGCGAATGAGGATAATTCTAGTTTTCAGTTCAATAGATCATGAGCTTGAATCCTATATCAGATATGAATGCTTAATACGGTTCCCGATCTACTTGAAATTGTGAGTTTCAGTCTAATTAGTTCTTGTGTGCAAAAATACTTAATGTGATTATCCAAATACTCCCTTAAAAAGGGGTTCAGCAATTTCTTATATGAATAATTACTTCTTCGAACTAATAACAAGTGTGCCAAATTTTATTGGAATCAAATGATGGCTAATTTTTAAACTGCTTTTTATTCAAGCCAAGCATCTTTTCTTAACCTTAATTAATCTTTTGATTGTAAGATATGAAATTAAATGTACATATTCAAATGTGTATGCGGATTACCATGAATTCAAATATGTGTAGAAATACTGAATTGAATAACATTTCTCTCACTCTTTTTTCTATTCTGGCCCTTTTTTAACCTCATTTTGTTGTGAGGAGAGTAAAAATATTGATAGAAGTAAAATAATGCTAAAAGACGAGAGAGCAAATAAGTGTAGAGAGCAGTTCTGAATTGTGCAATATACTTTTTTTCTGCTCATTTCCTCCCTTTCCTTTCTTGTGAGGATATTAAAAATATTTTATAAATATAGTTAATTCTAAAAAATATAGGTAAATTTTGTTCGAATTTTCCTAGAATTGTGAAACTGCAGGATAATCACCTTTGTACCACTTTTCGAGACTAACAACTTTTTATAAATAAAAAAAAAAAGTGGGAAATCATTCGAAATAATAAGGAACGCGTGGTCCACAATGTTCGAACTCATCAAAGAATAAAGAATTGTGTTACATACTTCCTTCTTAATGGTTTTGGGGGAGTGAAATCTGATATATATATATATATATATATATATATATATATATATATATATATATATATATATATATATATATATATATATGTGTGTGTGTGTGTTTTTCGACTCGTACATTATATCCTTCTTCTTTATTCCCATCTCGTTTCCTGTTGGAGACAGCAAGCAATTTTTTTTATGAATGGGATGTCCAGGAACAAGAATGTTAAGATTCATTTGAACGATTAAACTATGTGGAATTTTATAATATGGGTACTTTTACTTCCACTTCACCTTTTTTTAAGGAGAGGTTGTAATTTTTTATAAGCATATAATTATTCCTAGAAATAATAAGAAAAATGTGTGCAAAACTTCGCTTGAATATGTGAAAACATGGAGAGTTGCATAACATGATTTCAAATTTGGTAACCTTATCTGATCCCACATTCTGCAATTTCTCTCTCATTTCCTGGGATTATCTCATTTCTTCATCTTTCTTATTCTCATTTAAAGGAACAAACAACGTTTGTAATTGTGTAATCCATTTGCATATTACGGAACACATATTCTCAATTTCGTACTTCGAATCTAGAGCCCCGAAAATTGTATAAGATTCATATAAGCAATAATTTATAAATTTTATACTATAGACATTTCTGTAGTGGACACACACAAACACAAAAATGCTTATAAATAAATACTTTAGTTCATATTTTATCTGAGAGAGCCCTAATTTCCCCATTTATATTTAGCAATTTCTGTTTTTTTCAGCAAATTTACTTGCTATAAAAAATCGCAAAGAATAGTTTATATGAAAAATTAAAATGCTGTTCTGCTAAAATGACCTTAAAAAGAGACTGGAGATGGATTGGACATGTCATCTAAATAAAACTAACCCATTCCAAAAAATTATAGCTGAGCTGACAGCCGAATGGTTAGTGCTCTTGCCTTCGGTTCAACAATTCGTGTGTTCGAATCCCACCTTGGGCATGGATGTTTGTAGTGGTTCGGAATCCACTTTAAGCCGTATGTCCCGGTCCAATTAGCCCTTGTGTGGAAAAAATGATAGTTGAGCGACAAACAAACCAAACCAAAAAAATATAGTTTACATAGACACATGTTGGACATACGGTTTAGATGAGCCTCGGACTGCACCTTAAGGTTGAAAGTTTTGGAATACTCGCCCACCACCAGGCGAATCGACATTTTGAGCCATGGTCAGGTGACGAGGTCACACTGAACTGGCACCCTCCTCTCCATATCCTAGACGCCACATCAGCAGAGGGACTTTGGACGTCACAGATTAATCAACTACGAAATTCCAGCAAAAATCATCTGATGGATGCAGGAAGATAGGCAGACTTAAAATAAATTTAATGTATGATCCAAAATAAAATAAACAATTTCGGATGGGCCAGCTGGGAACAGGCCAGAAAAGCAACCATGGATCAGAGAGGGTGAAAAAAAAATTAGTGGCCTCACACACATGCGTCACTGGTGTTAACACCTACGAGACAAGTCTTTAGTTTGACGAAAATTTTTAAAATTCCAATGGAAATTCATATAAAAAGACTCCAAAGTTGAGATGCTTTATTTACGTTTTAACAAAATATTAATTTCCAAGTTATTTTGCTTCCGTAACATGGAAAAACCTGATCAGTTTTCACGCATAAAATGTTTGACTATTAATTGATATGTTTGTGACCCTTTTATCTGCGTTTATAAACGTTCTTTCTTCTATAGGTATATAGAAGTTAAGGGAGTGGAAAGAATTTCTTAAGGCTTTCCCATTTTTTAAAGGAAAATTGAAAAGAATAACTATTGCGATTGTGTAAAATATTTTTCAATAAATTTCTAAAAAAAAAAGAAAATCAATTTGGGGGGAAAAAATCAAAAAATTGTGAACAAATTAATATTTTTTAATTGAGATATTCCATCCATTCCTTCTATATTTCTGAAATTTACGAATCATCGCTTTTACGAGTTTTTTCACGATATAATTTCTTTTCTTAATGTGCCTTTTGAAATCTAAATTCGGAATCCAATGATAGTGCAAGTTTGTTTTCACTTCTTTTCCTAAAAGCAAGTCTTCAAATCCATGCTTACCAACGCAAAAAAATGGAGTGCTAAATAGATCCGATGGAAAGACGCCTATAATAGACCTGTATTTACAGTAGGTAGAAGCGAAAAGCAAGCGTCAAAACATGGAATCTGAAATAAACATCTGACGCAAATACAGAGAACGATTTCACTTTCCTACAGAGGAAAAAATTATTTTTAAACAAGTCTTTCAGTACGCCGAATCTGATTGTTCTCCAGAAAACATAACGTGGGCAGTTCGTTCTAAGCTCTTTTAAAATAATTTTAGGAAGATAACTTACATTTTATGAACTCAAAGATGATCTAAAGGGTGACCATTATGAACTCTTTTTCTTAAAAAAATGAACCCTTTTTGTAAACACGTAATTCTGTTTCTTTTTTTTTTCAAATAAAAAAATCTTTTTTTTTGTGAGTAATGCTTTAACATTTGATTTTCATTTCTTAATTTTTATTATTTACGATTTTGTGTTCAAATTCTTAACTAATGAAGAATAGAAAACAACAAGAAGAACCACCAAATATTTACATTCTCTTCATTTAGATAAAGTGATAACTAAATAAACTGTTCTAGTTACACTTCAAATTGTTTTAATTTGTTTGTCGCTCAACGGTCATTTTTTATACACTTAGATCGAGACCTACGGTTTAAAGTGTATTCCGAATCACCACACAAATATCCAAACTCAAGGCGGGATTCGAATCCACAAACTGTTGAACTGAAAGCAGGAGCGCTAACCATTCAGCTTCCACCTCGGCCACTTCAAATTGAGCCTGATTTACAATATTTAAAATCATTAGTTTTTATTAAGGGGAAATGGCAAGCTAAAAACGTTATTCATATTTATAATTTTTATACCTATAACATATTTATTTAGTTAAAAACTATTTTATAATTACAGAAACAATATTTTCACATAACTGCTAAAAATATACCTTCTTTGCTTTTATTAAAATGAAATTTCAATAGATATCAGTTTCTTTTCTTTCTACACTCAATACAAGATCATATAATTGACTTTGACAATAAAAGGCTGTCAAGTAAATTAAAATTAATTACAGTTTTCTAAAACCTTCTTACGGATATTAGGTAGGTTGTTCTCTCTCCCAGATATATGATTACTCTATAATAAATTTAAGGAATTTTTCAAGTCTTTGATACCATGTAATAGAATATCTAAAAGCATAAGATTGTAATGCATTTTAATGTCCACCACGTAATTACCTTCATGCAGAATTTATTTCATAGGTAGTGGGCCAAATACGTGTGTCACAGAAGAATAAACCCAGGAAACTCCCGAGCACCCACCTCGACAACTGTGCATGCAGAAGGCGGAGACGCAACAACCTTCTCTCATGTTAAACAGTGGCTAAGATGGAATCCATGACCTTTCTCTCTAACAAAACTTCCCCAAACACTGAGTCACCGAGTGTTCATTCTTGAAGTGTTGATAAGTTGCTGTTAATTTAGTTTACAACCAAGGTCTGGAATTCAAATTTGGATTAGTTTTACTTTTGACATAGCATAGTGAACAGTCTAACGCAGTTATGACGGACTTCGATACCACCAGATTATTTGCCTTCTTGGGTGATTTTTCATAGTTTGTGAACCGTATTCTTATGTTACAAGGGAGGAAACCAGGAAAACTCCCAAGCACCTACCCAAAAGATGAGCATGCTGAAAAAATGTAGAACAACATTTATCTCCCATTGTTTAACAACGTCTGGAAACCTTTCGCTATAGCATAGTCCGACTAGGTCACATGAGCTCTGAATTAGTTTTGTCTGGCAATTACAAGAGTTAACCAAGCCAAATGGCATTGCTGCCAGCAGACAATGCCAGTTGTGTCCTGCAGCTATTTTTTAGATACGTCACTGCATTTAAGTTTCGTTAAATTAAAAATGCCATGAAAAAAAAAATTATTAGCCGGTTTTGCCAGAACGTAGCAATTTAAATTAGGTAGATGTATTTATTGACAATTTAAAAATTTAGTTGTTTAATTGTTAAATGTTACAAAAATGTAAGGTGTAGTAACTGTTGTGAATTTTAGTTTTTAAACAAAAATATTTTTTATGAATTAAATACGTGTGTGATACAGAGAATGTTATCCTTAATTGGGAGTATTAAGTATTGAATGTTTTTAATTAGAGAGGATGTGTGTGTGAATCATTTTTTAAATTTGAACATTAAGTGTGAAATATATATATTTATTGCTTACAAAAGAACGGGCTACATTGTGAAATTCGTCTTTACATTAATATTGTGAGAATTCAAATTATTAAATTTTAATTTGCAAAATCCAAAAATTAATATTAATGTGGAATATTGTTTCACAAAACATTTTTTGTTATCTAAATCGCTACTATAATTTGAAAAAAAATTTTTTTGTCCTATTATTCGCTTTTTATTTTAAACCACTGCAGTATTCTAAAAATTAATACAAAGATTAACTGTTGTTAATTCGGGTGCGGATATAAATAAAATCAATTTGGAAGTTTGTCAAACCTTTCGAAAAAGTAATGAAATAAAAAATAAAATGTTTCTAAAAATTTTGTATTATATTTTACATTATTTTTTCCCCTCAAATCAGGCAGCTAGTTAAATGTTCAAACTTGGGAAAAAATATTCGTTACAATTTTATTATTTGTAACACTTTTCAATTTGTTCAATGTTTTTCGATTTAGTTACTTTAAATATGAATATATTTGTGTAATTATGAGCACCATTTTAAAAAATATATAAAGATAGATTCCGTTGCAATGAATCAGTGCTAACAATTTTCACACACTTCAATTTTAAATCGTTAATAAATGGATTTTATGGAAGTATTTCTGCGCATTCTTTATATTGTAAAATAAATTATGCACATGCCATTAGTATGGCTGTATTTTATTTTTGACCATAAATCACTGAAGAATATCTCTCATTAAGTCTTTTATAATGTAAATTTGATTCTAAACACAGAAATATGCTTCACAAAATCATTCACTTAATTATTATTATTTGTAAAAGTCATAACACTAAGTTAAATATATTATCATATTATGTTAAATATATATTGAAATAAAACAAACATAACACTCAGAAAATGTTTTTTACAGTTTATATTTTTATTAAAATATTTTTTCGGAAAAAGCATTATATATATATATATATATATATATATATATATATATATATATATATGTGTGTGTGTGTGTGTGTGTGTGTGTGTGTGTGCGCGCGCGCGTAAAGATAATCTCTTTCCACTTATTTCTTACTCATCAATTCTTCTGAGATAGAAGTAGAACAAACTATTTACGTATCAAAGGACGAATTCCAAACATAAATAACTTAAACTCTAATTAAATATATTGGAATAGAAAAACAATTCAATGATAAAATGCTAAATATTTTAATATCAATTCATAGAAATGGAATTATGTATAATAAATTTTTGTACTTACGCATTTATCGAAATCCTTATTTTAGAACTTTTTCTTCGTTTGGTTAATAGAATCTTTCTTTCTTTTTTTTTACTTAATATAGGATACGAAATTGTTTTAATAATAAGATAACTGTGCATTTCATATTCAGTTTAACACGAATTAATTATTACATACATATATGGTAATTAGTGAATGCGGTAATTATTTAATAATACTATAAATAAGGTTCATTTAGATTAATATTTAAAAGAATTCGATTTAATTCTGATCATAAAAAGATGAACGATTACAATTTAATAGAATTCACAGAAATAAAATATTCAGACAGACGATAATTTATAGTTTTCTTACAAACATTTTCCTAGTCAAACGACTTTTTAATTGAAAAAGTTGTTTTAGCCCAGTTGAAAGTTGAAAATGCAGTTCTAGTTAATTTTATCTTCCTGAAGTGAAAGAAAAACATTCGTTGTTGTTTTTGTTGTCATTTGGCGACAAGATTTCAGACTGAACTTAAAAGTGAAAGACCTCATTTCTAAATAACGCCGTGAAAAATAATTACTCTACGCATTACCAAAAATATATTATACAAAAATATTACTGAAAAAACATCTGATTTATAGAGTCAGAATACCAATGTGCAATGTAATAGTTCACGATGTTTCCATTTTATTTACTTGTACATAACAAAATGCTGCATACAGATTCATTATTAAAATATTCTCTTTCATGTATCAAGTGTTGCCTATTTTTATGGTACTAGTGTGAAATATAACAGAATCAGTGACTTTCCTCTTGCTAAAAATAAATTTTCTCCCCAATTTCACAAAGCTTTCTCCAAATATACAGCGATAAATACGCAGAAGTTATCTTGCTAGACTTCGAGACTGCAGGTCTCAGTTAACTATGACCTATTCCTCCGATATATATTAGGTAAATACATCGTAATGACAGAAACAGCTGTTTTTCTTTGCGCCATGTGTTACGTAAGCATGGCAGTAAAAATAGAATTCAACCACGCATGAATAAAAGATAAATTTAATCATCTCTCGAAACCCTCGCTTGCCAAAAAATATACAGCTTTATAACAACTGAATGACTCACAGAACATCAAGCAATAATTGCAACATTATTCTGTTCAGCATGTACAATGGGACAGCAAAAGAAGGCTTATGATCTGACAATAAAATGTGGCAGATTCGATTCGAAAAACATTGATTGTGGTTATATACACTTGCCAGAAAAAGTCTGCTAACAAACGCACAGTAAACATTCTACAGAGAATAAACGTACATTATAAAGTCAATATTATTTCAATTTTTTTATTTAACGTTTTTCCTTAACAATTCCTTAAATATCAGTAACAATATCAGAAAGATTACCTACATTTTTTAAAAGTAATTATAATAATAATAATTAAGGGCCGTGGTAGCTTAGTGGTTAGGGTATCGGCTTCCATCCGGAAGGGGGAGTTCGATCGCCGCCAAAGACCCACCGAGTATATGCGGTATACGTGCTCGTTAAATTTGTGGAATCGAAAATCCTGTGGTCGATCATTGAGCAGTCACCATGGGTGCAATGGTCTGGAGAAAATTTCCTTCCTTTTCAGATCAATATCAAAATTGAGGGAGTGGATCCTTTGGTGGTGCCATCCATCGGAGGATTTAAAAAAGAGCAAAGACGTACTTTCACCTTCGTGGTGCTTTGATTAAAACGAAAAACGCTCCCTATTGACTTAAATTCTCATTGCCAAGGCATAGCGAGCTTGGCTTGTTCAAGTGTCATATATAAGTAACAACATAATAATTAAAAATTACGCAAAACAGTTATCAGAAAAAGTTTACGTACAGGTACAAATTACAAAGATATTTACAAATTAATCTTAATTTTTTTAGTCTCAATGAGCTGTGAAAAGAAATATTTTTTGCATTTATTTTTACTATTTATTCATTTTTCCTCTGGTGGCAATATAACCAATAGGATAAAAAAACATTGCTTCGTTGATACGATATATTAGTATTTGCAAACAAAAAGACTTAAAATGGATTCTAAAGGAAAAGAGATTGATCCAGATGAAAAGAAAATCATCTTAAGACAAAGAAATGAAGGCAAAACTCTTCGAGCAATTGAAAAGATAGTTAGAAGAACTCATTCTTTTATACAAAGAGTAATTTATAATTACAAGTCATCGAAATCTGTTATCTTAAAACCTCGGAGTAACTGTCCATCTCACATTTCTCATTTATTAGTGCCAATTCTTTTTTATTTATTTATTTGAAAAATTACCTATCATTCATCAAATTATACTTTAAAACAAAATTTTTACTAATTTCAAAGAAAGAATTGTTTTTGCACGCACACACACATATTTTTTTAATAAATGTTATATTATTTTTCTCTAAACGTAGAAAATTCGAAATTATTAACCAAAGAATAATAATATTCAGGAAAACATTTAAGGCTGTAATTTTACTTTAGCTATCATACACCATCGTTATTGATGTAAAAAGAGATTTTTCTTTTTCATGTCAGAGTAATCACGTAATTATCAATGTTTAAATTGATCTGTAATATTTGATAGCAGTTGAACCAAACATTACACAGCTACTTGACCATTGATAATCACGTGATTGCTTTTACGTAAATAACTATTGATCACAAAAACGTATGCTGCTCCTAGGAGGACTACTGTAAATGCTAATATATGTTTCAATTTTGAAAATTTTACGATATTACATATCGAGAAAACGTCACGAGCTGATACAGCATCGTACCTTGCATCATGTTAATGCTCGCCCTCATGTTTCTACATCTATTCGTATCCTATTACAGTAGACGTTTAATTTGGCGAACTCGTAGAAACCGATAAATACGACTTGATGACAAATTTGCTGCCAACTTTCAAATCACATTCTTCGAGCGTCAGCAAACAAGGCAAAATTTACCATAGAATGTCTGAGAATATGGTTGAGGTTCATATTGTTAATAAAACGATTTCTTATATAAAGACCAAAACATCGGTTTGAGAAGCCATTTTCATTGATTCAAGCCATTAACACGTTGACAATAGAACAGAAGAAAAAGCAAAACGAAAAAGACAAGACAAAACATCCACTTTATTGTTAGTTTAAATCGGCGAGGATGAGTCACATTTTTAAACTCTTTTCTTTTTAAGTTTAAGACTAATGCCTTGCTTACGCCAACATTATAAATTTTTTTTTTTAAATTTATGTAGCACACATTTTTTTTTATCTATAGTATATTTTGGAGAAAAATAAAAAATTATTAGCATTTTTTCTGAAAATTCAAATAATACAATTCATATCTAGTTACCATTTTATAGATTTCCTTCACCTGACCTTTTCAATTATTTTAAAAGGTACTTTAGATGAAGAGAATTTATTGTTGTTTTCGTGTGACAAGTGCAAAGAGAGAGAGAGAGAGAGAAAGAAAAGGTAAAAAAGACAAGTCATATGGGACCAAAGGCATGGAGTACTGCCCTGGCCACATCTTTAGTAAGAGAATTTATGCTTTTCAAATTTAATATGTATTTTAAGTAGTTATAGTCCTCCATAAAAAATCTTACTTGAACAATTTTATTGCATTATTTTGTAATTTCCTATTTGAACAATTTTCAAAAACAAATACATTGAGAAATGTAAACTTTTTAATAAGTTTATATTCCCCGTCTTGTTAAAAAATATTGAAACCCCAGATCAAAAGCTCATTCGTAGAAAGATTGTATATCATTGTAAATATTTGGTAGATATCTTTAAATAGATTATAGAGAGATGGATTTAATTTCTATAAAATAGTAATTAAAAATTATTTATCCTACTTCTTAGAAAAATATTGTATTAATTTTTTTTCATTGACTTTTTCATGGATTTACATAAAATTCCAGATCAAATGAGGAGTTGTAGTATAATTTATTATATAAAATAAAATTCTATAAAATTGTTGTAGTTTTATCGAGAGAGAAAAGTGAAAAAAAATATGAAGTGCCGATATATTGAAACAAAAGAGCTTTGAAATATGGTGTCAACCAAAAATTAATCATATATCTGGCTTTTTTGTCAGATAATTTGTGGTTTTTTTTCTATGGCGGAATCATCAAAAATGTCTCCAGAAATGCTCGTTAAAACATTCAAAGATGAAAAAGAATTCTTTTTTATTGCCACTAAATCTAAAATGGTTACAAATTTAATTATTTTCTCTGATAGCGTTTTGGCAAATCATGATTTTTTATTCTTCACTACTGTCGATGTCGAGGATTGAGATGAAGTTAATGCTTGATAATAAATAGTGTTTAATTTTTGTAATAGTTGATCGTTTGTGTTTTGTTCCATCTGCATGTGCAAGCATTTGTCTAAAAACTATGTTTGAAACACTGAATTTGCTTTTGCCCAGAAGCATTCTATAGAATAAACATCAACATTTCAGCACCACGTCTTAATAAGGCATTTATTTCCATCTTGCAGTTTCAACCAATTACTTAAAATTTCGTTTTTCTTGGTATATTAAAAAAATTTTTTTTTCAAAATAAATAAATTCTAAATTTGCAAATAAATGTTTGTCAGGTCATCGATTAAAATCGTTAAAAATGGAGCGATAAACAAATCTTCACGCACACGCATAAATACAGACGAATAATTATTCTAGCTATTTAGCAATTATCGTAAGTAGTGTGCACTACAAAAATTAGAATCCTTTGTAAAGGCAGATATTAGAATCAATTGGTAAACAAAAACCTGAATTTTTGTGGCGTCAGACATTCGTGGCCAATAACCGAAAAACGAGGAGGAGACAAAGATTCGGCAATCTTATTTCTGGTTTGAAGGAGAACTAAAAAAGAAGAATTTTTTTCGTTCTTATTGCACAGAAAGCAGTTGAAAGAAAAATATATTCCAATGGAAAAAAATTTACTTCTGATAAAATATAATAAATTTAATTAATTATTAAATAAAATTTTCAAAGGAATTTAATAAACAAATTCAGGAATTTCAGAATTTATTTTGAAAAATGAGGAAAATTTTCAGGACATTTTTTTTAAATTAATAATTTTAAGAACATCAGGACTACACAAACTCCTGCAATTAGGAACACGTTCCTTTCTTCATCAACATGACAATGTTCCAGTTCAGATAGTCTGTGACGTATCATGTTTAAATAAAGTCTTTAAAAGAATTCATAGTGCTACAAGAAGAACGAAAAACAATTTCGCTAAAAGTTTACTAGAATTTAGTGGATAACGTGCTTCGAATGATGAGCCTGATAATTAAAACAAAAAAGCTGACAACCTATAATGCCTTTCAAATTAATGATTCAAATGACTGCTGACTTTTAGCCACAGAATATTAATATAAGAAACTTCAACTGCATATTTGTAACATCAAAAGTATTCCAAGCAATTTTAATAGCATTTTCACAATTTTTAAAAATCGTAACTATTGCATAAAAATACAATAATTCATTGATACTTTACAAGTAATGCACGAAGAGCCTGACTAAAGCAGGCAGTTGCCCTGGGCCCTCAAATCGAATAGAAAGAATATAATTTATTTTACATTGTCAATCGAATAGATTCGTTTGGCAAATCTAATAAAGATTGTTGTTGTAAAGCAGAGAGGACCACAAAGGGGTTTTTGTCCATGGCCACAATTAGGCAAGTCTGGCCCTGAATGCACAAGTTGAAAAAATAAGTAATACAGAATGGATAAAAAAAAATAAATAAAAAAAATTCCATTACCGTTTACCGATCAGCAGATATGATTAATTAATCTTTTAAATTGTTTTAACTTTTCCCTATTTACTTTTTTTTAAATTGCACTTCGAATAACTATTTCGTTTGATCATAACTAGATGAACTTATTATTCATTCTATTTTTTAATATTTCAATTAATTCTGATGCAAGGAATTCAAAAGTTAGTTCATCTTTTAATTTAAAACACTTAAATACAAAACATATCCTTTCCTGTTTTTGTTTAAAAATAATTGGTAAAAAGCCAAAATAGTAATTTTGATGTGTTTTCAAAACTTCGTGCCAAATCAGAGATAACGTTGATATTTTAAGCTAATTTTGAACGCACTTATGTTGCTTAAATCAAGGTAGTAATAATAAAAATATTTAATGATTCTTCGACCGATTAATCATTAAAATGCATACTTTCCCTTACATTGTTGTATTTGTAAATTGTAGACTTTTCTAATCCGGAAGGCTTTTTATCAATCAAATATTGCTAAAAACTTAATAATTGTACTCTAAAAATATATTTTTTATTTTTTACATCATATATTTTTTTAAGTAATAGATAACGTGCGATTTATATAGAAAATAGATAATGTGCTCAATCATGAACACTTCCTTAGTTGTCTATACCAGGGATGGCAAACCAATGGCACGCGTGCCACGTTTGAAAATTTTGATGGCACGCGCAAAAACAATTTTTTTTATAAGTTATCTTTTTTGATAGAAATGAATTAAAAATTATTATATTACAATTAATTTATGATATAAATTTGTAGAGTACTGACTGCCTATCTTAGTATGTTAACTAGAACCGTCATTTGATTATTAAAATATAGCATGAATTCTCTCGAAGTATATAAAGATGCGCATTAGATAAAATTTTTTGCGTATTCAGTTTCGCCTTCTAATGTTATTGCATGTTGTTGCCATCGCAGTGCTCGAATCAGAAGACAGACTGCATTAGTCATTTTTAGTTAACCGTCGTCTTTGAAACTTCAGTGACTTGTTAAAAATATAACTCTTTATTGTAAATAGATATAGTGTTATTTTTAAGTAAATATTTTTACACATATTATTTTATATTCTGCATTCGTTTGCAAGATCATATTGCGTCACGATTGAAGTTTAAACCTGTAGCAACCATAAGGTGTTAAAAGTTACTGAACTTATAATTTATTTTACTTATTTTTGAACAACAAAATTTTTAAATATTATGAGAAATTATTTTATCAGTGTAAAATATAAAAATAATTATTAAAATTACTTTGAATTAATATATTACTTATTATTTTCTTCTGTTAGTTATATTTTAAGTACTTTAATGTGACGAAATATGTTCTTGCAAACGAATGCAGAATAAATTATTCATTTTATTACAATATTATTAAAATATATATTTTTCAGAATTTTTTATTATGGCTAGTTCAATGAAGAAATCGAAATTATCCGAAACATGTAGTAGCAGAGAATTTCAAGCTTGGCGGACCGATAGATACGGTATAATTGAAAAATACGGCAAAGCAATTTGTGTTTCATGTTCTAAAACTGTAGTCTGTAGAACATCTTCACTAAAGCGGCATTACGAAACCAACCATAAATTTCTTCTCGATCGAAGAGCAAAAGCAATATATATCATGTGCCTTAAAAAATAAAAATGCTCAAACTACTTCTTTAATAAAATACATTGGAACTCAATCAAACACTTCTGCTGCTAGTTATCAAATTTCAAAAACTATTGCTCAATATGCGAAATGTTTTAATGAAGGCGAATTTTTAAAGCATGATTCAAAGTTCTCAACAAGATGATTTCTCAATTTACTCTTGATAAAGATCATGCTTGAAAATAGCTCGCATGAATATGTAGAACCACATGAGAAATGAGCAACTGCTTAGCTGATTGTATGAGTCAGGATTACTTATTCATGCTTTTAAAAACCAAGTTATCTTCCTTCTCTGGGTCTTTTTCAGCAGAACACTTATACTGTGATACGATATTAATTTTGTACCAATATTGTTATATAAATACTAAGACGTTAAAATTTAAGAATCATATATTTTAAATCCAGCAATAGGATGTTAAAGTAGATTACATCAAAATTAAAGGGAGAAATTTTTTAACTCTGTTATATTACTAAGCAAAATACAGCATCTTATGTTACTGATAAAATTTATATATATATAAAATTAAAAAGAGTTTAATAAAGACTTCATTCTTTCTCAATTTCTGTATCCTGATGGCAAAAACTTCTTTCATATTTACAATTGTTTTGAAATAGCAAACATCATTATTCGAATTCTTTTCTTGGCAATGTTTCAACAGGCTTGGAAAGTAAATCAAAATTTCTTTCAAAATCTCCACAAAAAAAAGTACCAATTGTTTCAAATGAAATCATTTATACTAACAACGAAAAATTTTTTCTTCTTCTGTAGTTTATGGTTTAAATTGATGAAAATGATATAAGGCGATCACCCTGAAATAAAATTTTTGGATCCACAGATCAACGAGTTCTGGATCGTTTTTATAAAGACGCGAAAATTTTCCTTTTGATAGCTAACATTCTTTGTCACACTGCAGAAGATCTGTTTGAAAGGTCAATCTAAAAATATTAAGAACAATGGTTCATCTTACATGAAGAAGGGATAACAAAGAATTTTTATAAGCAAATTCACTCAAAATTCAATTGAAATACATGAACGTAATTAAATAATTTAGTATTGCTAAAGTAAAAATTTTTGTAGATAAAGATCACATAAAAAATTAAATATTTAAAGATCTTAGTATCAAGAAATTAATTTTTGTAATAAAAGATAGTTTTTTTAAAATAATTACATTTAACTAAAATAAGAGGTACATTTAATTTAATGAAATTTATTTTAAATGTTTTAATAATTCACATTTATAAAAACCACTGCTAATTTTTACAATATTCTCTACTTGTTGCTATTCTCAATACTTATTTTTGTACTTAAAATTCTATGAAAAAAGAAAATTAACTATTTGAAGAAGAGTACCACAAAACGAGCAGGCAATGCTTAAAAAAATTCTCAATATCTGGGACAGATTACACTTTATATTGAAATTACTTTCCTTCACTAGACAAACATCTAATTTATCTAGTTCATGCATACTTTGTTTCTTGAAAATTCAAATTGTCTTATTATGCAACTTAATGTACATTGTGACCAAGTTCTATTAAAATACAAACATACTCATTGTTTTCTTATTTTTTTAAATTTATAAAAACTATTTTTTTTTTGAAAAATTTATTCAACAGCTTTTTATTCAAATAAGATTATAAAATCTGTATGTTTAATGATGAAAACTTTATTTCAACTTAAGATTAGAAATAACAAATTATTGGTAATATGATACATATAAATTTCAGGATAACAATTTTGAGACAATATTGTGAACAATAAATTCTTGGCATAAATCAAGCAGCATAGTATCCTACAAATAAAAAATACTTGTATGTATAACTTATGCTGAATACATAACATAAAGTTAACATATAGACAAAGCAGTAATATTGGTTTTTAAACAAACATACAAAAAAAAAAAAAAAAAAAAAAAAACAGAATTCTATTACAATATATTAGACTAACCACATCAAAGCAATTAAATAACATTTGGTAGCATGTAAGCAATTATCTTACAAATAACAAGTTTTAACTTCCACATAATATATTATTTCTAGCAATACTGAAGTTTGCAGTTCATTTAGTTAGATTTTTTTTTTCATTTTTAAACAAATGATTAAGAATAACTATAATAAATGGAAGATAACAAATTAAAATAAAAAAAGCTTAAATAAAGTATTACACAAATTTGTCAATTCATATTCATTGATGCATATAACTTATAATAAATCCATACAAACCTGTAGGATTTCAATCACACTTTACTCAAAGCTAAATTTGGTAGGCCAGAGAAAACTAATACTATCAATGTGAAATGAATGTGACATGAATAATTTATTACTTTATATATGTACTAAAGTATGACTCCATTAGAAATTTACAGAATTAATGTATGGTTTATTTGCCACACCAGTGACTATTTGCAGGAAGCTAAATGAACAAGTATTTAGAGAATTAAAATGTAAATAGATGATAATTTTTTTTTAACTTATGAGATTATAAATTTAAATGAAGTAACATTATGTACACCAGGGATGCACAACCTATGGCCTGCGTCGCCTTTAAAGTTGGCCCGCGAATGTTATAAAATAAGATTAATTTAAAAAGAAATGAGACTCTTTCAAATAAACAAAAGAAAAAATATGATAGAAAAACGATATTACATCAGAATAAATATTTTACATCTGTTCATTTAATTTATTCTTTTTATAACGCGGTTTTTCAGTTTGTTCCCTTCATGTCTACCCGACAGTATGAATGTTCGTATAGGAGAAGCTCACGGTCGCAGACAAAGTCAAAAAACAATTGCGTATTCACGCATGCGTGCTGGGACAGTTTCGATTCAAAATTACGTTGAGCCAATTGAAAATGCCTAATCTAGTTCACGTTTTTCTCCATGGTGAGCATTACCAAAAAAAAAACTTCAACTTCTACTTAGTGGCAGCGATCATTCTAATAAACACCGCGTGGTTTTGCTTGAAGATCAGTTATTATTTTTTTATAATTCGCATTCTTAGTTTAATAAAATTTATTTTATTGAAGCAAATAGAAATATTTAAGTAAAATGAGTGGAAAAAAGAAAGGTGATTTTCAAAATCGGAAATTTCAAGATTCATGGACAGATAAATACTGTTTCATCTATTACAATAATACTGTCGCATGCTTAATATGTAGTTGCAAGATTGCAGTGGCGAAAGAATATAACATAAAGCGGCATTATGAAACGAAGCATAAACAGTTTGCATTTATGAAAGCATATGAACGATCGCAAAAAATCGATCAACTCAAAAAATCTTTCAGAAGCAAATTTTTTTCAAGAACATACATCTGAATTGGATTCCTATGTGGAAGTAAGCTTAGGTATAGCCGAAATTATCGCTAAAGAAGGTAGGCCGTTCACAGATGGTGATTTTGTTAAAAAGTGCTTGTTGATTGCATCAGAAAAACTTTGTCTTGAAGTAAAAAGGAAATTTGAAAATATCAGCTTGAATAGAATGACTATTCAAATAAGAATACAACAGTTGAATGAAGACTTAGAAAATCAAGTTAAATCTGCTGCTTCAAACTTTATATACTTTTCTTTAGCTGTTGATGAATCTACAGATCGAACATCAGTGGCCCAATTACTTGTGTTTGTTACTGGAGTTGATGCAAATTTTTGTGTTACGGAAGAATTTCTAGGAATGTTTCCCATGAAAGGACAAAAAACTGGAAGTGAACTTCTTTCCAGCTTGATACATTTGTATGATGCAGCTTTTTTAAACAAGAACAAATGTGTTAGCATTACCACATATGGAGCAAAATCCAGGACTGGTACAAAAATTGGAATGGTTACCTTGTTAAAAGAACGGCTTGCCCAGTGTGGCGTAGAACTGTTGCAGTTCCATTGCATTATCCAACAAGAAAATTTATGTGGTAAAGAATTAGGATTTGCAAATTTAATGCAGTCTGTATCAGAAGCTATTAACTTTATTCGTAGCTATGCCCTCAAACATAGAGAATTCAAAGAATTTTAAAAGGAATTTGATGACCTGCCTTCTGATATTCTTTATTACACAGAAGTTAGATGGCTCAGCCGAGGAGTTGCCCTTGAGCGTTTTATGGAATTATTTGATGAAATTGTTGCATTTTTTAGTGACCATGGTAGAAATTCTAGACGGTTAAAAGAAGCAAGTTTCCAGTGCTATTTGGGTTTTCTGACAGACGTAACAGGCCATTTGAATGACTTAAATACAAAGTTACAAGGAAAAAATCAATTCATTTTTCAATTAATAAATAATGTAGAAGCATTTAAACAAAAGTTATGTTTGTTTCAAAATCAACTGAAAATCAAAAATTTTGCACATTTTCCCTATTGCAAAAAAATGCATGAAAAATTTCCACACATAAAAATGCAGTATGAGGATCAAATACAAATCTTGCGTAATGCATTTGATGGTCGTTTTTCAGATTTTGAAGAATGCAAATCCAAAATTGATGTATTTTCTTCTCCATTTTTTGTCGATGTAAATCAAGTGGACGAGAGTATGCAGTTAGCCTTAATTGATTTACAGAATTCTTATATTTTTAAAAATCAATTCAAAGAAAAACCGATATTAGAATTTTATAAATACTTACCGGAAGAATTTTCATGCTTAAAGCTAAATGCAGCTGCATGTGCAACTTTCTTTGGCAGCACTTACATTTGTGAGCAGAGCTTTTCTTTAATGAATTTAAACAAATCAAAAATAAGAAATAGAATCGCAGATGAGAACCTTTCTTCTGTTTTACGTATTACCACAACGAATCTTAAGCCCAACATAAAATCAATAACTTCAAATATTCAATCACAGCCATCACATTAAATTTAACTAATTTTTTTTTTCAAAATTTAAATTGTTTTTTGTATAATTACCAAAAAGTTTTCTCCTGTTATTCAATTTCAATTTTTCTTCTTCTGGAAATAAAGTATTTTAAGCATATCTATAATGTTTGTATTTTATTCCTTTATTGTATAATGTTTGCATGAGTAAAATAAGTAAATTAATAATTGTAATTCATGCGTGTTGCCACAAAAAACAGTGTTTTCACGTTTATAACATGTTTTAACATATACATGCTGCTTTGGCCCTCGACATGATCTTTTTTCATATTTTGGCCCCTCATTCTGAAAAGGTTGTGCACCCCTGATGTACACCAATAAAAATATTTTTAAATGAACTAATTATTAATAAAAACTATTGTGGTCTTACATATAAAGATAAAATATGCTTTAAATTATTATACATTTATCATTAAAATAAATGTTTTAAATGTTGTTTGTGTTCTTATATGTAATTTTTCAACAATAGTGTACTTTATTTATATAGGTGAGAAAATTTTGGATTTTTCAATAAAATTATGAATCTAATGTCATACTTGATAACAAAAGTCAAGTCAAACATAAGATTACAATAAAAACTATAAAAAAGATAAATAAATAAGTAAAAAAAACTTTTAATTTTTTATTTTTTTAATCAACATTTTTCTTAATGTATCTGTCACTTAGTGAAAGATATAAGTCAGTCTATGGAATTTTGTTTTGCATGATAATATATAAAGAAATGTTTAATTTATAAGCAATAAGGAACTGAAATAAAAATTTTTTAAAAATATAATGATTTCAACATAATATAATGACTTTTAAATATAACACATCAACTTATTTTAAACATATTTATAAGAATAAATATACTTCTGTAATTAATTTATGTATATAGTTGAGAATAAGCCATTCAATACCAATAGCAATGTATACAATATTAGTTTGAAATATAGAATAAATTTAAAATATCAAAACATGCATTTTCCCCGTAAAATTAGTTTATTTTCCCTTCAACGAAAATATAATTCCACTTCATTCATATGGGCATATAATAAGCAATTTTGTTATTTATTTTACAATGAAAATCACTCATTTTGATTTTTTTTACAATCGTTTATTTTAATAAAAATATCAGTTTAAATAAAGTAATTTTATAGCAGTCAAATATTTATATTTCATAGCAACATATTATATGCCAAAAATTAAGTGCAGCTTTTATAAAGTGAGCTATAATTTTATGAAATTATTTCGCATATAAACTTTCACTAATATTATATGAGGAAGAGGAATTCCTCATAAAGATTGAGTTTTAAACAGGTAGTTAATATTACCTATTTTCGGTCAGGACTCAAGCTAGCATACATGTCATGCTCCCATAAATGAGGAGAATATCGTCCTCCTGTAAATTATGAAACCAGTCCAACATTATGAACTGTAAGCATATTATTTCAATACAATTTTTAAGTTCTTAAGTAACATATAATGTTACATTGGTCTGGAGGGGTAGTATTTGGGAACAGAGGGAACAATTAATGACAACTAGATAAATAATTTTAAAAGCTACATGATATTGAATCAAAATTGAATTATTTTCAATATGAAAAAGCACATAATAGTTTATTTTAATCATGCTTCTTTATTTATTAAGTATTTGCAAACAAAAGGTTTGATTTTAAATGCAACAATTTCTATATGTAATCTTTTTTCTTGTAATGAGTTGTTGAGTTGTCTTTTTTTTTCTTTCTAAAAAGATAAGGCTGTGATACCCAGTGAAACAAATTTAGCGCAATCTCAACAGCAAGATAATGTAACTGAGCTATTGCTAAATATCTTTGAATTATTTTAATTTAAAACTGAAAATAATTTATATTATTGCCAGTAAACATTTGACACACGAAATTCATCTCAAAACAATAAATTTACATCAGGTAAATTTTTCGGCAAATAAACTTTTGTTCATTTCAAAGATTAGAAAATGTTAATTTCTTGAAGGAAAAATTGGTGAACATATATAAAATATATATAAAGTTAATACCTTGTTTGTTTTAAGAAACTGCAGATTTATCTTGATATTTAATTTCAATATCAAACAACTTGATAACTTCTAACTTGTAACATAATATCTAGTCATCAATTTTATGATGTTTTGATATCTTTTGACATTTTTTCCATACTATATTTGTAAGGAAATTTTGTAAGCCCTATATCATGTTTAAATTTGGATATTAATTGACACTTTTTAATAAAAATTAATATGGGTAACATTTATAAGACATTTCAAAGAGAAAAACAGCACATTTTTACGATCAGAAAAAAATGGAAGTCTATTTATTAAAAATGGAAATCTATTTATTAAAAAAGAAAAATATTAACAAAAGTATTAATAGATAACAAAACTGTGATAATGCATTTTTTTGATGGAAAGCTTTCATGTGCATAAAAAAGAAAGAAAAGTTAACATATTTCGTGTTTAAAAGTTTTGAGGCTTACGCTTTTTTAACTCAATTTCTACAACCAAGTTATAAGTGTATTTCTAAATTTCTATATGTAATCTTTTATAAGAAGATTTTATAACTTATATGAGATAAATATTTTTTATTCGTAAAATTTTTTCATGTAAAAAAAAAAAAAAAAAAAAAAAAAACTTAAATTTAGAATTTAACAAATTTGATCTTTATTAAAAAAAGTAACAATAAATATCACAATTTATATCACAATGTACTGTAGCAACTACACACATGCAAAATAATAATTTTAATAGGGTAACTAAATTTAATTCTTAGAGTATAGATGTATAAAACTTACTTCTTGGAGCTCCTCTTCCTCTTTGACTACCTGAACCTCTGTATCCACCACCAAGTGTACCACGAGAACGAAAACTACCCCTCAGAGTTCCCCTAAAACCTCTGGTTCGAAACCCTCGTGACACACGGAATGGCCTGGAGTTACCACGCCCTCGATAAGATTCCACACCTTCTCTTCCACTATGCTTTAATATAAAAAATTAATGAATATATCATTATAAAATCAAATATTTTAAAAGCAAATTCATCATTATTACTTGTTATTAATTATTTGTCAGTAATTTTTAGAGCTTTTTACTTTAATATAAATTATGAAATTATATTAACCCAACAAGTAATTCATTTATGAAACAAAATGAAATTTATATAATTACCAATTTTTAGCATAAAAAACAACAAAAATTTAATAACCTGAGAGAATGTGTGTGAAAATTAATTATTAAAGTTACTTAAAGTAAATAAAAATAATTTTAAACTCAAAAGTTTCAGTAAGTGCAAAAAGCAAATAAGTTTGACAAAAAATTTATTTAAATTAGACAGTTTATATATAAGGATATTTTCTGAATTTTGAAAATGTTAAGTTTTTAACAGAAACTAATGAATAAATCCTTGAAATTTTTCCTCAACTAATTTAGGTAAAATGTAAAATTTTTTCTTTCCTAATGATGCATTTTTTACAGACTTCCTTCAATAAAAACATTTGTTTACAGATATATATTTAGAAACAAGATTACAAATACAATATAATCAACATTTTAGAATTTCTACATGACAGCGTCATACACTCATCAATAATTTACCAATTTCTTAAAAAGAAACACTTTACTTAGCCAACACATTTTTATATTAATTAATAATCACTGCCATTTCATGGAATAGCATATTCTCATGCGAGACAGAGATTAAGCACAAAAACATCCAATAAATTAAAAAATTTACAAAATAAAAAAATCATCTAATTAAAGAATTAAATTTCATAATATCTACAGATTATCTTGCAAAAGTAATTGGATAAATGTTAAAGTTTACTTTAGCACAAAATTATTTATACCTCAAAATAAGATGAGCTTGATGGTGTTGACTCTCTTCTATCTGGCCAAGATTTATAATTATACTTATCGGGTCGACGAGAAAATTCAGAAAACTTTTCCCCTCGAATGTCAGGTCGGCCCTTTTGACTACTCCATTTATGAGATTCCATAGGAGGTGGACGATGATCATTATGATGTTTCTCTATTTAAATAGTACAGTAAAAAATGAAAAAAATTATATATCACTAAAATTTCAAAGAAAATAAATTTCTTATGGCATTTGCTTGCTTTTCACTAATTATCAAATTATAGAAGCATAGAAGTCTTGTTAAAAATACAATAAAAGAAAAACTCCATGAAAAATATGTAAAATACTAACCATATTTATTTTATCACATTAATTTAAATTAAAGAAATTATAAGTTTAACAAATCACTTCTTAATAAAAAGCTTTATATTAAGTGTACTGCAAATACATAAAAGATAACAGTCGATATGCAACTAAATATTTTAATATCAGACCACAGCAAAGCATTAGAAGATTTCTCCACATTAGAAAAACAAGTGAGAAATTTTTATCAATACAATATAAAAATTCTATTTTCTTTAATGGAAACTCTAAATATCTTGAATAATTTAATATTTTATTTGATCATTAACTGATTGTCTTAAATACTGATGTTTAATTGTATTAATGCATAAAATGACAATTGTATGACAAACTCAAGAACTTCTGTTTCTTTGAATTTCAAATTTTATTGATACTTTTAAATCTCAAAATCATTATATAAAACATTTAACACATAAAAAATTATTTAAAGTTGAATATAAATGTGGTAATAATTTAAATTAAAAATAAAATAAAAAAATTTTAAAATATTTATAAGCACATGAAACTTAAAAGGCAAATTTAATATCATTAAGACAAGGAAAATTAGTTCGGAGAAAAAGTGAAGTTTTTCCAAGATTATAGCATAATACTGAAAAAGCATCGATTATTAATCATTCACTCATGATTTTATTTGATATATATTTTAATAATTCACAATTAAATGACTATCGTAATTTTATAATTCACTAAACATTATTAATAGAATTATTTCATTGGAGAAATTAACATTCAATACTTAACTGCCAACATGGTGAATTAAATAGTATAGTAAAATATTGGTGCTAAATATTTAGTCAAAATACAATTTAATATTCCCTAAATCTTATTTTAAAAAGAAATATATTTTTGAAAACTGTGAGATGTATAGTAACATTTTTATTTTGAAAAACATTATGGTGTGTTTTTGTAGCACGAAAAGTAAGCAACTTCATTTTGAAATGGTTTTTAAGATTCTCAATTATATCAATGAATTTTCGTTTTTATCTTTCAGGGAAATGTATTAATTTACTCTCGTACATCCAGGAGTGAGGAGTATACATAAAGAGATACTTAATCATTAAAAAAACTTACTATTTTCAAAAATTGTATGCTCATTACAGAAAATGAATTACTCATGAATAGATGATTGTGCAAAATATAAATATCAAAATAAAAAATTTATCTTTAAAAACTTGACCTTCAAAGCATTATGAGACAGAAAATTAGATATAATCCCATTCCACTCTTTTCTTTCCATATTTATTTAACACAGAAACAAATATAAATCTATTTTGTTCATTTCTATCATGAAATAAGTGAAATGAATTTATGAAACTGGACACATTCCATTAATTTTTATTTTGTATTTTAATATAAAAGTAACAAATTTGGAATAACTAAACTTTGATTTCCTATAATTCTTTAAAATTGAACTTGTTTTCTAAAATCAACAACTCACCTCTTGATAAACTTTCAGAATATCTTTTTTCAGTAGGTGGATGAAAATGATTTCTTGAACCAGAACGAATAGGAGGTGAGGATTTTCTTTCGCCTCCACTTCGTTTCATATCTAGTCTACGTCTCATTTCTAATGGAGAAATCTCTTTGTGAGGAATGATTTCACCCCTGCAAAGTCTTTTTTTTTAGTATATCCGAGAAAATTTATTTCTAACTAAATGATAAATTATAATTTGCATTGCAATATGCATTCACAATTAGTATAAAATTTGTATAATATGGACTACATTAATTTCTAATATTACATAAATTTTAACTAATTTAGAAAATACTAAATTAAGAACATTCATTGAAATATTATAAAGGTTTTTTAAAAAAAATTAGAAATAATGCTAAAAAAACTTATGTTTGTCCTAACTTAAGAGAAGCAATTTCAATATTTAACAAAACTTCTAAAATCATATTAAAACATTTTATTTTGATTTAATATAAGTATTTTTTAGACTATGATGCATTGTGTTTCATTTCAAATCTGTCAACTAAATTAATAATATTAATAAAAGCACAAATATAAATATAAATGTAATGTCATATTGATAACAGACTGAGTAATCTACATCTTAACAAATTACACTTAAATGTATTTGAAAAAATCTATTTAAAAGAATAAATAAAATTTCATACGCAATTTTGAGAGAACATAGTGAAATAAAATACTAAAACTGCATTTTTTCCATATGCATAAGCAAGTTTGTACAGGAATTTAGCAGGAGGTATCAACATTTGCACATTGAATAAATTTAAACATAGCAAATGTTTTTGGCCAAATATATCTGTAATTATGCAAATATTTTTTAATTATTTATTCAAATGATGATAGCAATATATATTCATAAAAATAAATAATCTCAAGAACACTAAATGAGCTCCCTAGTACAATAAAATATAATTTCAATTAATCATCAAACTTTTTCTTTACTACATTTATTACTACAACATTGGATATAGTAATAGATATTTTTGAAGTTTTTAATACCGCCCCATACTACTAATTTATTGTAAACTTCTAAGATTAATGAAAATTATTTATGTTATAAACAAGGTATTTAATATATATACATAAATCAATGCAATTATTACTTATACATAGCTTTAATTTGAATGATTTCTCTTTATCCAGAACATTGCCACTTAATAAAAAAATCGTCTTTTTCTCCTATTTTATGATATTAACTTTCTTAAAATACTAAACTATTGCATATACACACCAGACTAATCTCTTTGTTTAATTATATATTCAATAGGCTTACATTTTAAAAAATAATTAATACAAATTTCTGCTTTTCTTAAAAACTATGACAAGACTAATTACTTTGTAATTAAATTTCTGTCTGTTCTGTCAGGGCAAAATAAACCACAATTCACAATTTTCAAGTACAATAATTTCTTGTCATATATATATATATATATATATATATATATATATATATATATATATATATATATATATATATATTAATACTTTAGTCTAGATAGCAGAACTAAGCTTAACTTTATATTAATTATTAAAATACTGACATTTCTTATGTTCTAGATGACACAATTAGTAAATTTTAAATTATCATTGTTGATTTCAGAAATTCTGCTTTTAATAGAAGTTTGAGCATAAGAGTGTAGTAAAAATAAATAAATAGTATAAATGACAATAATTCTGTTCACTGAATAATAAATTAAAAGAAAAAAAATCTGTTATGCACATAACAATTTCAAAATAGATTTTTCAAAGCATAAATATTATTTTATGATTAAAAATTTTCAATTTACGAGTTACATCATTCTAGTTCTTTTAAGATAAGGCTATAAGAGCATGATATGTTAATTTCAGATGCATTAGATAAATGATAAAGAAGTTTTGCATTTTCAATTCAAAGACCTAAGTACAAAATATTTCATCAAGAATATTGCAATGGATTCTTTTTTATTAATTTCTTTTCATTGAGTTTAACAATTATTTACAATTTAAATAAATTCTCTCTTCATACTTGAAAACGTTAAATTTTATAAAACATATAATTTTGTAGATCCTGTATTGATATATGAACATTTAAATTAAAACTTTTATTTGGGAAGAAACAATTAAATCTCATTTTTTACTCATAAATATATGCTATGGTAAACATAAACAAAAAGGGTCACACAAACTTAGATAAGTTTTTATTTCAGTCAACAAATTAATACATATAAATGAGAAGAAACACAAGTATGTAGAATTGTGACAAACTCTTAGGTAAAAATTTAATATTAATAAACTGAATATTTTTTATTCAATCATGGAAATGATTATTAATGGTTGATTTATTTAAAATACAGAAAATTTACTTTAACAAAATATTTCCTTATATTTTAAAAGAGAGTTTTTATATTACAAATTCCTATTATTTCAGAATTAATCATACATTTTTTGCTTTGGTAAAATTTGAACACATAATTTAAAAAATTATAAACTTTTTTTCCTAAAATAAAATTGGAATTTTATTAATATTTGCAAAACACATATGACTTTTATTCATAAAATCATTATTCAAATTGAAATTGATAGTTATAAGATTTTTTTATTTTCCTTTATTTTACAAATTATGTTTTTAAATGAAACTTATCCCAAGGGGTGTATGATTATAATCATGCATCCCTTGTGATTCCTTTATTAATTATGAAGATTTGATATGAAAAATAAAATTTTATTTCTATAAAGAAATCTTATCAGGCAATATTTCTACGAAAATAAAACTTTGAGAATTAAAGTGGCAGATGCTATTTTGAAAGTTGTCTTTTCAGCTGTCAAAGAAAAACAAATAATCAGTTCAGGTTAATCAAAATTATACTATGTTTATTATCAATGAAAATAAAATGCAAAATACTGCTTTCTTAATGTTTATTTAACAAAATTAGATCTGAAAATTACAAGTCAATTTTTATCACTCTAAATTTGTTATATTTTCAACAAAAAAGTAATATTTTGTATCTTGTTTTCATGCAATATGAAATTATTGAAATCAATATGCCAATGCATTTTCATGGATGAGTAAGCAGTATAAAGGGGATTAATCTGAAATTACACAATTGAATTTCTAAAGTAATTAACATTATGAACCTTTAAAAACAAATTTTTATTAATATTTATTTAAGTATTTATTTGAATATAAATTTAATAAAATCATATAAGCAAATTTATGATATTTTCTTCACAAGCAGAATTGAAAGGTAATATATTTATAATAATTATAAAAATATATCACCTAGGATCAGGAGGAATAGGAACAGAACGACGTTGACTTTCATGATAATCAGATCTGCTTCTTATACTTTCCGCAACTAAAATGTTAATATGAAACAATTTTTTTTAAAAGTTCAAATGAACAATAAACACAAATATGAACAAGATATTAATATTTTAAACAAATAAAATGTAATAAAATAAGATAGTTAATACATTTTATGAAATAAAATAGATGCTAACTTGCAAGTGAGAAGCAAACTTTATATAGCAATAACATTTTTAGTTTATAGATAAAAATACATCTGTGACAATTTTTGAACCAAATTAAAGTTATTAATCAACTCTAATTAATTAAAACTAAGATGAATTCAGATCAGGAAAAAATAAGAATGAAATTTCTTATTTTTCTGCCAATTTACAATTGAAAATTTATTCCCAAAAAATCACTGTATTTTCCTGTATATAATCCATGGATTATGTGTTAAAAAAGTTCCGAATTTCATTGTGCATATTATACACCACCTCTGATAATCTGACAAAAAAATATTTTTCATCAAAAAAGTTTAAAGTTTTGGAAAAAAAAAGGTGTTCATATTTCATAAAATAAATAACAGATGGCGCCAATATTCAGTTGACTTATTTTAACTATTATCAGCATTGTCCAATTACGTTCAAGAACGAATTCAGTTTTTCTGAACGGTTATTAAAGTTGCTATTTGTTAACGTCATTTCACATTCTGTTTTGACATGATCTGTTTCGCTCTGAAAACATTCCAATTAATATATTGTCAAAGGGAAGTGCAAATTATTAATTCACAGAGTAAATTTTAAATTGAAAGCTATAGGGAAGGCAAATGAAAAAATGTCGACAAACGTGTAATGTAAGATGAAACATGTGCAATTGTATTCCATGTGTAGTAATCCGTTTCTTTCATTTGACTATTAACGAAAGAAATATAGTTTATTTTAAAAAATATTTCTAAACCACGTTTTGAAAGTTATCAAATCTAAAAATCGATTTAGTTTTACTAGAATCTTCTCGGACATAGATCGATATCGAGTTTTCACCTCAGTTAATCGCACTTCGCTTTGAGGTGGATTCAAACAGATCTTTATAAATTTTTTTTTCTGTAAAATTTATTATATTTTTAATTATAATGAATGTATTTTTAATTTTATTTGGGACCAAATTATCAGCAGTATAAATTTTCGACTATTCGTTTTAAAATTGCCAAATGCAACGCTTTTTTCATTTGCTCGAGTAAAGTGGCTTGCAGATAATACGCCACTGCGGATTATATACAGGAAAATATGGCATATGAAAAAAGAAACTAAAAAGACATTTTTAGAATAATATTAAAATATGTGTATGTATGAATATGTATCAATAGTTACATTAAAAAACGGTATAAAAATGGATAAAATAAATTTCAATTGGGGCATAAATTACATACACTGTGTTGTTTTTTAATGGGTTACTTCTTTATGACTACTTCTGTTAGCATGGAGGTTTAGATAACAATACAATGAAACATACAACTTAATATTTTATATAATATACCATATATGTAGTTTCAAAAAAGTGAAATCACTTTCATTGAAGGATAAAATTAGAAAAATTAGAAATAACTGAAAATAAAGTTTTCACTATTAATATGCAATAGTCATACCAACTTACATTAATTTAAATTTATGAAATAAATAAAAAGTTCATGAATTTCACAATTATAAGGTACCATTTAATATATGATATAAATAAACAATGATAATATTTAAACCTCAAAATTTAGAACAAGGTTGATTAAGTTTGGCTTAGCAAGTACTGCATGATCACTAATTTATAAACAACTGGATTGATTAAAGTAAACACATTATTTAACGAAGTCATTTTACTTTAAATAAAATTTTATTATTTAAAATTTTATAAAATTAGCAGTGCATGACATTGCTGGATTTTGAAAGTGCACTCAATCATTATCAATATCTTTGTTTTGTATCAATTTTAATCAAAGAAATATTTGTGATGCTTAGCTGAGATTTTATAAAAGCTTTTTATAAAAATTGGAGATTTGAAAAAATTAATTGGTTTTTAATTTTATCAGAAAAATATTAAAATCTTAGTTACTATCAAAATAAAGTCAATAGAAATGCATTAAAAGAAATTTTATAAATTTCTATTGACTACTATTACACAAGTTGTAAGTTAGTTTAGAGGGAAACTAATGGAAAAACATAAAAATTTTTTTAATTTGTGTAATGATTTAATTCTTTAACTTATATAGTTTGCTGTTTAAAGTTAACAATTCCATATTTAAATAGGAATTATATGTATTGAAAATATAACTTACTTTTTATTTATGTGTTTTATTTGATAAAACTATTTAGTTAATATAATTAAAAAGTAGAAGTTTTCCTGAAAATATGAAATAGGATAAATGAAAATATGAAATACTTTTATCATTTCAACAAAGGAATATAAAATATTGCAAGCATCAAAGAAAATTATTATTAGAAAACAGTACATAAAACATATAACATTTTAAGTTAGAATATAAAAATATGTAATTAGAGTAACATTGCAAGAAAAATAAAATTTGATAAGGGTGGATGTATATTACAAATGGGTAAACCATTATTTAAATAGCAACAAGAGATGACAATCTGTAAAAGCTTTTTTAAATGTGTAGAAAACAAGATTTTTTTGTTTTATACTTAACTGCTAAAAATATTCCAAATTTTAATTTATGAAAAAATTGAATTCCATTCTGACATTTGGTAACCAAACTGAAAAGTTTCTGATTAATTTTGATTATTATGAATACTTTAGATGATTTCTTGATTCAATTGTCATATTTTTTAGACATACATATTATACAACAACAATCTAATGAAGAATCAGCACCCATCTCTGTTACATTACAGAATTTTGGAAAGCAGAAATTTGGTTAAAAACTGTTTAATTTTGAAAATAAAGCATTTTCTACAGATGCTGTTTTTTTTATGCCATAATGCATAACAATATCAGAGTAATTGCAAGAATATTTGATTTAATAATTTATTTAAGATGTTTTAATATAGTGTTATCTAATATTGTTCTAAGTTTAAAAAAAAGTATTTTCTTTGAATTTAAAGGACTACAATTTTAATAGTATGGTTTGTTTGTTGCTCAATGGCAATTCTTTATATACAAGGGTTAATTAGATCAGGGCAAACCATTTGTTGGTTATTTTATGTTTTTACGTCTAACATTAGCAGAAAAGTGCTGCTGGACAAAGTCTTAAATATAGTAGACAACTAAAAAGTTGACTTCTGACATTTGGTGACTTGAAATGAATGATGCAAAACAACTACACTTCAAAAACACTTATATATAACAGCATAATCAGACAAATGACGATAAGTATTTACTAAGATGAATGTATAATACTAAACAATCCATGTGCCCAGTAAAGCTATCTCGCACGAGTCATCTTCTAGCGAGAACAAAAATTCTTGTTGTTGATGTTTAATATATACCCACCTCCAGCCACTAGCTTGAACATAGAGCTCAAGCACCAACCACTTTCAGTAATTAGTTTATTAGCTAATACTAAAACTTGGAATGTAAATATTTCCAAAAAACAGTCCCTTTGAAGTTTGAATATACAAGAATTTTTTTAAAAATTTAATATGAAAAGTAGCTTACTTATGGCAGAGTGGCATGGCATATCTAACTTTGAAGCAGTAAGTCCAGTGTTTGAATCCTAGTTAGGGCATGGATATTCTTTTCTCTCTATGTATGTATTTCTTTCTCATTTCATTTTTGGGGTGAAGATAGCACACACACTGGGTGCCCCAATGTATAAAATGCAGAGCTCCAGTGGCTCAGTAGCTTCACGTTCCTTCTCGTTAAGATCAACAAAGTGAAGCATCATTTGCCATAGGCAGTGGTTGGAAGGGTGATCACACTGTATTCTCTCCACTGGATTGCTGGAACTCCAAGGGTTGGGGACACACCCACATTAATATGTGATGTCCAGAGTCCTTCCGCTGGTGTGGCATGGATGGGGAGAGCAGCGTGCCAGCTCAAGTGTGACCCCATCACCTCACCATGGTTCACAATTACGAAGCACTAGGTGATAGGCGAGTATTCCAAACCTGTTAACCTAAAGGTACAGTCCAGGGCTCACTTGCACCGCTAGGTATGTATAAAATGCTATCACCTTCACCCCTTGTAACGCAGAATAGAATTTAATTGTAAGGGCAGCCAGATATTAGGGTGAAAATATGAAAAATGATATTAAATTTAAGAAATACTTAATATGGCCATTAATCAGCCTCCTTCAGTAAAACTCAATTAGCAGTTGCAATCCTAATTCCTGCACCTTAAAGAAATACGGTTCTTTTGATCAAAGCAAAAAACCTTTAGAATTAAAATTACAGAAATTCCAATTGCTAAGGTAAGTACAAAAATTTAAACATATGAAAAATCTCAAATTTACGATTTTGCATTTAAAAGTTTAGCTACTTCACAAAACTGAATTTTATAAAATTCAGAGAAACTTACATTTGAATAATTGCTTTACAAAACTGAAACTGAAAAATTTATTTTATCATAATTGATAGCAAATAAATTATCACAAAATAAAGAACATTTTTAAACCATATGAGTTCTTTTATAGCTGCAGTCAGAGTTATGATCTCTGCTTTCATAGTAGATAGACTTATACATTTTTATAGACTTATACATTCTGAATAACATTTAAGACATAGACTTTTTATCTGTGAAAATTCTAATCTATAATCTTTAATTTAATAGATGAACTTACTAATTTTAAAAGACTGTTACAATGTTTTATTCCTGGATTACTTTGGAAATATGAGAGGATTTTGACTGGATAGGAAATGTCTGGTCTTGCTCAGTTAGTTATAAAATTAAGGCATCTGATCAAATTCTGATATAGGTTTAGAGACATTTCATCAAATTTGTTAACAGTAAAAGGTGCATTGGCTTTTGACATAATTAGGCCTTTAGGTATTGGAAGTGAGCTAATGGGATACCTATAATCAAAGATATAGCAAACTTTTTCGATAAATGATCTTTGATGAAAATATATAGCTTATCTTCTCTTTCAAATTCAATACTTAAGAGTCTTTTAGTTTAAACTAAAATCTTTAAATCAAAATGCTGTTCCAACAATCCTATTCCAAAGGAATCATTTCACGTGTTATTAGCAAAAATAACCATATCATCTGCATTTAACATAATTATCTTAATTTGAAGACATATATGCAACTTACCCATTCCTACTTATTGAAATCTAATCCAATAAAAACATCATGAATTTTGAAAAACCAACTTCCACTAGATTGGTGTAAGCCGTAAATAGCTTTTTTTAAATTTACATACTTTACTGGGATATGCAAAATCCTTCTGGTTGTTCCATATACAAGACATCATCCAACTTAGCATAAAGGTATGTGTTGTTCACATTGAAATGTATGTTACTAATAACATAATTGAAAAATTAATCACAGGACTAAAAACTATCCAAGATTTCTTCCTTTATTCGATTCAACCCTTGTGCAACTAAATGAGCCTTAAAACAAACAATGTTATCTTTATGATCTTTCTTGACCGTATAAACCTATCTATTGCTGACTAAGGAAGATTCACTGACTACAAATTTTGTGTGTGTGAACACATGATTTTAGAGACATCATCAACTCAATTTATTTCTCTGTTAATATTACACACAAATTAAAAATAAAAAAACACTGTTTTACATTTTCACATTTTATACTTTTTGTTATGGAAAATTCAAAAGAAATTAGAGGCGGTGAGTGGGAAAAGCTGTGATAAAATATAGACTTCAATCAAAAGTGGAAATGTTACAAATCTAATTGATACTAAGGATAGAAAGAAAATTTTTAAAAAATCTATAAGCTTGTTTCATTGACACTATTTAATTTTCTATTATTATAATTGCCCAGCAAATGCAAATTATGTACTGACAAAGGTATATTCTCAAAATCATTTTTATGTGTTCACAATAGTTAAACATATTATGAAATAATTGTAAGTTTCCTATTACTAATTAATATAAATAAAAAATCACATATTTTATTTTGTTCAAATAGTACATTTTTACAAATTTAAACATTACAACAAAGTAAAAAATAATGTTAAGATTTAATTTTGATTTAATCTAGTGCAATTCATTATTGTAGGGTAATAAAACATTTTCAACAATGGTATATTTGTTTAAAGTTTATTTAAGTAAATTTTTAATGCATTCATTTTTCACATTAAATACGAATACAGAAATATTTGTTAGCTGAAATAAATGGTTTATGCAGCAAAATTTTAAATCAAACATTATAAGAAGTAAATCTCAAATATAAAAGAGTACTTTTATGTTACATTGTAACTAAAAAATATGAAGATACAGTGAAGGAAAGCCAAAGTTAAAAATTTAAAAACCAAATAGATTAAGCATGGATAATTTTTTACTAACCTGTATATCTTTCAGAGCGAAAATCCCTATCGCCAGATTTTGATCGATTTCTTATTTCAACAAAGCCTTTTTTTGGAGGAACTCTTTCATATTCTCTTTCATCCTATAAAAACAAATTTGTAGGTTATATAAATTTTGCATTTTATTTATGTTCATTTACAAAATTATCACTTTTACAGATAAAGAACATTAACTATTTCAATGAAGCCCGATTTAAAACAACATGACATATGAATATTAATAAACATTTAGCATAAAATACAGAAAATATAAACACATTTCAAATATAGATATGATTATTAAAATAAACAAAAAATGGAAGGGTAAAAATATATTGAATATATAAGATAAATATACTTTATTGCAGATACAGGCTAGTACACTTTTTAAAAGGTATTCCAAGAAATAAATATTTATTGACAAAATTTAATACATTTTTAAACTTTTTCAAATTAAAATAATATTTACATAATGCAATAAAAATAAAATAAGGACTACAACACTTGACATAAATTCATTATTTCTTTGCAATTTTCTATAACTTAAAAGATTTTTATTTTTTAAAACTTCAAATCTAGGAATAAAACAAGGTAAATAATTATTGTAACAAATATGAAAAATAATTACTTATTTTTCATATTTGTTACAATATAATTATTTACTATATTTTATTTATAGTGTACAAAGATACTTTTAAATTCTTAGAGGAAAAATTATTTGATAAAGCACTAAGCTTCATTAAAAAAATTGTCTTATGAATTTCAATATGTTCTTCACATTGCTCAAATCCTTTTAAGAGCTAGGTATTTTTAGGATGGAAACTGCAAAGCCAATTTGGAAAGTTATTATAATAGCTCAGACAAATTTAACAAAATTTACTAACACTGCTTGTTACTAGTTAACACGAGAAGGAAATTTGCAGAATTATATTTCAGAAATGATACTTCAAAATAAATAAAATGCACACATCAACTTTTTATTTCAAGTGAAATCCAGAATTTTTAATTACGAAAAGCTTTATTAAATAAAAATTTTGAGAAATCAAAATTTATAAGACTTAAAAAAATATTTAGAAAATATCTTTTAAAAACTGATTAAGAATTAAAGGGGTTTAATATTATCAAAAGAAAATAAATGAGAATCATCATATAAGTAAAAATTTATTATAATATTATTAATAAAACACTGCTGAAGGCATACAATTTAAACTGATGAATGTATATATAATAAGACAATCTTACGCGATCTAAAGGTGCACTATCTTTTCTTCCATCTGAATTCTGCCACCTATCACTCAAAGAACGACCACTAGATGAATGGAATGAAGCATGGTGAGTATCAAATCGATGTCTTGTTATCTCATAATTCTCAACTTGTCTTAAGTCAATGGAATGTGAAGACTGGTATATATTGTCCCCTGATGCCTTCTTTTCATAGTATGCATCCTCCCTCATATCTCTTGGAGCCTTCTTTATTTCTCTGTCAAATACAGGCCTGTGTCCTTCCTCAGTCCTCCTAACTAATTTGACATCACTTGGACTTGTCATTTGTCTTAAAGTAGGTGAGCAATCTCTCAAACTGCGTCGGATATCTATTGTTATTTTCTCCAAGTCTTCTCTAGAGTATCTGATGCGTGGCTCAGTACGTGAAGCCTCCACACTACTGAACCGTTCATTAAGGGTAGGAGCAAATGGCTTTTCACTAGGAGGAAATAAGCTTACAGAACTTCCAGCTTTATATCTTTCTCCCCCAGCACTATCATATGAATTCTTCAAAGTAGGTGGAGGTCTTTTTGAAGGATTACTAGAAACAGGAGGTGGGCTACAGAAAATAAAATAATTAAATTATTCAAACAGTGACTTAATATTATAACAGCAAGTTTGTACTTTTGAAAATCTTAACTTAAATAAGGTTCCAAATAAAATTAATTTAATCCTTGCTTAAAATATAAATAAAAGTGTAAGTTTCTATAATTGCTTTCTAAGTTTTTAAGAGTGCAGGGTAGATCTATATTTTATCATTTCCTTTACACTGATAGTTTGAATTTTGTTGAAAGAATTACATAGTATTTTTGAGAAATCAGCTATTTCAGTTTTTTATGATTGTAATAAACTAATTAAATAAACTAATAATAAACTAATTAAATAATAATAAACTAATTATTATTTAATTAGTTTATTATTAGATATTTCAAAGCAAAAAAACTTCAAATAAATTCATTACACACCTTAAATATATAAGAAAGTTAATGCATTTTTATTTAACCATACAAAATAGTGCCATGCATTTACATAAAAAACTAAATGTTGCCCAGAATCTACTAACATTTCAAATTTTAAGACTGTACAACTTTTACGATCTCTTTTAATGATGTACACGAAGCAAGCATTTATAATCAAAATTCCTTTTAGGGATGGAACAACTATGAAGTATTTTGAATAATATATTTGTACATATTTAATAACATACTACAGTAAACACAAACATTTGAAAAATGTTTAACTTTTTGTCAATTTATAATTAAAATTTTTTTAATGCAATAAACAAATTTCAAGAATTTAAACAGAAAGTATGCAGAATGACTGCATTTTCAATACTCAAGAGCACCAGCACATTTTGAAAGGGATATACTCCTTTTAAATATAATTAGACTAGATAGAATCATGTTTTAATTTCCTTCACATGAATGCAAAATTCTTGACAGTTCCGGGAGATGAAAAATACAATTAAGAACTAAAAATACAATTAAGCTAAAACTGAATTCTCATGTTTTGTAGTAAACTATCTCAGATTTAGACAAATCTTTGATAAAGAACGTTTCATCATGTGAAGAATTTGCCTTTATTACATATGCTTAAAGAAACTAGGGGTTTGTACTTATTAAAGGTAAGATAATAAATTTTCTCATGTGCTTCAACCCTTTAAAACTTAAGGAACTTTGATTTCGCTAGAAATTTGGATGCTGGAAATTTAAAATTTTGGACATTTTAGAATAAATAAGATATGTTTAAAAACATTTGAGGATAGTTTTGCAATTGGAAAACTTAAGCTATCAGTCATTGCAGGACTTTATGACTTTTTGAAAACTTGTAAATAACTAACAACCTGCTGATAAGTATGAGATGCCGTAACATGACTGGTTTCAGTGTAAAACAAACTGTTTTATTTTCACTGTTGTAATTTTTCTCTAATATCCTCTTTGACTTGATTGAGAGTAGAAAGGAAGTTTTCCACTCCAGAGTGGATGCACTTTTCTTTTAATTACATATATTGCTGTTATGTCTAACATAAGCATGCTAAGCACAAACAAAATTTCCCCACAAGTAGATTTTTTATATCCTAAATGTTGGTAATCAAAGCAACATAAAGGTCAGACACTGCAATTTAATTAACCAGTTCTAAAAAATTGTGGTAGAGTAGGAGTCACAAATATGAGTATGAGAAATTTAGTTTTTAATGCAAAATGTGTGCACCTTACTTTTTGGTTGGCAATATTATCCAAAATATCTTACTATAAAAGATAAAACAAATCATCACCAGAAATTACTTTTAATGTAGAGTTTAATCTATTATGGGCAGATACTGTAACATCTTCTTCTTCTTCTTAACTGGTGTTACAGCCCTATGCAGGCCTTAGCCTCCAATACAACCTCCTTCCACTTTTCCCCTGCTTCAGAGCCAAATTTTTCCAATTCTTTATCTTCATGGTCTCCAGGTCCTTTTCCACATTATCAATCCATGTTTCTCTGGGTCTCCCCTTCTTCGTGCTATTGAATAATTTACCCTTTGTTATCCTTTTTATATTTTTTACATCTCTGCGGTGTATGTGGCCAAGCCACCATATTCTTTGTGCTTTAATGAATCTCACTATGTTTTTGTTTCTCATTAGGTGGATTAATTCTTTATTATTTCTTCTGATCCATACACCATTTTCAAGACTTGGTCCATAGATTTTCCTTAAAATTTTACGTTCAAAAATTCTAATATATTCCGAGTTCCTTACATTCAATGTCCATGTTTCTTCGGCATATGTAACGATTGGTCTAATGAGGGTTTTATAGATTTGCAGTTTTGTTTTTCGTAATATCAATCTATTATTGAATCACTTTTTATTTGCATAGAAAGCTCTATTACCAGCTTGCACTCTCTTACATATTTCATTTTGTTGGCTGTTGTCGTTGCAAATAAAAGTTCCAAGATACTCGAGTTGTGACACTCCTTCAAAATTTTTACCCTCGATTTCAATACTTCTTGGTTCCCTTCTATATTTGTTGGGCGATATTATCAAATATTTGGTCTTGCTTTGTTGATTTTTAAACCAACATTGTAGGCTCTACTTTCCAGCTCTCTATAACATTTCTTTAAAGTCCTTTCATTTCTTGAGATGATCACAATGTCATCAGCATATGCACAAATTTGGCTGAATTTATGGTAGATTGTACCTCTTTGTGCAATTGGCTCAATAGCAGTATATAGAGCTAGATTGAATAGTGTATCCGAAAGACCATCACCTTGTCTCACACCTTTGTTAAATGCAAAGGCATCACTCATTTTGCCGTTGACTTTAACCTTGGCTTTCGAGTTTTCCATTGTCATCCTTATCAATCTGGTTAGTTTCTTTGGTATATTCATTCCTGAAAGTTCTACTGTAATATCAACATTATTTAATATTTCGATTTTAGAATGGTTTAAGCCTGTTTAGCTGATAGTTCTTCTAACAAGAGGTTGAATTTTATCATGATATCTTATGAACATTTTTCGCATTATTAACTAAACAAATAAGATTTTTATTAAGAATAAAGAAATATAAAAATAACCCTTTATTTTTTTAATGACAAAGTATTTCTGATCACATCCTATTTGTTCAGAGATATTTTGTGGATTTTGTATTATCTACAGGGAGAAAAGAATTAGAAGCCTACTCCATGGATGAATTTGTTAACTAAAGAATACTGGCCACAACATTTACCACAAAGCCCTACAAAGGGATACAGTATAACGGCATCAATGCAAGCAAGGCCCTATACGCTTTTAATACATACTTGAAGTGGCATCCACTCTCATTGACCCACACAGCAAATGTACATCTGCTTGACACAGGGAAGTCAAAAGATGCTCTGAGCATAACACAACTCCTGTTCATCCAAATCAGTGGTCAAAATAATGTGATCCAAAATAATCAGTCTCTGAGGGCCTCAATTACCGAAATCCTCCTTTCCCGGGTCACAGGTTTCCACACACAGCAAACATGTTCATCATTTAAGTCCCCAGGGAGAAGCTAATAGCAACACAATGATGATAACACCTCAAAGTAAGCTCTCACCCTGTTACATAATGATGGAGAAAAGGAAATGAAAAAGGAAGAGAAATAAAAGAAAAGAGCAGGTCACAAGGGTATCTCAGGATTGTGACACTCATTTTTGCTTAAAGAAAGTAAAACCCCTAAGAGGTCCAAGAAATTGAAGAGAAAGCTTTAAAATTTTCAATTATCTTGATAATTCACACTATTTCACTTTTTTGTCATAAGATCTTATAATTTATCAATAAGCTGTGAACTATTTGTCTAAACCATTCAAGTTAACAGTCATGTTATTGTTATTGAAAATTCTGCATGCTTGATTAATTTAAACTAACATGTACCCACTTTTAAATTCATATGCAAATGTTTTACACATAAAAATACTAGAAATGATTCGACAAGGATTGAATCCATTTTACTTTTACTGTAATTAAACTTTTTCAAACAAAATATTTATACTTTCTTTAAACTCAAATGTATTTATTTTACAAAGTTAATAAATTGTCTTTAAATCACTATCAGAACACATAACTTCTAAAATTATCTGAAACAATAAGCATTGTCAATAAAGAATTAATTCATGAAAAATTATGAACTTTTTCTTTTAACTGAAGGCACTATTTATAGATTAAACAATGCATTTTTCAACATTCCCTTCCCAAAAAAATACAAGCTTCCAGCAGTTATATATTATGAAAGAATTTAACATTTCACTGGTAAATCAGTTTTATTTGAATAATAATATGATATATTTTACCGAAAACTAAAAAATATTATAACACAAGGTAATGTTACTGAAACAAATACAACAAGTATCTTTAAATTCCAACAATAAATAATCTTTTCAAAGAAACAGATTTTAGCTATAGTAAGCACAAAGTGTAAATAAGTTTACAATAGGTAAAATAAGATTTAAGACAAAGTGTAATTAAAACAAAATTTTATACAAGCTTGAAATCAGCAAAACAAACAATCATTTACAATTTTTTAAATAGAATAACACCTAATTTATTATTCAAAGGAAAAAGTTTCAAAAGTACCAAAATAAAATGTTGTTACATATGGCCCAAAGGAATCCAATCCATCAACATCTGGCCACTCGCAAACAAACACAAACATATATATGTGTTAAATATATACACATATATATGTGTGTACCAAAATAAAATGTATAACAAATTATTCAGTTCCAAATAAAATATTTACCTGATATCTATTAAACTCTTAAAAGAATATGAATTTTCTAAGTATTTATATATAAAAATTAAATGTGATGATATTAACACATTGTTAAATTTGCATAATTGGATAGGGTCACAGAAATGAATGCATGCAAAAAAGGCTGAAAAAGATAAATTTAGAAGTTCAGTAAGGCAATAAAACAAGCTGATTTTTTTTTTGCAGAATTATCTTTCTACTAAATGGTATTTATGTTAATATTATCAAGACTTTTTTTTGTACATGATATTTTATTTTAATCTTTTTAATTTCACAACAGCATATCATATCATATATATATAATACAACTACATACAGGTAACCCTCCTATAACACGGTATCTTATAACACGGTTTCGCTATAACACGATTCGTAAATTGCGGGAAAATTCCTACAACACGTCATCCTATAACACGGTTTTGTGTTCCTACCACCTAACACTACTTCGTTGCTCCAACCATTGGATCAAGGTATTATTTATACCTTTAAAACGCATATTAAGAAGATCCTTACAGTGGATTTTAGACGAAACCGATTCGGAATCAATTAGCGTAATGGAAGCTTGGAGGAAATTTTCAATCAAGCACTGTATCGAAATCATATCTTTGTCACTGAAAGAAATAAAAACATCAACCTTAAATGCGTGTTGGAAGAAGATATGGCCCTCTTCAGTTGAAACAGAAAACATGCGTGATACATCAGAAAACGAAATTGGTGCCATATTAAAAGTCGCTAAATCAATCGAAGGCAAAGGTTTTTATGGATATGGCTACTGAAGACATTCAAGAATTATTAGTGGAAGAAGAAGTTGACGAAGCGGATTTGATGGAAATGGCATCCCTGGATGCAAATCAAATAGATTTTGAGGACGCTAGCTCTGATGAAGATTGTGCAGTTAAGAATTTAACATTAAAAGAATTACAAGAAGGCCTATGCTTAGCGGAAAATCTCGAGTCATTTTTCTTGAAAACAGACCCTTCCACGGAAAGAAGTTGAAAATTCAAAAGGGAGCTGCAAAACAGTTTAACTCCATACCGCGAAATTTACAATGACCTAGTAAGAACTAGTCAGCAAAGTTAGATTACAGATTTTTTTAAAAAGGGAAAACATACAAAAACTTTAAATAGAGAAAAAAGTTCTGAAAGTGAAGTCGATATCGTTCCACCCAAAAAACGTTCTCGGTTGATTGTACTGAGCAGTGACGACGAATAAATTCATTAAATTAGGGTTGCGTTAGATTAAAATATTTTTTTTCTTACTTTGTGTTGAATATACATTTATTATTTAATAAAAATTAAGTTGTTTATGTCGAATTAAAAACTTTTATACAAATTAAATATTTGTTTTTAATAAGTTTTTGGAACGTAACCCCCCTTTTTGTACTAGTTCTGGGTCTCATACAACACGATTTCACACAACACAGCATTTTCTAGGAACCTAACTACCGTGTTATAGGAGGGTTACCTGTATTATATTTTATTAACCTCCTATGCAATTTACAATGGTTTTTCATTTATTTCATAGCTAAGCATACCTATGTCGTGATCGAGAATGGCTATGAAAACTACGCTCAACTCTTTCACTAGACACAGGATCAGCCAAATAGTTATGAGACATCATAGGAACAGTAGCAGAGTGCGATGGTGCTACTTCACTCCTTAATGATGATCCAGAATCAGAAATAAAGGGAATTTCAGAAGATTTACGCAGACTAGAGTTTGAGAGAAATCTGTCAGGTTCTCTAAAAAATATAATTAGTAATTTAGAGAAAAATTGTGAATATTTTTCATTCTAATTGAAAATTCTAATAATTTTTAAAACTGTCACAAGATACAATAGGCTTAAAATTATTTAGGCATGATTATGGTTTTTAATTTGTCATTGAATAGAGTTATTATTTTTTTGTATGAGGGCTAATTAAACTTATGAATAATTAGGATTTTTTTTTTAAATTTTAAAATTTACTAAGAATTTTTGTTAAAAATTTTAAACAATGAGTAATTTTGATTTTTAATTACTTTTATTCAAGTTAAGAGGCATAATTAAAGGCATATAATTCTCATTCTTGTTAATATGGAATGAAATACATGGATGAAAAATGATTGGCACATTTTTGTTTAAAAATATATTAAAACAAAAAATAAATACTTGAACTAGTTATCTTTTTTTAGTATTTCTATAAATACATTTCAACTTTTAAATATTCTTATTTTAAGCATAGTAATTAATTTAATCACGAAATCCTTTTAAAATACATATAATCAATCCAATTTGTTGAAAGTATAAATATATTTTTAAATAAAAAATATTAAATAAGTATTTATCCTATTAAATACTGGACCTATTAGATAAAACAAAGGACAAAATTTTTTCAAAACAAAATGTTGATTTTTTGCTCTTTCATAATTTTTGTGTATGATGCTGATATATTAAAGTGCATTATTAACCACAAGTATGCCTGTAGTATAATTATTTGTAATGGTTTAGAATAGCTAAACCCATGAGTTGTTGATAACCTAACAACTGAAGATTGAAACATTAATCATTCAACTGCCTGCATGGTTTTTATAACACACATCTCAAAAGGACAATTTTATAGAAAAGAATATAAAAAAATATTTTCTTTGTCTCTTATAAAACATTTTACAGTAGACAATTTACACTTTACATTTTTATGAGTATCTAATTTACAAACATTCACATTTTTATTGACAGCAGTCAGTTCCTAACCAGATCCCATATTCACAATGATAATTTTAACTTCCATTTATGAACTAAAATTTACAAAAATCTTTGTTTTCCAAACTTTTGTTTCTGACAAAAAGTTTCTTTTAAAAATTTTTTTTGCGAAATTTGATTATTTTTCAATTTTTTTATATAAAATTTGAGAACTTGATTCATTTTTGAATAATGAAGTAATGCGCAGGAATTCTAGACATTGTGGGAGCAATAGTTGAAGACACATGAATTTCAGACATTTGATGAGAAGGAGCTGCACTGTCGAAGTTGACTCTTATCCTCCTTGTATGAAAAGAGCCTATAAAGGGGAAAAAATTCTCCTCTCATCCCCATACACAGGAACACAGAAAGGTAGAAAAACTCTTTAAAAGTTTGAGCTTTGTTGTATTCTATTAGTTTCGTTTGTTAGGAGGAAACTGAGTAGGTTCTAATAAGGATTTGTCACAACTGAATTATATCACAGTTGAAGAAATGAATGTGTATCAGTTGAAGTAAAAAACAATATTCTGAAAGTAGACACAAAATATTAAATAAATCAAAAATTGCCTAAAAATATGGAATTCCAACAAACATATCGAAAATTTTAAAATTTTTGTTGAAATATTTAAATAGTGCAAGCAAAAGAGCTCCCTCTCAAAAATATTGTAAAGAAGCAAACTATCCTAAACCAGAAAAAGCATTGCTTCTTTGGTAGCAAAAAAATCAGAAGAAAGAATATTCCTGTTGATCTTAAAATCATTACAGAGAAATTCAATACATAAAAAATTTCAAAGTATTAGACAACTGGCACCAAAAATTTAAAACCAGACACGGTTTGAGCTTTAGAAAACAGTATGATGAAAGTGGAGCTATGAAAATTTGCTTGGAAATTGAATGGAAAGAAGGAGCATTGAAATCTCTAATTTCTGAGTATGATCCAAAGAATATTTTCAAAGCACATGAGACAGGTTTGTTTTTTAAGATATCAACTGAAAGAGCATTTAATTTTAGAGGCAATAAATATAATGAAAGTAAAAAAAGCAAAGAAATGATTTATGTTGCTTGCAGGAAACCTGAATGGATCAGAAAAAAATGCCTTAAAGCCTAGATGTTTCAAAAATGTTAAAAACTATCCAGACTTAGATCAACACTTTTTTATCAGAAAATTGCTAAGTTTTACTAATTGTAGGTAATAGCATTGCTTGTATTGAAGTTCCAGATAATCTTGAATTGATTTATGCGGAGTTTTTCTCATCTACTGTAACTTCTATCTCACAGCTCATGAATCAGGGCATAATCAACAGCTTCAAGAGGAAATATCACAGAGTACTTTTGAAAAGTGATTATGATCTTTCAGCTGGAGCAGCCTTATGAAACTGACCTTCTAGAAATAAGGAATGCATTTTTCAATTAATATTTGGAATGATGTTAAAGGAAAGACAATATCGAAGGCATTTCAACATGTAAGTTTTATTAAAAAAATCTGTAGCTGAAGACAGTTAAGGAAATTTACTTGATGACTTGTGTGAAGATGAGTCACTCGTGCATGTGAACTCAGATAGAGAACCTCTTTGCAGACTGAAATTTTATTCGAGGATGTTTTGAAAATACTCACATATGGCACCTTTGAAAGAAAAATCTGATAATGAAAATAATGAGAATAAAATGATAATCAAAAAGAGCTTTCAGATATCGAACAAGAAAATGATGTGTGAAGACCATCTGTAAAACAAGATGAATAGCTAATAGGAATAAAATACTGTTTTTATGGAAAAAAGTATAAAAAAATTTAAACTATTTTTAGAAATGCAATTTTTAAACAGAAAAAGATAAATCACTACTTTGCCTGATTTTTTATCAATAAAATGAAAGTATTGTTTTAAGTATGAGTCTGATTTTGATTATAAATAAAGTTGTTTGTTAAAAAAAAAAAAAAATCAGATCTTAATATATAATACATTAATTTTCTATTTTATGAATTGTTTTACCAGTCCTTACAAGTTCATAAAAATGAGCATCTACTGAATAAAAAATTCAACCAAAAAAAAAAGGAAACTGAATTATGGATTTTTCTATTATTATTTGATTTTATAATTTAATTGAGTAACTAATAGAAAACTCCATTAATATGTTTACATTTTTATTTATTTTGACTTTTCTATTACTTACCGTCGCATTTTTTTCTTAGCTGGAGGAGGCTCTAAGTGATCTTCTCTTTCCGGTGACCTTGAACCTAAATATCGTTCTCCATGATAAGGAGGTGAATCTTGATGGTCATGAGAGGTAGGTGATGATGATGGATGTCTAACTGGAGATATTGATTGCATTTTTCTTTTCTCATATTTAGATCGCTTGAAACTACGACTTCTAAAAACATCATAGATTTATTTATAATATAAATGAGAAATTGTTTAAAACTATTTACATTTTATTTTAATATTAATTTGCAAACTATTCAAATTTTAAAATTTTGAAACCCGAACCTGAAAGAAAAGGTATGCTTCATCAAATTAAATATTTTAACAATGTCATTTAAAAATGTATTAAAGTAAATACAAATCAATCTATTTCCAAAAATTAAGTTGAATTAAATTTGATAATTTTAATTCAAAAATGTTAAAAACTACATACCTGTAAAACAGAGGGATCCCCATTAGTTAGTGTGTACAGAGCACATTACATTATCTGCTACCCTGATGGAGATTATAATTTGGAATTGAAGCTCATATTTTAAATTTGGATTGAAGAATTTTTTTTAAACTTTAGTCTCATTCAATTGTATTTACAAGGCTGTAGGATACCAAATGATGTAATTTATGCTTTCTGTCAAATCATTTCTCTCCTGTGTGATCCTCATTATATCATCCAATAATAAGATAGCATCTTTCATGAACACTGCTTTAAAATTAAGACATATCTTCTTGTAATTCTTGAAATACAACACATAATCCAAAAGAATGACAAAATATTGTTCTTTCAATGAAGCAACACATAAGTAATTGTTGCACTCTTTTTTTTTCTGCAAAAACTTCCCTTTTTATTACAGATTAGAATTCTTTAAACAATTTTCCTTGTATGCTTGTTTTGGCAGTGCTACAGTTAGAAACAAATTCTGAAAAATTCAGGACCATTTATAGTTGAATTGAGTTTATAGTTGAGTGATGAGAAACATTTTGGTTTTAGGAGTAGGAAGACATCTCAAATAACTCATTCAAACATGATGAAAATGAAATTCTTCATTGTTGGCTTGGTAGATTAGATATAGCAAAACCTTTTCTTCTTTTGGAAATACTTGGTTTTGTAGAAATAAATCCGTTGAGTATAGAAGTAGCACAGATAATCACACTTGGCATTACTATAGCTCAGCACAGAACACAAAAATTTCAAAGAGGAAAATAGATACTTGATTATGAAGTTGTCAGTAGGTAAGTAATTGAACACTTACTTCTCTTTTTGAATTTGTGATGGTCTTGATAAACAGCCTGTTATAAATATGAGCATAATACCGAAACTAAGAAATTTGGTTTGGATGAAGTACAAGACTTTGCTGTTGAAAACATTTTGATCTGCTTGTTACCATATTGAATAAATAATGAAGTTATCATATGGTTTGTGCTGAACATTTATGACATTTCATAAGATGGAAATTCAGTTTTTTTAATCTAAAAACTAATTCAATTGTGATATTTTCCAGCTCTAAATTAAAATAAACTTGTGTAAACTGATAATCTAACAGAAGTTAACTGAACTTAACCGAAATTAAATACTTGAGAGATGATTACAGAGTCAAAAGTTTAATATTCATGTAGTACGAATAAAATGGATATATTGTTATCCCAGTTTTTAAGAACCCAAACTTTAACAAAAAATGTTTATATAAGTATTATAAATAAACATAATATTTCCAATTTTTCAAATTATGATTGTTGATAATATATTTTAGAATTACAAATGGTTATTTTTTGGATGTGATAAACCATCATAGTCACTTTCTTTTTATTAAGAAGATATGATGCATCTGGAATAATACTGATTCCTAATAAAAAAAGATTCTATCCATATAACATTCTTAATTTTATTAAAAATAATTTTAAATTTTTATCTGTATTTTAGAAAATATTGACAACCAGTTTAACCCCATATTACAGAAGCCATTAAGAATGTTTCACCTGTATTCATTGTTTCAGTTTACCATTTTAAAGACTTAGCTAAAATTAAATGGCATTTTTTAAAGTACACACATAAAAAGAATCATGATAAAATGTTTTGAGTCACTATATATACAATGCCGACTAATAGCTGAGTGGTTAGCATTCCTAACTCCTGAACTGTGGGCTCCGAGTTCGAATCCCAGTTCGGGCATAGATGTTTATTGTGTTTCTCTGTCTTTTCTCCTGAGCTGATGTATAAATATAGCTCACCCTATAAATGGGTTTGTGGAGGTATAGCGTGGGTAATGCTACTTGCCTCCGTGACAGGTGCCCAATGGGTAACGACAAATGAGAAGCAGTTTCCGCCCTTGTGGAGAAGGGTTAGTCATTCAGTGCTCATTGTTATTTAGCAAACAAAAAATAAACTTTACATACAATGAAGAAAAAACACCACTGCAACACAAGGCATATTATATTACTTAATTGTAAAGTTAAGGAATTAATTCTATTTTTCCTCTATATATCAGAACAATGATTTTTTAAAATTTATAGCTTTTCAATATTTAAAAGATTAAATGTAAATAAATGGCGACTGCTTTCAAAATCTATGAATTTTATAACCATTCAAATTCAGTAGCTGTTTTAATTTAATTCCTAACTTCATTAATGATTTGTACATTCAAAGTTAAATGATAAGTAAAGTATATATAATTAGAATAAAATGTTTAAGTATAAAAGACCAGGATATTATGAATCAAGTGAAAATCGTGTAAGAAAAATGCATATTAAATACTTATGAAAATTAGTTATCTTCTTGAAAATGTTGATTAGTTTCAAAGCAGAATGTAAGAAATCTACCAATATATATTATTTGTTTTCTAGAGTCGCAATTGAACTTGTGTTAAATATAAAGCCATTTAAATTGAAAAAGTTAACCAATTTTACATTAAATGACACCAATAATAAAATCTTATTTTAATTGCACATCATGAGTTCCAGAATTTCAAGGTCAGGAATGATTAAAGAAAATAATTTCATTTACTTACATCCAAGAAATGTTTTGAGCTTGCACTCCAATAAATGTAATAGATATTAAAATTGAAAATGTATACTATATTTTTTTCATAGTTATGAAGCATCACTGAAGGTAAAAAAATTTACTATTTACAAACTAATCATATGATAAAGTGATAAAATAAAATTCTTTTTTAAACAATATGCATTTTTGAGACTAAACTGGAACCAGAGACTGAAAAATTATCATGCCTATTATTTAGTGTTTACAAAATTTATAGGAACTTTAAAATAAAAAAAAAATAAAAAAAACTACTGTAATAAAAATTGAATTAAAAAGAGACATTATTGAAAGATTACATCATCATAATGTTTGAACTGAAGAAACTTCATGTATTAATAGTAAAACTTTCACTTGAAAATTGTACCAAACTAGGCAAATCAGTTACAAAAACGGATCGTTTTAATTTATTAAATCAAAGCCTGGTGGCATAGTGGTTAGGCTTTATGCTTACAAGAAACATGACCAAGGTTTAATCCTCGAGCTAGGCACGGTCAACTCAGCACTTTAGCCCTTCAGCGGGTCAGTAAAACTGAGTACTAAGCATGCTTGGGAATTAAACACTGTGGGTTTAATGTTAGACAGGCCATCTAACAGGGACATATGCTTCACCCCAGAGCCTTTCGTTATGAAAACCAATATGGGCACTATAAGCCTTAGTCCCAAGGGGATTGTCATACCATTGATTTTAGTTTAAAATGATTGAATCATGTTTAGCAAAACAGCATATTTCTTGTAAAATAATTTTTTTTTATTTAATAATGCATTATGTATAAATTTGATTAAGAATTAATAAAAATGGCAGTATAGTAGCATTTTATCGAAATTAAGCATTTATTGATAGAAAGATAGAAATCGCATTTAAAAGTCAATGATATAAAAATATCAACTCTTAATTTTAGCTAAAACTATTTAAGATTTTCCAGACTTAGTTAGATTATAAGTATTACTTACATAGAAAAGATTTTGTAAAGATAAAGCACAAAAAACTTGGGACTTTCCTTGGGAAAATTCTAATAATTTGTCATACATTGAAATTAGTTATTCAAAAATAATCAGTGGAAACTAAATAATCCAGTTTCAATGAATAAATAATAATGCCAAAAAGCCAATGTGAGTTTAGAGCACATTTGAAGGAAGGAAATAAATAAGTTAGCATAAAAATAATAGAAAATATTGATATCTATTAATTGCACAATATAAACTTAAAATTATCAACTCAAAATTTAAAAAACAAAATCAAATTTTTGTTATCAAGATAAATAAACAAACCAATAGAACTTTATAGAATAAAAATTTTTACCAGTTCACACAAATGATTGAAATATTTCTACACTCTGAATCTGAGAATTTAGACTAGATTTAAAATATTTGCTGAAGCATATTGACAAGACAGAATATGATAATGTAGCATCAAATTGCAAAATAAAGAGTGATTACTGAAGAAAATGGACATTATTTTAAAAAAATAAGTTAAAGTATTTTAAACTTTTGAATGATATTTTTAAATAATTTTTGTGAATAAATGGTCTTACAAAAAATTTTAGACACTTGAAAATTCTGTCATATTTGGATTTTGTAGGCAAAGTAAACATTTTTTAACATGACAGGGAGAATGTATATAATTCATAGATTCCTTAAACTTTTCAATATTAATTTTTTTTCTTTAAAGGGAGAGTGGTGTTTAATCATTCATTGTACAGTTATAGAAATAATTTTAAATTAAGTATAAAAAGTTTGCCTTTAATCATTGATAAATATTTTATAAAAATGACAGTATTGTTGAATTTCTAGATAAATCAAAGAACATCTTTAGAATATTTCAATATCACCAATGTAGAATTTTAATGGTAAATGAAAGATTCATAAACATACTGTGAAATGTCATTATTCAATGGGAATAGAATATTTGGAGTACATAAACAAAAAAAATAACCATTCAAACAAAATTCAAGGTAAATAACTATTTTTTTTCTAAATCACTGAGATATCCAAAGACAGCTACATTAGAAATCAAATGCTAAAAATACTGTAAAATTTTTTTTAAGATTTTCAAAATTTGAATCCTAGATAACTGAAAATCAAGATTTTATTGATAACTCAATTAAGGATTATAAACTCTTCATCATTTTTTGATTTTATTTTTCTTCATCTTGTATTTTGTATAATGTCTTTTTATTGGAAAATCATTGTGATAATCTTGCTGTTTTCTCCATTTTGAACTTTGAGATGCTTAACACAGATGTATATGATTCAATGTAACTTAAGATCTTCAGTACTTTTATTTTCAATGACAGCAAATTTTGAATTCAACCTTATGTGGAAATTACTCATAATGCTCATCATGCATGATGTAAATATAATTTGTTATTAAGATTTACCACAAAAATACTGAACTTCTTTCATTGTTCATAAAATGTTTTTAATTCTTATTTTTTAAATGATAATTAGCTAATAAAATTACATCTATGATATTTCATTTTATTGTAAGAACTTTACTTGAATAACTTGGTTAACTGTACAGAGAAAAAAGATTATTCAATTTCAATTACTCCATAAAAATTCTTTTAAAATATTATTTTTGTAATTATTAAAAACTGACACATAGATCTTTCACGCTGATTTTCCTTCAACTTCAAGATAAAAGATTTTCCTTCAACTTCAAGAGCAAAATAAAAGGTCAATAATCTTGCAGCCTATTTAATATTTATTCATGATTAAAATGGGTGAAAAAAATTAACATATTTCAAGAAGTGGCACTTTTTAAGCTTAAAAACAAAATGATTGTTAATTTATCAGATAAAAATAATTTTTTATATTTAAAACAGCGGAAAAAGCATCTAAGAACATTCTCTAAAAATGATCATATAGTTTTTCCCACAATATTTTTTAATAAGTCATAAACAACACAGATAACATTTATGGATCATTATTAAAAATGCATATTGGTTTTGATAATATTGTAAGAGTCAGGCACCGGCAGATGTTAACAGCATATGCAGTCATAAAGTGTTACAGATTCAATAAAAATATCACTGAAGATAGCAATAAGTTTTCATTGTTTATCTTGAAATATTAAAATTTTTAATCTCAGAAGCACAGAAAATAAAATCTTTTAGATTGTAGCAATTTATTCCATAAAAACACAGGATGACTTTCTAGGTATAATGTGCCATAACATATTTTCAGAGCACAGACAATTGCATTTTTTAAGTAATCAACCTCGAAAAAATAAAGATGAACATTCACTATATACTTGAAAAACATAAACAAGATTTTAACTTGTACAATATATTAAGCACATTTCTTTCTTCCTTTTTATCCCATTTTCTTATTTTTAAGTGATTGCAGAGGCAGTTGAAATATTTATTCAAAAACTTCTTGACTAAAAATAAGCACTTTATTTTTGTGAGTTTCTAATTAATTTTCTTATTTCTTTTATAACAGCAAAATGCTTGTTAAAATATTTCCTTCTATAATTACAGAAAAATATTCAGACAGTATATAAAAATTTTCTTAGATCTTCAGAATATGATTAGTAAGAAATAATAATTCCATCCAAAACATATTTTCATTAAATATTTTAGCATTTTGATGATCCCCTTATTTTATTTTCCATGTATGTTCAATTGAATCAAATTTCCAAAAATTTTTTTTTCAAATGTATCATAACTTGATGCATTAATCAGATTTCTTGATAAAACAATTTGTGGTAAATTTGAGACATTATTTTTTCATATAAAGCATAATTAAAAAAATTTTTTTTTGTTTTGAAATAATTTTTGCAGTCAACACTATGAGAACAGGAAATAAACAAATTTCATTTTACTGCTTCATTATATTCAGCTAAGTATTTTGCAGTACTCTGATTTATATATTGGTAAAAATGAAAATAATATAGATCTGGATGCACACTAATTAATCTACTTTCAAGGAAAAGACTAATCTCATTCATTATTATAAAGGATTGGTTGACAGTGATGGAATGAATTACACAGAATAAAATTATGTAAGCCACATATTGGGTATAAAGGCTTTTCAGCATTTCAGTAGATCAAAATAATGTATTCAACAGATAATCAAGTATTAAAAATTAGACTTACAGTTTGAATATGTGATCTTCAACTTCAACATAACTAGCAAAAAAGTGTGCATCAGTTATGCAAATGATTACAAATCAGTCAATAAAATTATGCTATTATAAGTGCATCTGAATTAAAAATTAACAGTCAAGTAAGGTTCTAATTTCCAAAGGAAGAATCTTTCACTTGTAAATAAACATTTTTCAACAGAATAATTTTTTCATACATAATGCAACACTTAACTTATTAAATCATCTTATAAAATATTAATTACTAATTTAAACTTTCTTTGTTTTCCTTTATGTTGTTGCTATAATTATATCTGTATCCTCAAGAGGTGATCAAGTGTAAATAAAGCAGATTTCATACAGTTCTTCCAATTCATTTTTGGGAATATAAGCAGAGAATAAACTAATAAAATTGATATTAGTTATTACACATTTAATTTTTGAAATGCAATTTAGAATGGTACAAAAGTCTATATCCTATTTAATTTTAAATATTTTATTATTAAAGAATGCAATAATTATGTAAAATCAAGGCATCATTTATCATGGAAAAAAGAAAAATTTTTTAATGCATGGCATTACAAGCTATCAATAAGAGCCCTATAATATAAAAAGGTTTCTTCTTTCTCTTCTTCAAATGTTTAAAGACAAGTCAAATATATTTTCTTCTGTTAAGCACTAATTAAAAATATTTTTATAATTAATAAGCACATTTTATCTTCATCTAAGTTTAAGCAAATAAGTAGTAAAAATGTACTTGTAGATGAAAATTAAACTTCCAATGGTAAAGAATCAATAAACATGGATTTTTGTCTATTTATCTTTATTGAAGTCTTTATTATTTGACATTTCTCTTAAGTAGACCTTCATTGAATATCATCAATTATATTTTTTCTAGGTAATAGATATTTATGCAATTATTATTCATTCTTCCCACTGTTAAATATATAATTTTTGCAACCAATATTTACAATTTGATTCTACCATTTTTCAACAATAATTGTTTATTCTACATCATATTTGCTGACACAGTAGTGAAAATGTTCATAGTATGGTCTATAATGGAAAAGAAAACTATTTTTATTTCATAGATATTTTATCACATTATTTGAAATTTGCCATAATTTTTTAATTAGATTGTTTTGACCATGAAAATAATGGAAGATTTTTTAAATAGTTTTCCAATTTGTGAGTAAATAATTTTTAAGAAGCTCACAAAATATACAGCTTTGGTATATTTTAGAAATTTTAAAAAGTACAAATTTTATTCTTTATCACTGGTCAAGAATTTGGTATCGATTTTGTTCAAAAAATTTTTCCGTAAAAGATAAAGATATTTTATTTTATTAAAGCATATTTCAATACTTGAGAAATTTTTAAAAAACTTTTTGCAAGAATTATTAATTGAATATATTGTATTGCTCTGAAAACAAGTAAAGACCAAAAATTTCAAACAGATATTTTTAATTAAATTACCATCACGGCAAATAACTTTCCTTCAATCTTTGAATGTAGGTTAAAATAGTTCCTGTTTAACAGATTAACTATATCTATAAGACCTCATGTAGATAAGACTATTCATTTTTTAAATGTGTAAAGTATAGTAACATCAAATGTCGAATGTGTTAAGCATCTAATATGAAAATCAAATTTCGTAAAAATGGATGCATAGAATATTATTCTACAGAGTAATTTCATGTTAAGAAATGAATAGAATATTTCAGAAATCAGAAAACATCTTCTGTATGAAGGAGCTTGAATTTTCTTGAAACAAAACTTTCATGTGTGTAATAAATCATGTAGTACTCGCAAGTAATAAAAATGAATAGCAGGTGATTTTTACATCACTGAATTTTTCTGCTTTGGAACAATTTTTAACTGCAATTCTTCAAAAGATAAAACACAAATCTAGGCATATTCAAAGGCTTGCATTTTTCGGATGTCAATCCATCATTTCAAATTAAATCAAGTAAGGTGATACCTGTCCATGGAAACTTCAGGACTTGGAATGGAATGGCGTGCAACTGATCTGTGAGGTGAGGAAGAGGATGCAATCGATCGAAGTCTTGATGAATGCAAAGTCTTACTGGTAGATGGCATGACATGTGATCTCTTCATACCTGGTGAAAGTTTTTTCATAGTAGATGACCTAAAATTGAATTTAACCAATCATTTTGATACTTTATTTATAAAATAAGACAAATAAGAAAATAGCATATTCAATAACTCAAAAACAATTTATGTTAAATCAAAAAAATTTATTATGATATTTAACATTTAAATAGTTTGTATACAGTTAAACAGAAAAAGTTAATAAAATATAAATATATAAAATAGAAATCAAACTAAATCTGTTAAAAAAAAGTAAAATTCATGAATTGTAAGTAATTTTTAATAGGAAATAATACATTTGAATAAATGTATATAAGGAAAATGCCAATGCAATCAACTAAGTTTTTGGAAACAAACTAATTACAAAGAAAAAGTATATTTAAAATAACTCCCCTAAATTTTATTTATACAATTAATAATTTTCTCAGTAATTAATTATAAAAGTAATCATTGGTAGTAATCAAAGTAATAATTGGTAATTATTTTACAAATCAGTACAGCTTATAAATTTTAAAAAAACATGACATTTTTAGACATAAAATGAGCTTGTATTTGTGTGTGTGTATGTTGTTTACATATATATAATATTTCACATATTTATTAATTTTTTAAAAAATAATTGCATGTTTCCCTGTAATCAGATGCCAAACTTTCTATACATATCTGTAGGTTTGAAAAGATTCAAATAAAAAATATACAGCTGAAAGACTGAAAACAAAACAAAAATTACTGTCCTTTATAATTATATAAAATATCGCCCAGTACAGCACATTGTTAACACAATTTTTATGAGGAAAAAGGTTCTTTTTTATAATACAATGATAAATGAGTAATTCATAACAGGGGTTTTGAATATAAGAGACATTGGATATTTATAAAAGTACATTTAAATAGTTAGTTAATTGAGTCTAGCGGAGCCAAGACCAAATGAAGACAAGTGGTATCAAATAAATTTTAATCTTGTCAAACAGTTATAAGTTTTATTTAAAATATTATAAGAAATTGGTACAAACATGCTATAAGTTTATTACATATTTTCTTGATGGTTACATTTTGATATTTTTTATAAAAGCATAATCCTTAGTTATAATGAAAGTAAGTAAATAATTAATTAGTTAATAGGTGCGTTTTAAATTGAAATTATTAAGAAATTACATTTTGTTTTTTGGTTCATTCATAATCTAAATTGGAATGTTATAAAGAAATTAGAACCTATAAATATTATAAATAAACAAACTTATCAGCAATCAACATTAACCAATATGAGATTTCATAATTTTTATAAAATCTTCAAAATTTTCATTAAATTTATTAATTCACCTTTCATACACTGAAAATTACAAAATTTTGAGAAGAATGCTAAAACTCTAGGAGTATAAATTATTGAAATCCTATCAACTTACCGAGAACTTCCAGAATTTCTTAATGGTGAACTTGCACGACCAGCCTTTTTTAATATGTGCTTTCTCATTGGGGACCCACTTCTCATGCTTTTAATCAATTTACGAGGTTTTGATGACATCATGACAGCTACAAAAATATTTAAATAAAATGATGGTAAAACTGAGTATTACAGTCTCAGCTTGTCGAAATTTTTTTCACAGTAATACTTAGTTTAGCCGAAATATTAGCAATAATTAATATTAATGTTAAAAAGTGAATAAAATATTTATAAGTATCTTTAACAATTAAAAAATCTATACATAATTAAGTTACAAGTAAGAATTTATACAATGCAATGAAAATAGAAGTAAATTTGTCTATCAAAAGATTTGCTTTGTAATCTTGTTATTTGTAACTATCATTTAAACTAAAGTAATTTAATGCGATCAGCCTATTTTTAACCCAATGAACTGTTTAAGCACATTAGTGAAAAATGGGTCTTGAATAATTCTTTTAAACATTAATTCAGAGGGTTATAGAAATAAATTGTTTTGTATAAGTTTTCTTTTTCTATTTTAATGCAAAGAAATATTTCATTTCTTTGCATTAAAACAGGAAAAGAAAATAACTTATAAAAATATGCTTGAAAAAATAATTTTTTACGAATTTACTTATCGTAATTTAATGAAGTTATGATTACCATGAGTGTTATGGACATAAGAATAAAAAAAATCACCAAATGATGTAAAGATTGATGAGTTTTATTATTTATCATAAAAAGTTGCCAAAAGCATTAAAATGTCAATTATGATTGATATTGGTGAGAACTTCAATTTAGCTGTAAACAAGTTATAATTAGATATTATCCATATTTTTTAACCTAGTGGCTGTGGTGTTTAGGACATCATTCTCAGTATCAGAAGTTAATGAATTTGAATCATAACCCAAGGAAAGATAAGCCACATTTACAAATGGTGGTCTGGGTCTTTTGGTGGTTTGGGATTTTTTTATAGAAAGAAATCATACAGATGAAATGGCCAGCATGTTCTCTAGACAGGAACCTAATAGAGCATATTAGGACATTCTAGACAGATGAGTTGCTGTACACCTATCATCTCCAAAAACTAGAAAGAGTTCTTCTGGAGAAATCAAACAAGAATATTGTAGCCTCACATTGACTCTATGCCTCAAAGGTCTGTAACAATGCTAGTCATCCAGGAAACTACAGGCTTGCCAAAAACAATTTCCTTTTAAGGAAGCATTTTTATTTATTTTTCTCAAATGCACAAATTGTGTTTTTACTTTTGTACCAAAATGCATTTCTTATTGTTTAACAAAAGATTTTTTTATCTCATATAGCCTGTCATGTTTGACAATTAACCAAACAATTTTCCATGTGCAAGATCAACCTACAACTTCTATATTCTTTAATTGTTTTTAACAGTATAAATTAAATTATTCAAAATCCACACAGCACAAACAAAAAACAAGCCAAGCATGTTTTCAATTTCAATAGTTTTTTTATAAACTTGCAAAATCAAAAAGTAAAAGCTAGGTAGCAAATTCCAAAGGATGACCTCACAGCTGATTTATATCAGCTGTGAGGTCACATGGTGTGTGTGTGTGTGTGTGTGTGTGTATATATATATATATATATATATATATATATATATATATATATATATATATATATATATATATATATATATATATATATATATATATATAAGAATGAAAGTTCACCATTACAGCTTTTTTGCAAATGAGGAATGAACTTGAAGTTGGTTTAGTTTTCTTGTAACTTTATGAACAATTTTGGCATGAACACTTGCTCAATCTCTGAACCTATGACTTAAAGTTAATTTTTTGAATTACTAGAAACATTCATTTGAGCTCCAGTGGCTTAGTAGCTCCATGTTTCTTCGCATTAAGATCAGCAAAGTGAAGTATTTGCAGTGGGCAGTATTTGGTGAGCACATACACTCCCTCACTGGGTTGCTAGAGCTCTCTGTGGTTTATTTTTTTAAATATTTTTCCACTGTAGATTTCATTATTCTCTAGGTTTGTTAGCGGCTCTATTTGTGGCCTTAAATTTGATGGCAAACATAAATTTATCCTACATGTTGTAAAAACAGTGTTGACCAAGCTAGCTTCCCAACACTTTCTTTTGTGCGTGGAATTTACAAAGGAGTATTTCTTTGCAAATACCCTGTGGTTTCTTGATTTTGTGAGGATAGAGGGACTTCTGGATCTGTAGCATTGCTATACCAGATGGAATTAGAAACAACAAAACAGATTTTATTGTCAAGATAATTGAACATTGATACCCAATGGCAGTATTATTACTGTTTGAATGAAATTATTTTATTATTATTGATTATAAAATATTATGTTCACAGAATTCTATTTTTAAAATAATTGTGAAAATTTAAGAACTTTTAAAATTTACTTTAAAGATAACTTGAAATAAAATATTTAGATCTAGAAATTTTCAAGACAGAAATCAATCCCCAGAATGATAAAAAATAGGTTGCATTAATGCATTCTAATTTATCATTTGATTCAACATGTACTTTAACTTCTGAATTTAAATTTTTTGACTTGCATATGAGTTCAAAACTTTTAACTTGCAGAAATTTTAATAATATTTTAGTAGTCAGTAAGTCTGACTTTGGCACATTTTTTCTTACTTGTCTGTAAATTTATAATTTTGCATCATAATTATATGCAAAATTGAGACGATACCTTTAACATTTTTCATAATTATTTAACACTAATTTATTATTTTTCTTTACCATATTTTAAATACTAATTAATTTTTTGCATAAATAGTTATTTAAATTAAATTTAAATAACTCCTTTTATCTATCTATAAACCTTTACTAAATTATACAAAATGTATTAAGAGTAGTGCTGCTGATAATTTGTCTGTATCTAAATTGAAACTGAAATCTAATTTATAGAAACCAGAAGCAATATAAGTTTTGCTTCTAATTTTAGTTTTAATTCCTTTCTAATTTATGAAAATTGAATATTCAAAGAGAATGAACTCAAATAAATTATTGATTTTTACGTTTCTAACAACAGTTTTTCCCCAAATTTTTCTGCAAGAAGACATATATTCGATTCTTGATCCTTGTTTATAACTGATGGTTGTGTTATTTTTTCTGAAATTGTTTGTTCTTTCTAGGGCACAGAAGCAGTGCAATCCTTTTGATATACTTTTAAAATTTTCATAGTTAAAAAATGTCATTAACTGAAGTAATTGTTAATTCATAGTTTCTTTCTAAAATAAGTAATGTAAATCCAATTAATAATATGAACCATAAATAAAACTAAGAAATAATATGATTTATGAAAACACAAAAATTTACTTAAATTATTCTCACAAGATTTCATCAGAATGCATAGTTAAAATTAAGTTTTAAAATTGCCCCAGTGATGTTATGATGTAAAATTTAGGGTTGCCAAAGTAGAATATGTTATTAGATCTTTTTGATGTAATCAAAATTAGGAAAATGATATATTCTGCCAAAAAAATCCTTAAATTAAAAAAAAAAACATGCTAAAAAGAAATATAAAGCATTTATTTTCAAATTAAGTATTCTAGGTTAAATAAAATCCCTTATAAAATATAAAAATGTTTCATATAAATCAGACAAATTTTAAGTTGTACTCATCAAAAATAAAATTAATTTCAAAATAAATCGATTTTTCCTGTTTCCTCATAAATTATTTTGGATATTTTTTAGGTTTGTAAAACATGATAACTAAAAACGCATTTGCTTGATCAATTTCAAATTTGGTGTGTATGTTTTAGGCATAGCGCTAGAGAATAGATTAAGCTTAAAGTGATGAAAATCATATTTACATATTTTAGAAAGGATCTTTTTTAAAATCATTCAATGAATATGTAACAGAAGTAGACACTGCACAGATCAAACCAGAACTATTGCAATCAATTTCCTAAAATGATCCATTCTGATAAATATAAAGTTTGCATAATATGAAGATATTTATTGGATTTTTTTTTTTTGTTTTACGTGAATAATGCCTTTGCATAAGATAAGCCATAAATTGGTACACAAAATTAAAGTAGAATTGCAATTTTGAAATTATTTAAGCTTAAAATACAAAGTCTAAAAATATAAAAAGGTTTTAAAAATTTTTGCTCTCAAAGAAATTTGGGTACCTTAACCCCCTTTGCAGTTCAGTATTTCAGGTGAAGGAACGCCAAACTTTAAATTGTTACCAAATTGTTTCATTTTGTGATAAATAGTTGAAATTTGGCATAAAATATTCTTTGAACTTTTTTTTTTATAATAGATGGCAGGACTACATAAGATGATCAATTATTTTCAATTATAGCAGATTATTTAAATCCCTTTATTTTGAAGGAATATTTTCAAATTTTTTTTCTTGTACAAAAATGATTGTTTGAAAAGAAATTTTTGTGTTATTTTGTTGCCTGTACCTTGAACTATTGATTTTATATTACTTTAAATTTTTTACGCATAAAGTATACGATAAAACAAGGAATTCCATCGCCTGGAACACTGCGCAGTAACAGCACTTTTCCTTTACGCGATTAGCTTTGAACTCAATGCCGAGGGGTGGAATAAACTAATGTTGAGGAATTCACAAGAAAGGATTACTTATATGGATAATATTTCTACACCCTTACTGGCCTCTTGAATTGGGAAGCTGCAGTGGGGTATAGAATTATATCAGTTAGTTCAAATCTTCTGTAGTTAGAGAAGCATTATTTTTTCCTCTTGATTTTCCCTTTCACTGCTACTTGTTTTATAATATTGTGTATAAATATTTTTGAATTTATATATATTTAGTTTACTTTTAGCAAATATAATTTTACTTTTTAGCTAATTTGTTAATAGCAAATAAATGGCACATAGAAGTCTCAGTCCTTATTTTAAAAAATTGTGCAGAAATCTTTATTTTATTTATTATTACTATTATTTTTTGGTGTAGAGTAGCAGGCCTTTTTGTGATGCACCCTGGTCCACGATAAATCTGCTACGGAGGTGTAACGCATTGTTTTTTCATTCATATGCAAAAACATTTAAGCTTATATGAATTTCACTGCAATGCTTGCTTTTTACAACCTTTGCGGCGCAGTATTACATGTAATGGAACAACCACAAAATCGAAATGGTACATGTAATCTTCACAAAATTTTCACTGTATACTCATAAAGGCCAAAATAGACAACCTACAAATTTTTTTGCTACCATTTCAACTTTAAAGGGTAGTACGCTGAAAGGGTTAAGCAACAAACTCATAACGGAATCAACAAATTATACTCCAGAAAACCCTACTTTAAGATAAGTTCTAGAGATTATAGTAACCAATAATTCAAATTTAAAATTTCTTCTATCATATATAATTTAAGAATATAATATTAGTAATTAATTGAATAAAATATATATTAACTTACTTTGAAGATATTAATTAAATCAATATTTTCTTAAGATATTGAATGCGCTACAAACATGAAACATAATAAACAATTTTTCTATTGCCACTCTGAATTAAATATTAATAGTTTTCAAATCCAAATTTAAAAAGGAAATTATAATAGGCACTTTTCAAACTATAATTATGGTTTATTTTACAAAACGACTAATATTATTTTATTCCATGAGTAAAATATTATTTTTTCTTTTCAATACAAGATTTTTTAAAGTAAGTCTGCAGAAGCAAAAAGAATTATTAGAACATATGAGAACTTCTTGTATAAGAAAGTTCCCGCCGTGCTTTCGGTTTCCATTCATCGAGTTTATTTTGCAGATGTTTTTTTACTATAATACATACCTATTTTTATTTCTTTTCTACTACGTTTTTCATTTTTAATACGAAGAGGATTTAAATAATGGCAATTAATAATAATGTTATTATTTTGATGAGTGTCTTCATTTTGTTCGTTTGTTTTACTACATTATGTCAATTGGTGTTGTTTTTGTCAACGCATTCACCTTTAAAATACAATCACCCATCGAAAAATTCAGAACAATTTGGTAATTTTTCTAGTAAATTAATGTTTTAATTAATTTAATCATTTTATCTGATAGTATTTTAAGGAAACATAGTTAGATTGAGTTCTTAATTAAAATAGTAATTTATTATATTCCTATTATACAAAAAGTTATGAAAAAAAGCATTTTAAATCTAGTAATATGTTTAGTTTGAACTTTATTTTGTGCAAATCATTAATTTTACTTTTTTACATTGTGAATTTGGTATATTTTTGTTGAAGTTATTTTGTTTGTTTTTACTGCCATATTGGCATAATTTTATATTTCTCTGTTTTAACAACAAAAATTAACACTGACAGTTTTTTAGACTAAATGCATGTTATTCCCTCTCATCATAAAAAAATTAATTGTTCAGCAGTGACAAATAAATTGAATAACACTGCAAAAACTAAACTTCCATCCACACCTTTAATTTTTAGTAATGAATGTTGGTAATTTGGATTTTATTTTGGATCAAAATTACACACATTCTAATTACATTATTCAAAGTAATGGATAATCCCTTTTGCTAAAATGAAATTGCAACTTCCTTATCTCTTGGTAAATCCTAAATTTTAAAATTTATAACTGTAAAAAATAAAATAGTTGAAGTAACAAAACTATAGTATGATTAAAAAAATTTGCTACTTGAGTGACATATATCAACCCAAACTAAACTTGTGATACCTGATGTTGACGAAATATGCCAAATAAAAATTGTCAAGCGGCATTACTTTAACGGAAAGTTACAATGCACTTAATATGTTTACCTTATTTATTCTCCTTTGTTTCTAAGCTAGTTAATAACTTGGCGCTTTATTATACGACATAGCAAATATAGGATTTCAATTCCCTTATCTGATGTGAATATTTGTACTGGTTATATTCTTTTAAGCCATTGGTTCCAGTAATTTCATCCTCGTGCATAAAAGTGAATAACGAATTACAGAAAATGTTTCCCATTTCAAATTTACAGTTGAAAAACTAAATAAATATATTCACATTTTTATTGACATAGAAATATTAATGAGATTAATTTACATTATTTATTTTTCATTTATATATTAAGTTGCCCTCTTATAGTGATCATGAAGAGATGCAATATTTACTCATTTTAAATGTTCAAATTACAAAAAAGAATTCATATTTAAACAAGAAATACTTTCTTTACATCTAAAGTTTAGCCTCTCATGAATTCAATTATTCTTCTGGTATTCACTTAGTGGTTGAGAATCCATTATAAGTCAAAACACAGCTACCAAAATTATCTATTTTGTTTATCACTATGCAGACTTTTTTTTATCACAAGGACTAATTTGATCAGGACCTACAATTTATTTAAACTGTAGGTCCTGATCAAATTAGTCCTTGTGATAAAAAAAAAAGTCTGCATAGTGATAAACAAAATAGATAATTTTGCTAGCTGTGTTTTGACTTGATTCTGTGCTAATAAAAGAGTGAAATAGCTTGTTTAAAATAAAACAAATATATTTTAATAGTATCAGGATATTTGATTTATGGAAGCAACTTGATAATGCAGTATCTTTAGCTAATAAACTTCTTATATTCATGGACTGACTTGTTAAACTATTATTTACATGAAACAAACAAATGTTATATTTTAGAATTTCCTAATATAATTATGCTGTAAACATTGAATTGTTCAAAATGACAAATGTTATTTTATTCATATACCCACTTATAAGTTGAAATTTTTAAGAAAAATATCAAGCTTTAAAATCATGATTGATTTGTATGTGAAATATAAAAAGATAAAATTTGTAATTCTGTCATTTAATTGATGACACATTAACAAACTTGGTGATCAAATATTCTGTTCATCATAACAATTTGCCAATGTCTGAAAAAGAATTTTGTGATGTGTTTCAGAATGAGTAGGATTGAATGGGGTATTTTTAAAAAAATTAATTCTTTGAAAATTTTTGCATTTTTTAAATTTCATCATGTGTTAATATGGAAATACAAAAAAAATTGTTAAACCAGAATGGAATTTATTTGAAAACAATAGCATTTATTTATCAACAATAATGATACACTTGTGAAAAATTTGTTTTTGTAGAAATGTTTTTTTAAAAGTGGAGACTTTGACTTATATTCTTTGTGTTAATATGGAATATTTATAATTTTTGCCAATTACTCCTTTTTTATTTAAATGCCCATTTTTATAAATATTGTTTGCAATTGTAAATTAAAAAATGTTACTTGAATAATTTAGATTCTAATACTCATATTAATTAATATTAATAAGAGTGCAAAATATTATTACTATTGGCATAGCTAGAAGTAATTTATAATTCTAATCCTAAAATCAATTACTGTTAAATTTTTTGTACTATTTTGTAAAACATTTAAATAATTATTAGAAATAAATATTAAAGGCACAGATACCATATTATCCAGCATGCCAAATTTGGTGAATTTTCTGGTAGATTTTCTTATTTATCTGGCTACCTAATTTTTATTACATCATAAAGAGGGAAACCTATAAGAATAATGCAGAAATCCTATTTAGGCAACCCTAGTAATTACATCATCGGGAGATGCCACAATACATCAACTTGGCAACATTTGTTCATCACCAAAAAAAAAAAAAAATTGACATGCTGAATTATACAGCAGCTGTGCCGTACTTAATCTTTATTGAAAGTCTTATTTATGTATTTCATTTCTAAAATATTATTTATATATACATGCAAAAATTTTTATTTTAGGTTCTATTTGGTTACAAGTTTTTAAAAATACTTGCTTATTGCTTATTTTTGCCTTACAACATTCAGTTCAGAATCGAAAATTTGTGAAAGAATTCTTAAGCAACATTGGTTTCGGTACACTTGAGCGATTATTTTATAATTTTGGATCCTGTTTGGCTCTTCAAGTAATTACTTTTTCAATTTAACTTGTCTGATTAAGTAGTTATAATTTTTAGATTTGATTTTAAATTTATGAGGATTTCTAATGAATTAATGACAGTAGATATAGTTGATACAGTTTAATGGTAATAGTAATTTTTTCTGACAGATGACTGCAAGTATTAATATCTAAAATTAGCAGCTGGATAAATTAAAAATTTAGGATACTTAAAATAGAAATTGTACTAATTTTCTTGAATTTTTTTGTGACCCTTTTACAAAAATTATCCTGATTGTCTCAAAACTCAGTTAAGCATTTTTATTTATTATTTTTGTTTATTTTTATATGAGTTTATCCTTATTATCATTTATCACTTTGCTTTGAATTTTTCAAATCAAATTCATAGATTTTTCTTCCCCGAAATTATTTTTATTTTTAGTCGTAGCAATCATTTCTCCAATAAAGTAATAATTTTCAAAATATATTTTTAAAAATAGAAAAAATTTTGTAACACAATTATTTTCATTTGTTTTATTATAAAGTCAAAAACAGATTAGTAACATCTTTATCAGAAATGTTTTCTTTCTACAACCATTAGTCATAAAATGTGACTGTTTATGAGCATTATATTAGTTCCTGTTAAATAGAGAAATCTAGATAATGTGATTTTGGAATGAATAAGGATACTATTGTACTTTATTAAGTACTTTTTTTTAATTTTTATAGAAGAAAATTATAACTTAATTTCAATATGTGATCTATTACTAATTGACTCTTTCCATTGTAAACTTCGTATAATTACTTTTTTATTTCCCATAAAATTTATACTGATTACCATAGCGATTTTTATATTAAACATTCTTTATTGATATAAATATTTCATAATTATTTGTAAAAGTAAAAAAAATGGCTTCTTATTTGTAGATTCTAATGTGGTTCTGGCAGCCAATCAATTACTTAACAATCTGGAATATATCTACTTCTGAAAATAGTTTCATGTGGTGGCTTTTCACAAGTATACATTCAATTGCATGGTTAATTATATATGGTGGATGCTTCATTATGGATATTACAGAATTACTTGGTATTAAACAGGTAAAATTTATATTCATTATGGATTTATGTGCGTGCATAAATATATTCAAATTTTAATATTTTTCTATTTAGTATTGTAAGGGAAAGAAGTCCAATGACTTAGTGTTTCACATTCTCAAGGCACAGGTCCGAGGTTTGATACTTGGGCTTGATATACGTGTATTTGTACTAAAACTGCAAATTTAATTACACCAGAAAAACATTTATTTTATGAAAATTTTTTTTCAAAATAGTTTTGCTGCCAAAATAAAAGATGAATATTAAAATTAAAGAATATTTGCTTGACCACTTAATAAATTTGATAATAATAAGAAAAAAATACTTGGTCTTAGTTGACAAGACTTGAAAATCTTGTCACTCAGGGAAATTTCAAAACAAAAAATGTCATGAATAAAATTTTATTGAGATTCTTTGAAATATTGATTCATTAAATCATGATGATTAGTGATGAAAGTATTTTCATTTTATAAGAAGTAAAATAGCGATTACAAAAATCCAATGTTATGCTGCAAATATCTTTTTTTTGAACACCTTTCAATCCCTAGTTATAATGGTGATCTGGATTGAAAATTTAATGTGCTTTTGTTCTCAATAATAGATCTAGAAATATGTTACTAAACAGCATAACTTCACCAAAAAATATGGACTTTATTAATAAAAGAATTTTAATGTGTCAGAAAAGAAAAGAAAACTAAAATTGTTTTTATTATATTTTGATTTAGATTTTTTTCTGCTATTCCATCAAAAATTGAAATGAATGCTCATGATACTAGGTTCAAATTCCAATAGGTAAATGAAAAGTGAATTCATAACATGAATGTTTAAAAAAATTTCATTGTAAATAAGTTCTTCTTCTTCGAATTGGGTTTGTATGTCATTGAGCACCTCTGCTTTTATCAGCATTTTGTACTGTTAACTCCAAACCCAATGTTTCTTAGTTCCATTTGCTCGGATCACCCACTTTATTAATAAAGTCTGATAACCCTTTAATGGAATCTAGGTGTAACTCTCTAGTATGGATGATGCCTAAAGAGGTTAATCTAGGGAGGGCAAGAGCCTCGCATTCATAAATGATATGCTTGGCCGTTTCCTCTTGCATATGACATTTCCTGCAGATAGGATCTTGCTGAAACAGTCCCATTTTATGGAGATGTTTTCTGAAATAGTAGTGCCCAGTTATGAAGCCTACGATTAAACGTATCTTCTGCCTAGAGCATCTTAGAATTTCATAGGAAATCCTCGCTGATGATCTACAGATCATACTTTTAGCGTGGGTTTGACCAGGAGATTTGAGCCAAGCTTCATACATCTTCCGTTTTTCCCATCTGAGAACATTGGTTTTTGCGGTCTTCAAATTGATCCCACAAAAAGGTTCTGGACCAATGGGAACAAAAGACGATCCTTGTTTAGCAAGCTCATCAGCCCTTTCATTGCCTTCGATACCTTTATGCCCTGGCACCCATACAAGGATCACCCTGTTTCTAGTTGCCAGTTCTGTAAGAAGGTTTCTACACTCCAGAATCATTTTAGATTTGATTTCGAAGGAATTAAGCGCTTTTAAAGCGGCTTGACTGTCACTGAAAATGAGAATCCGCTTATCGTAGTAGCCCTTCTTCATATTCAGTCGCAGACAGTGGATAATGGCCAAAACTTCTGCCTGGAAGACCGAAGCGTATCGCCCAAGGCTTACAGACAAGCTGATTCTTGGTGACACGCCACAAACTCCCAGTCCTGAGAGGCTGTTCTTCAGTGATCCATCTGTGTACCAGATTAGATCTCCTGTTTTAGTTTCAAACATGTTGTTATCCCATTCCTCTCTAGTTGGAAAAACTATATCAAATGTCTTGTCAAACATGTATGTTTTTTCCATGATGTCAGATGGCATCAGAAAAGTAGGGTCTTGAAATTTCCTGGTGATGCCCTTGTGCCCTTTGGCAACAGGCTGGTCATACCAGTGGTTTTGCAGCTTCATTCTGTATGCATTCAATCTTGCAACGCTGCATATGAAGATGTCCAAGGGAGTCAGATCCAACACAACCTCCAATGCTCTGGTTGGCGTGGTGGAGATTGCTCCTGTGATGCAGAGACAGGCTAGTCTTTGTAGACTCCTCAATCTGTCAATCACAGTCTTCTGTTCCACCTTATGCCACCAGATCACACAGGCATATGTGAAAATGGGCCTGACAAAAGCTGTGTACATCCATAGCATCAGTTTTGGATGTAAACCCCAGTTCTTACCAAGCATTCGCCTGCAAATCATAATGCTTTTCTTTGCTCGGTTGATCCTATCATCAATGTGCTTATTCCAGGTGAGTTTCTGGTCTAAATAGATGCCCAGATACTTCACCTCTGAAGCCACATTGATTTCAACATCAAAAAGTCTTGGTATGAAAAAACCTTTCCGTTTCTTTTTGCGTGTAAAAGGTACAAGGTAGGTTTTCTGAGGATTAACCATCAGGTCCCTATCCATGCACCATTGACCTACATAACTTAGAGCATCCTGCATGAGATGACAAGTTATGTCAAAATCTTTACCAAGGATAAGGATGACAATGTCATCAGCATATCCCTGCGTATAATAGCCCTTATCATTTAGATGTTTTATAAGGCTATTTACAACTAGGTTCCAAAGTAATGGTGACAGAACACCTCCTTGAGGACAACCTCTAGTAGTCTGTTTTTCAAATGATTCACCGAAGATATTCATTTGTATATATCTATCCGAAATTAAGGCCTCAATCCAAGTACACAGGGTCTGATTAATCCCTGCCCCTCTAAGTGCATTGAGGATGGATGGATGGGAAGTATTATCAAAAGCACCCTGGATGTCGAGGAAAGTTGCCAAGGCAATATCCTTTTGATCCAGAGTGGCTTCAATCTTGGAAACTAGCTGATGTAGAGCAGTCTCTGTAGATTTGCCGGGTTGATAGGCAAATTGAAGAGCATGCAAGGGACTATTTCTACCCAAGTAATCTCTAATATGCCGATCAATGATTTTCTCCATAATTTTAAGAAAGAATGAAGAAAGACTGATTGGTCTGTATGACTTGGCCTGGTCATAAGTGTCCTTGCCAGGTTTTGGAATGAAGACAATCCTAGTCTTTTGCCATGTCTTTGGTATATATCCCAGGGCCAAACTAGTTCTATAAATTCTAGTTAGCATTGGTATGACAACCTTCTCTGCCTTCTGGATCATGATGGGCATAACTCCATCAGGCCCAGGGCATTTTAGAGGTTTAAAGGCAAAAATTGCCCATTTAACAATGTTGTAGTTTATGATATTTTTAGCGATGGTCCATTGATTGCTATTGACTCTTTGCAAAGAGCCAATGCAATGTTCCCCTTCGTTGCTATAAATATCTCTAGCTCCCGGGAAGTGGGTCCTGGTCATAATTTCCATAACCCCTTTTCCGGAAGCAGCAAAATTACCCTCCTCGTCTTTTAGGGTACCAACCAAAATAGGTTCATCCCTTTTAAGGAGTTTCTGGAGTCTAGCTCCTTCAGAAATAGAATCTATCTCGTCACAGAACTTCCTCCAGGAGTTAATTTTGCTTTTTCTAACAAGTTTGTTATAAATAGTGAGGGCCCTTTTATAGTTCTCCCATTCACCATTTTTCTTAGCTTTGTTAAAAAGTTTTCTAACATTTGCTCTTTCGGCAGCTAGAGAGTCATTCCACCAAGGGCATTGGAGTTTAGCTCTTCTAGTGCAAATGGGGCAATTATTATGATAAGAATCTAGAATACTTCTCTGTAGGAGATCTGCTGTAACTTCTAGATCGTAGTTGTCTCTAATAGGTCTGTTCCCGAGCTCAATCAACCCAGTCAGTTCTTCTTGGAATTTCTTCCAGTCCGTCCTAACTGGGTCTCTGAATATGCGATCCAGACACACATTAGAGTGAATTTCAAAATGGATGTTTTGATGATCTGAACCAGAAGGTCTGTCATCTACTTTCCAGTATTTGATATTTTTACTAATCAGCGTTGTCGCTATAGTAATGTCAATTACTTCAGATCGATTGGAAGTAATAAAAGTTGGTTTGTTGCCCACATTTAGAATATCTAACCCATAGTTTAGAATAAATTCCAAAAGGTACTCACCTCTTTTATTTGTGTCCGTACTTCCCCAGACAACATGATGAGCATTACAGTCTAGTCCTAGGACTACCTGTAAGTTGTTATTACTGCAAAAGCTCATGAGCTTGTGCAGAGAATGGTCAGGTGGAGCCTTCTCTTCATAGGGCAGGTATCCAGAGCCAAAAACAATTTCCCTGTCCCTACCCTCTATGTTGAGTCTGACTTTCACAGCTGTCAGGTCCCTAAGAATAAATTCAGAGAGGGGAAGAACCTCAATGTTTTTATGTAAGAGTATACAAGTTCTAGCGTTACCATTAGTACAGTAGATAAGCTTACCTTTAGTTCCTTTGAGACCACTGATTCTCCCCCTAACCAACCAGGGTTCTTGAATCAGGGCCAGGTGTAAATCCCCAGCAAGAAACTTCTTACTGAGGTTAGTAGTACCACTTCTACTGTGGTGGAGGTTGGCTTGAACTACCTTCACCCCCATCAGCAGGAGCAGGTTTATCAAGTACTTTAGCCTGCACATGGTGAAGTCCAATATAAAACCTATATCCCCTTACACGAAGTGTGGCAGCATCTAATTCAGGCACACTAAGAACGATGGTCCGCCCAGATGGGTCGTTCTTAATGTTAAGAACGTTCCACTCCAATGGAGTGACCCCTCCGTTCTGAGCCTCGATTTTTCTCAGGAGCTCTTTAGGTTCCAGTTCATTACAGATTTTTGGCAGTTTTGCAATTATCTTGGTGGTTCTGACAAGTTTCCTTGCCTCACCCACCAAGAGTTTATGTTCTTGCCAAGGGCTTATATCATTGACATTCTGTTCCAGCCACTTTGAGCTCTCCAGATCTGCACAATTGATAATAAGAGCCCCGTTTTCAAGTTTACAGGATAGGAAGGTTGGGGCAAAGCCCTCCTCATTCCTTCCTATTTTCCTGGTTAACAAGAGTTCCAGGTCATAGGCCTGTTTCTCTGTTAACCGTTTTTTCGGATGACCTTCTAAGAGCACGGCCATCTTGATCGCTGTGAGAGCCGCCCTGTAAGTAAATCCCTCAGGTCCTTCTCTCTTGACAGCCTTTCCGACCTTGCCCTGGTTCATCCGGTTGGCAGGACGCTTCTCGCCTTTGGTTGCCTTGGGTTTTTCAACCCAAGTCCCCTCAGCGATTTTGCGCTCCTTCACCAGCTTCTTTTTCTGTGCACCAGATATTCTCTTTTTAAGCTTGATTCTGGTCAGAGAGTGAGTCATGCTAGAGATAGCTTCCTCACTCTCACCAGAAGAAGATGGTTTGGAGGTCATTTCTACTTCCTGTGAAGGTTTCATTGCTACCCCTTCATTAGATTGTCTCTGAGTTCCCTTGTCTTTTTCAGAAAGGTCTGCTTCAGAAGTTTCTCCTGCAAAAGCAGAAATGTTTGTTATTTTCAATGTCTTTTCAGCCATATAATAACAGTTAATAAGCTCAGGTAATATGACAGTCCACCCAGCATTGCCTGAGTTACTGGGCAAAGCAATTTACTCTAGAAGTTCGCCAGGCAACTAGAGGCTCCGTTAAGACACCAATACCGCGGTGCCAATTAGCCCTAGGCACGGAACGCATAACACCAGGGTTTACGGGAGCTGGTTCGCGGCCTCTTATTCAATATTCAAGGCTATCCTGTCATTCCTACAGGACGTTCAGTTATCTACCAACTACTGACGCGCCTGGTGGCTAGCTCAAGCCCCAGAGGGGTACGCATACCCCCTGGTTCCAGGTTGTAAATAAGTTACATTTATATGTAAATCTTATAAATATGTTACATAAATCTTATAAATAAGTGCATAGACTTTTGAAAATAATTTTGCATAATTGCTTTATATTTTGTGTTTATGTTCATATTTAGTACATTCATAATTTTTTTAAAATGTTCAAAAAGTTTTCTAGTAAATAAAAGTATATTAATGTGTTAATATGGAGGGGCTACTATTTGCGTCAGCAGGTAGTGGATACCTGAACATCCGATCTTATTTTGGAAAGGTCAGTTTAGTGAGAAGTCGCAAATCTTCCTCTTGTTACCTAGGTGTTATGTGACTCATGCTTAAGGTCAATGGGACTGTGTTTATAATGTCTTAACAGAGCCTCTAATATGCCTGGCAAGCTGCTAGAGTATCTTGCTTTACCTTATAACTCAAGGAATGCTAAATGGATTTTTTTTCTTGAGATTTAAAATATTTCTGATCCTGGTGAAACAGCTAAGGTTGATATATTTTTACAAAATAAAAAAAGTCAGACTAAATCAAGTGACGGAGTAGAAATTACTCTTTTGGTATCAGAGGTAGAAATTTACTTAAAAGCAAGGAAACTGCATATCAAATGAATGTGATGCACTTGCCCTTAATCGATTGACTACTCTAGCTACTAAAGAATTACAGCTTATTAACTCCATAAAGGGGATTCCTAACTTCACATAAACAAAGTGTGAGACCCTAAAAGATGGTTATTTAATATTTTGGGATTGGTACAAAATACTTTTAGCAGAGCTGCTTTGACAGTCAAATCCCATTAAGAAGAAGCAATTGCATAATTGATTATCATTACAGTAAAATTAGAAATTAAAATGATTGAAAGTTAAGCAAATGAGACATGAAGAATATAGTTTTTGAGTTTGGAGCTGTGTAATTCTTTAGTAATTACTGCTATAATAATTATATAGATAACTATTTGATTAATAGAAATTAATTATATATTAATTGTATAATGATTATAGTAATCGCTATAATGACTTTGCTATGAATAATGAATGTATTCAGGCTTACATCCATTATTATTCATTGTATGTATTCAGGCCTTGACTACAGGTCCCCTGATTGATGGAATGACTTGGTTTATGCTTTTTGCTTTAATCCTATCACACTATCACTGCAACATTTGGTTTTGCATTTTCTAATGAAATATATGTAAAGATTGATGTAAAATTAAAATGTAATAAGAAGATAATCTTGGAAATAAAATATTTTCTTGTGAAAATTATAAAAGTTTTGAATGTTTTAAACTAATAAATAAGTAAATTCATTCTATTGTTTAGACTTTGGAATTTATACAAATCTATAAAAATTTTTTTTACAACTCAGCTAGTAATAAAACACCTTAGATAGGAGAGTTGGAAAGTTCTGGGTAAAAAGAAAAATTTATTCTCTGTGATTAGATTTATATTCATTTGTGTCAGTAAATATTAAAGTTACTATTAAAAAGTAAGAATATATTTATACTTGTGAAAATGAAAAAAGAGGATTTGTCAAATATTTTATTTCATTATAAGAAAATTCTTATTCTTTCTAATCTCCATGTCTAAGAATATACTAATCGAGGTCCACAAGTCCATTTACTTTCAGAAAGTCGAAAACTTAATAAAAAGAAAGTCGAAGCGTAGGAGACCTATATAGGTCCTCAAGAGACAACCCGAGACACTTAAGGATATGTGCCGGTGATGCTGGTTCATTTTGACATTTAGGACAATTAAGGTGCACCCTGAGACCTCTCTCGTATGAATGTCCCTTCAGGTGTCCTCTGAAGTATCTGGAAAGTGTTGTCTGAACAAATCTATCGCAATCAAAAGCAAGGGATCTTCCAGGACAATCTGCTTCATACCAGGGATGACTCAGTGGAATGAGCCAAATTTGCCTGTCATCATGTCTTCTAATGGAATACAGTTCAAGATATATCAGTGAATTGGTAGCTGGTAATTGTTCCTCAGAACCCTTCTTCGCCAGAACGTCTGTCCTCTCATTCCCCCATATGTCAACATGCGAAGGAATCCACTGAAGGTGCACTTCACAAAGTGATGAGACCTGCTTAAGTTTGCTAAGAATTGCAATTCTGGCCCTATCACCAACTCTTCGCCAGTTTGAAAATAGAGAAAATTATATATTGTGTTGTGTGTTGGAGTAGTGGCTTAAAACTGCTTATAGGGTTTTACAACTGTGGGCTAAAAATATGAACATTTTGTGAATATTGGTGACGAGTATTATATAAAATAAAAATATTCATCACTTGACTTAGAAGACTTATTGGGTTTATATCACTTAGTATTTGGATTCTATGCATTCTTTTTAATATTCCTGTATCTGATATAAGCATAATTTAGGCTGCTATTTTCTTTATTAATCAAAGTAAATAAATTCCTCTTCCCCTGTGGTGCTGGCATAGTGTTTGAACATTTCCTTGATTAACTTCCAAAAGTAAATTTGATTGTATGTATTTATAAGCAGTGATTGTAATGTGTTTATATGATAATGTATTTATAAGCAGTTTATAACATTTATTGGGAGGTATTTATTTGTTAATTTTATGATGTGTGAATATATTTTGTGTCTGAATACTTGAAAAACATTTTCACAAACTAAAAAGTGATATTTTTAAATTATCATATTTTAATTTGAGAAATCGTGCATTATCATTTGTAATCTATAGTAAAATGTGCTAAAAATTTCAAAATAGAATTTTTTTATTCTGTTCTTAATCAGCATATATGTATAATGAAACAAATATGCTGACCATACAAAATATTAAAAGACTAATGTTATTATGAAAAATATTTTTTTTCTATTATTTAGTTAGATTCAATTCTTCTAGGTTTACCATAAGATTCAAGGATGGCCAGAACCTTTACAATTGAAATCTGAAAGTCTACAACGTTTCTATTCACATATGAGACATCCTTGTTTTTCAACATTATCTGTGATTCTTCTGATACATCCAGTCATGCAACTTGATCGATTATTTTTAGCTTGCAGTTTGTTGACTTACATGATATTATTTCTAAAAGTAGATGATATTGATTACGCTTATCAAAAAAGAATGCTACAGAGAAAGAAAAGAGATTTGCAGTGCGAATAAATATTGAATACATGGTAACATGATATATAAAAATTACTGTGATGGTTTTTTCTAATTTTTATTTTGATATATATTTATAGATGACTAACATAGCTAGGATTTCATTATTCGGTTTGAGGAGAATTTTATAGTCCAGCATTACTAATAAATATTTAGAACTTAAATATTAGTTAAATTAAAGCAAGTATATTGATTTTATGTATTAGAAATGTTGTTCAAAAGTATTGAGCATGTTTGTAATTGTAATAAAATTATTTTTGGTGTAATATTTAGAATTTGTAATTTCAAGCTTAATGATTAATACTTATTTCTATAATATAGAATCCATTTTTTTTAATTTTAGTAAAATCTTAAAATAATCGTCATTCAAAGTTCCCAAAAATGTCTATTGTTAAAGGTTGTCAAAGAAAAAAACTTAAAGACATATGTGTATGATAAAAATGAAATGAAATAAACATTTGAATAAAAATAGTTGGCATATTTATATTTAATTAACAATTTGCTTTCTAAAATATTTGAGATAAATACAAGATAATAAATTATAACTGAAAATTATATTAAATCAATGCAGTAATTTCAATACTTTTATTTTGATTTAATATCACTGTAAAATGTTATGATAAATAAACACCAACATATTGTGTTCGCTAATTTTACCTAATAAAGTTTACTTATGTGCACTGTAGTATTAATATGTAAGAATAGTGACATAATTAATATTCTCAATATAATATAAGTTAACAATATTACTAATAAAATACAATGATTTTTTATAAGAAAAGATATTTATGTTTTATAGACTCAATGGCTAACAAAAAGTTTATATTTTCTATTTTTAACTTATTGTTTAATCCTTTTTTTCACATTGCTAACTTGAATTTCAATATTACTACTCTTAATAAATTACTTTTTGCACACATTAAAGGTGGTTTTCAATTTTTATTATGTATGGAAATATATTGGCTGCATGAATTTCATCTGCTGTGCTGAAGAAGGCATTAAAATTTTTTATTTACATATTTTCTAAATTTATTTGTATCTATATGAATCAAGTATTTTTTATATAGAAGCAAGTATCTAAATTTATTTTTATTGATATGACATTTTAAAAGAAGAGACAATGTACTTAAGAATTTGAAAATAGTTAAGATAGAGAATAAATTGTATTACAATCTATTTTTCTTTCTTTTTAAAGGAGCATTTTTTGACATCAAGAATACTGTTTTAATGCATTAATGAAGTGTGAAATTGTTCTCATAATTGCTAAAAAAATGTGTGTAATTTAGCAATTTTTTCATCTTTATAACTAGTCAGTGCCTTAATACTTAAATTTATACATTTTTTTTATGTATGAGTTACTAATATTTGTGACCAGAAAAACTTGTATTTTAATAACATACAGATATGGCGATGAAAAATATAAAACATAATTTGCCAAATGTATTTTGGCTTTAATGGTTTGCAAAAATTCCATTTCAAGAAAGAATCCAAATTTTAGAAAAACATGTTATTGCCTATTATTATTTTTTAAAAATTGTTATAATTTTAAGGGAATAAAAACTGGTGCTATTTTATATTATCTATTCTAAAGATAATCTTAAAAATGTTATATATATATATATATAAATTCATGCAATGCATATTTATTTATGAAATTATATAATGTGTTACAGCAAAATCTAGAATCCTTTTGCATGTAAACATATATTCTTAATATGTATACTTTGTATTTTTATATAGATTAAGAAGTTTGGTTTTCGATTTGAAGCTGCCTTTTATACATGTTATGAATATTTCATTAGAAATTGATAACAAAAATGATACACTGTTTTGCTTTATTTTTTGTTGTAAGTGTAATTACATTTTTTATAATTATTTCTACTATTTATATTTCATTTGAATTTGTTTATGTTAGATGTTTTGTTTGTGTAATCTTATTTGTAATTCATCTTATTAATATTTTGTAAATATAGTGTATTTTAGCATTCTTTTATAATGTTTTCATTTTTCTTTTAAAAATTCCAAATAATTTTGAAATAAAAATGATTTCTATATTATGTCCTGAAGAATTAATTAATGTCAAATTAAATAATTTGAAAATGCACTAAAAACTGCTAAAATCTTATGTTTGCTTCGTTCTATTATCTCCTTAAATAGTTGAAAACAATAATTGCCTTATGAAACAGGCTGAGATAAAGATATTAGAAATACTTGAAAATACCAAACATTCTTAAAATCTAAATTTAAAAAGTTTAATTAATTTTAAAAGTTAAAAATTTGAAGTTAAATTGTGCTAACTTTAAATGTAATTGGATGTTTTTATCTGATATATTATTTTTATTAAAGTAAATTATTTTAATTCTAGGATCACACACACATAAGTAATGGATCTAAATCCATTTTAAGTCTTGTTAAAAATTTACTAATAGAGTTATGTAATTATTGTAATAAAAATATATAAGTAATAAAGCTTCATGGCTTTTTATTTATTTTTGTTCATTATTTGTATTTGAGATATATTTTAGAAGTATTTTTCTTTAATATTAAATTATGGATGTTCATTAATGATATTCATAAAAGAAACAATAATTTTGTTGTGTGAATATTTCCGACTTACAATTATTGCATTCCTATTGAGAAGGAGGCCAGACCGCCAGGGCTTGTTGTTAATCAAGTTAAAACTAAATATTTCTCTGTAACTAGAACCCAATTTACCCAAACTCATCTACTCATTAGTGATAATAAATTTGAAACAGTTGATAAATTTATCTATTTTAGCTCAATGTTTAACAAAAATAATGACATTGACTGATGTAAAGAGACGTTTAACTGCAGCTAACAAAGCCTTTTCTAGCCTAAGACATTTATTAAAAACTGGTTTTTTATCAGGAAAAACTAAATTACAGATCTATAGAACACTTATCCGTCCCATTTTGACCTGTGCCTCGAAAACTTGGACTTTGACTGTAAGAGAGGAGAGGCTGCCTATTTGAACGCAGGATTTTACGAAGTATCTTTGGAGGTACGATGGAAAACGGTGTCTGGCGCAGAAGATACAATACAGAAATCTACCCAATGTACAAGGAGCCAGACGTTGTACATCACATTAAAGTAAGCCATCTCAATCGGGTTGGACATGTTATTAGAATGAAGGACAATAAAATATTAAGGGAAATCTTTTTTGCAAAACCCATCAGCGTAAGAAGAAGAGGAAGACCAAAGCTGAGATGGGTGGATGCAGTCGAAGAAGACTGTAGGGTCCTTGAACAAAAAATTGGAGGAGTTGTAGTAGCTGCCAGTAGAGGTGGCTGGAAGAAACTTGTTCAGAAGGCCTTGGCCCATCCTGGGCTGGTGCGCCATGAATGAGGATGATGAATTGTTGTGTTCTTTTTGCAATTATCAGAGAAAGCCACAATATATATACACAGTTCTTACATATATAATCTGTCAAAGTCGATTATGATTGAATAACTTAATAAATGTGTTGTAAAAATTAAAAAATCCTCTTTGGCCAGTAAAAAGTGTCTACCAGGTCAAACAATATGATGCACTGAAGCAAATGATTTTTGTGTTTGTTTTATGATATTAGAAACGACCATTTGTTAAATCAATTTATGGCAAACAATTTTTGTCATTACTGTGACACACACACACAAAGCTGTTGCAAATGTAGTTGAAATTTTTTTTAAATACATTGTATGTGTGATGTTTTATATGAAACTGATTTTAGCTCGTGAAATCATCACAGTTCTGAAATATTGGGAATACTTCAACAAACTCAATATGCAAATTTAAAAATTATTTTTAACTTTGGATTATTTAAAATGGAAGTACTTATTATCTAAAAAGTGTGTAATTTTTGTTATCCTTACTTTGATCAAATGAGACAGATCTATGTATTGTATAAAAACTCAAAATTTTTGGATGCTAATTTGAAAAGTGCTTTAATACCTTTTATGTTCACTTGGTCATGGTTCTAGTTTTCAAATGCATTATTTGCAGGAAAAAAGTTTCATGACATGGAAGCTCACAAAATCTTGACATTTCAAATTAGTTTTCACATAAATGGAATTTAAAAATCTGTTGGTTGTAGAAAATGGTAATGACTTTATCATTTTTTTAAGTTTAAAATTGTCTATTTTCAATTTAGACACAAGCTTGTACTCACTGCCAAAATGTATAAGAGAACCACATTTTATGAATAATGATATGCTTTACAATAAATACTAAGGATCGATCTTTAAGATTACTTTCATCTTTATATCTGGCATTTTCATGAAGCCATAAGTTTCGATTTATGTGTTATGCTATTAAAATATTTACATAGGACTTAGGTGGTGGTGAATTCAATGACATTCTTCAACACAATAGATCATTATTATTTCTTTTTTTACATCCATGTACCTAAATGTGGTTCCAATTGTTGCTACAGGCAAGAATTTGAAGAGAGCTTAGAACACAAGAGACGGTACAATAAAGATGTCATGAAATCATTGCAAAGAAGTTTGGTCAATGTAGGAAAACTAGCAGAAATAGACGAAACGTTAAACATGAATGATCCAAGTTATTTCGTTATTCACAATGCAGTTATTTTTTGCCGACGTTTTTCTTCAGTATTCAAAAAATAAATCTTATAAACGGTGTTGGAAAAGAAACAAGATGAATTCGTGACGAAACCTTAATTTATGATGTAATCTGTGGAGAACTAGGTATTTTTCTTAAAGGTAAATTAAAAAGAAGTCTTTTTGATATAGTACATAATGCGACTTATTGCATGAAGGCAATTTAAAACAAAGAATTTTTTTCGTTAATGTTTAAATTCGAAAAATTCCAACAGTAATTTAGCCGAAAATTTTCCTTACTATGGTCTGCTATAGTATCAGGCGTCGATTATGAGGAATGATGAGAATAGTTTAAGCTTGAGTGCGTACGTTTATGTAGATTCAACGAACGTATTTTTTGTGGTTCAAGGTTTATTAAAGTTAACATTTGAATCCATATTTGGGCAAGGAAAGTTACTTGGAATTGTTTATTTAAGATCTACTGAAATTAACGAATTTGGCTATTTTGGCAGAAATTAGCATTGACAAATGAATGTATTGAAAGAATTTGGGCTACAAAAGATACATAGAATAAAACTTCATAATTAAAGAAAGGATCTTTTTAATCAGTTTAAAATAAAAACTGAGTATATCAAATTTTTTACTTTCGGAATTAGTGGGTGACAAATTTAGGCGTCACTTGAAGGATAGAAATTTGCGCTATGCCACTATCACGAAGTGGCAAAAAAAGCAGTTTTTACGAATTGTATAGAGCAGGGAAAGTAGTTAATCCAATTCATTATTAAGAATACTCATTTTCATTTTTTATCTCTCTAAATTCAGATTCCGCCAGTCACGCGGATCTTCTTGTAGGGAAGTACTTCTATGCATCTGCAGTATAACCGTGTTTTCATGTTGTCACATAATCACAAATACTATGAATCATTTTAAGTATTGTAGTTTAAATTAAACAATATGTGATAACGACTATAATGCTAAACTTATTTAAGTAATTCATTGCGTTTTAAATAGCGATCATCTAGACATCGGATACCACCATTATGGATTAATTTAAAAACTATATAACTTTTATATAATGTAATTAAATTATTTGAACTACACATAAAAAGTAATTCGAGAAAAAATTCGAATAAAAAGTAATTTGATGGTGAGTATAAGCTGTATCATTGTGTTTGTGCATTTTGTTTCGATGCAATCTCTTTCCTTACTCCATCAAATACTCAAAGTATATTATTCATTTATAATTATCTAATAACTTCCATACAGAAACACGGTTATTTGTTTGATATTATGTAACTACAAAGCCAATAGGTTTTTTTTTTTAAATCGGAACACAAGCGCTTGAATTTCGAATAAAAAACGAATTAATACCATAAAAATATTTTTCCTAAAATATAACTTTTTATGTTATAAAATATATTCTAATATAAAAATTGAAATTTTTGCATGAATTTGAAATGTTTAACATTAAAAATTTAAAAATAAATAGGCCCATCATGCAGTGAAACACATCCAGTCTAATTATTTCGATAAGGGCATGATTCTTGTGACTGATTACGTAATAAGTGTGTCTTAATTACGTAATTTTTGAAGTCTGCTATAAAATGATTTCATTTATCACTAACGATCATCTTTTGCGCATGAGGGCTAAGTAGAACGAGACTTACTGTTTAAAATCGATTCTGAACCACTACAAACATCCAAGCCAAAGATGTGTTGTTGCTAATCCCAGATGGTCCAATTTCAATACTACACCAACTCCGCGTAAACAGCCAGGAAATCCAAAAACATGAGGGGCTTTGAAAAAGCCTCTTCCAAGTCCAAACTCAAGCAGCTCAAGATATACTCAAGCAATGCCTGTTCAGCTTTACATTTTATGCACAGATCAAAAGTTTTTTGACCCTGCACATATTTGAGGTCCTTTAGGTGACCACTGGCGGAGCGGGAAATAGAATTCTGTTGGCCTCTAATTCCCTCAAAAAGCCAGCAGGGCGTTTTCTAGGATACCAATAATTAATAGGTGGAACACTCCAGATATCCAGAAGCATTTTTTTTACTCTCAGTAAAAACCTCATTAAAAGTGAATGCAAATCAGGATGTGAAGGTTCCAAAGAGGCAGCCTTAGCCAGCGAATCAGTGAAGGGATAAAGATGTGATTAGAACTGTGGAATCGAATGCTACCAGCTGGGCCTGCTATAAAATGAGGAAAAGTGAAAAATGAATAGGATCGAATTTCATACGTTATAAAGCAAATATATGTAAGTCTTGAAACTTCTATTAGGGAAACATTTTACGGGAATTCCATTGAAATTTCGGAAAATTTCGCTTTGAATGAACTAAAGAGCAGCAATGCTAACTTTTTAGTTCTGGTCTAAATGCCCTTTGGTAAGTTTACATTTTATGTGACTTTTTTAATTGTTAGATTTATTTTCTTTTAAAAAAGTGAAAATTTTTGTTTTCATTTCTGATAAAAATTTTTTTTTATAAAACTTATCTACAGTGAGTTCTAATTTCAGTTTTGCCGAGTAGGTCTGAGCATTGATTTTTAGTTCAATAGTTTATGATCAAAGTTTATACCATAAATGAATGTTTGTAGTGGCCCATTGTGCAAATATCCTGTTTATAAGGCCACAAACTAATCAGGTATTTGAATCATAAATGAGCCTTGTTTTAAACTGTTGTTGGAGCCATTTATGTAACCAACATTTTTACTCGTTGGTAAATTATCACTTTTTTATGTATTGAATTGGTGCCGTAGAGCTTTAAAGTAATAGGGACCTAGTCTTTATGTTTTTCTTATATGTAAATTTGTTATATATATACTGTTTGAGTTCTTATACATGCGTATACAAGGACAAAAAAAATTCTAAATTTTTATTTATCCATTACGGAGGACTCTCTCTCTCTCACTATACACAAATATTAAGGGAAGCAAAAGTTGAAAAAAATAATGAAATAGAATACGTATAAAAGAGCATTACTAAATATTAAAAAGTTATTTTATATTTGAGAAAGTGATTTGTCAGCGCGTCCTTCTTTGGTTTCGTATTCATTATTTAAAACATCACATTTATCATAGTTTTGGTATGTTAATATTTAAAAAAACAAGTTCAACTATTGTATAAAAATTCAAAATTTTCATATACTTTATAATGTGAACAAACAATAAATAACCTTTAGAACAAAAACCAATATTTCTTAAATCAGTTTCGAGAGAAGGCAGTGTAAACGCTGTTTTCAGAGTGATGTTTAATTTAAATCAAATTTAACTTTAAAATAGATTTAAAACAGTGCTTTGGAAATGGTTATTACTAACTTTCTATCGATATTAATGGCTGTTCTTTTTAATTTGCCTACCCCATTCTCCAACACTTCTTTGTTAACTTCTTCACTGAAGTCTAGTTATATTTCCTTCCTCGGTTTCTGTATTCAGCGAATGTACCGAATTTATACGTTCCTTGACTTTCGTTCTGAAGCACAAATTTCAGTATCTATCTTTTCGATTTCTGACAATTACCCCGGCCTCTTCATCAGAGGGTACCCCAAATCAAATAGAAAGTTGTTTTACATTTGTAGAATAGAATCATTTGCCAAATCGACAAGAAAGTTTGTTGTTGTGAAGCAGAGGAGGCCCCCAAAAGAAATTTTTGCTCCACACCTAGGCTAAGTCGGGTTCTGACGACGACTAACAGATTTCGGATACAATCTGTCAGCTACAATTAATTGATTCAGTAATCAAAATCTACCACTTCCCTTTCCTTAAAATAACGAAATAACCAAAAAATTGTTTAGTTTTATAACTTGAGTTTAAGTTTCATTACCCCTAGCTTTCTTCAACTCCTCCAAACTACACTGCTGGACAATTGCTAAGGACGGATCACAAATTGCAATGTAGCATAACATTAAGCGAGACACATGAGGCCTAGTAGGATAAAATATAGTTGCCACACTGTTCAGACATTAGAATAAAGAATATTTATTGTTCTGGAAAGTACAAAAGCTGTGAAACATCTGAAAGAAAAAAAATGTTCATTTGATGCTGCATACGGAAAAATGGAACAATGCATCTAAAAGTCAGCAGGCACCTTGAAGAATGGTATCAGTACGGGATATGTCCGCCGTGGAGTGAGATGCAACATTCCACACGTCGTATCATACTTTGGACAACATTATCCAGCAGCTGTTATGAGACAATTTATCATATTCCTCTGGGAGTGCACGGATGAGGGTGTTCTTGTTTGTCGGAGGATAATTGCGACCATCAACTTGCCTCCCCAAAGTATCCCACACATTTTCAATGAGGTTTAGATTTGGAGAACGTGATGACCATACGAGGCGTTGAATACCCTCGTTGTCTAGACAATCCTAAACAGCGAGTGTTCGAAGACATGTTGCGTTGTCGTCCATAAAAACAAATTTATCACCGATAGCACCACGGAACATGAGGAAGTAGAACTTCATTAATGTATCGTTGGCCCGTCATAGTCCCATTCGCAACCACATGTAGGGGCGTGCGGCCATTGAATCATGATGCCGGTCCACACCATGACACTACATGTCGGATATCGATCCCTTTCGTGGATATTTTCTGGACGATAAGCAGTACCACTCTCACGCCAGATCAGTTGGCGTCTACAATCCGATGACAGACTGAACCTACTCTCATCTAAGAATAGTATGCATGCCCATTCCTGTTCAGTCCAATTGCGATGCTCACGACACCATTGGAAACGGGCAGTACGGTGCTGTCTGGTCAATGGGACACACACAACAGGTCTGCGGGCGTATAGTCCTCCTCCCCTCAAACGTCTGGCAACAGTTTTTCGGGAGATTTGCTTTGCTTTCTGAGGCTGCAAGAAACTGATTTGCCACCTGCTGAGCTGTGGTGCACTTGTTCCTTTTTGCTGATAGGACGATATATCTGTGTTCTGCAGCCTTCGTACTTCTAACACGACATCCCCCGCGCCACCTACTACACATTCCAGTAGTTTTAAATGACTTCCACAGCCGTGAAACAACGCTGTGAGCGATGTCGAACTCTCTGGAAACATCTGTTATTTTTCACCCTTCTTCGATCTTTCCAATAATTCGGCCACGCATAAAAGCGTCTAAGTGATGTCGAGAAGACATGCCAAAAATTTCAAGTTCGTCTATTAAATCTTTCCAGTAAAACTTTGACTTGAAACAACAACTGTCCACACGCGTCAAAACCTTTAAAGTTCTTTTGAACGCTATCACGTGATGAACAGACGTGGAAAAAAATTTGCATACGCATACTTCTTACTATATCCCGCACTTATTCTAATTTTCAATATTTTGCTTCCTTTCATTTTGTGGTTGGTATGGATGATAGTGCTATCCGTCCTTAGCAATTGTCCAGCAGTGTAATTTTGATAGTGATACAGACACTGCTAACAGGAGTTTTCCATCATTCATACACATGTTATACGCATCCTCATTTACAATTATAACAAATCAACCCCAAAATTCCTTAATAAATAAAGCCAAACACTTATTTTCAATTATTATCGAATGTTTTTGTTAACTCTAATACTTTTTCTAAACTAAAAAAAGGAACAATCAATCCTGATTCACTGTATTAGTAGGTAAACAGTTGCATCATGTGGATAATTTTGTCAAAATTTTTATTTGGGTTTTCATTATTTGAGTAAGGCATCTGTTAGTTTTTAAACGCCATTCAGCTGACCTTTCTTCTGAAACTAGTTTTAACCAATATTTTACCGTTTTCTCGCTTTTGCGTTTTAATGTTTCATGACTATATTATACCAAGATTCTGGTTAAACATCCTGTAGCAGCTACCACATCGTAAATTTTACTGATTTAACTAAATTCTTGTGTGATTCTAAAACCCTTGTCTTCCACTAAGTTTTTCTCTTTACTCTTATTCTAAAGATAGTCGAACAAGATCAGCTTTTTTACACCTTAAAGGAAAATCTTATTGTAGCCTAAACAGGCTACAGTAAGACTTTCAGCAAATAAATATGAAATCAAAACACAATATAACACACTCAAAAATCTCGAAATAAAATTCAATGTTAACAAATTCTCAATAACTACTTAAAAAGAATTTTAATATAAAATATATGTATAAAATAAGTAAAATTTACCTACAAGGCACTATTTCTAAAATAATATTTCAAACTATTTCAGAGTGAGAAGCCGTATTTAAATAAAAATATAATACGTGCATGTATTTTTCTCAAACCTATTTTTTAAAATATATAAAAAAAGTGTTTTGTAAACTCTACAAATAGAACCTTAGAACAAAAATAGAACCGAGCAGAATAGAAACACAGGCTTTCTCGCTTTCATTCGATGAAGATTCATTCTATTTTTATCAAAACAAATTTTCCACCTTCCTTTCATTAATATAGTTTTAGTTATTTATGTTCTGTCGTCATTGTTTGATATGGCTTAGTTTTGGAGTGGTATAAATATCACGTTCTCTTCGGTCACTGACATATAAAAATATGTGTAAGAAAAAATATTTACGATTGACAGATCATGATTTTTAAAAGGAACTAAACTGCGTAAAATTATTATTAAATTAAGCAAATATAAAAAAATAGATTATTTACAAATATTGCATTTCTTAATTTAACATTCTATTAATGAATGAATTTTTTTAAAATTGACGATGATGTAAAATAATAGGGTTGCCGATATGGAATTTTCTACTTAATTCTAATAAGTCTCTATATCTATGACGTGAAAAAAAATTTGCTAGGTACATAAGAAATTTCGCCAAAAAATCTCAAAATTCAGAATTTGGCATCCTGGATTATGCGGCATCTGTGCTATTCAAATCGTTCTTCCCGATAAACTGAACATAAAGTGGATACGGCTTCTCAAACCGATGCTTTGGTCCTTATATAAGAAATCTTTTTATTAACAAAATGAACTTCAACACTATTTTTAGACATTCGATGGTGAACTTCGCCTTGTTTGCTGCCGCTCGAAGATTGTGGTTTGAAGTCAGGCAGCAAATTCGTCTACAAGTCGTGTTTACAGCGCTGTCTCATTTTGATGTGACGTGGATGAAATGTTATCTGACGTCATGGATATTTAAACCAATGAGAATCATAATAAAGTGGCGTGGTCAGGATCTCAAATATAACGAAAGAAACAACCACACTTCATGTGGTTAATAAGATTTTTATTTATCTCACTCGCTTTTCCAACTCCTTCTAGTAACATTATTCTTTCTTTATTCCCTTCTGTCGCTTTTTTTTCTAATCTTTATCTTATTTTCCATCACCTTTTTCTCTCTTCTTCGTTTGATTTTTTCTTAGGCTTCTGGGGCTTATTTTTGTACGTGACATAATAATTATTAATTAAGAATATATTTCTGAATTAAATTGAAAATTAAATAAAATTAAAGGGATTATTTTTGGAAAATTTTATCTTTGGAACTATATGTGGTACTCCTCTACGAGCTGTTGGTTGGTTGTGTTTTATGGCGCAAGGTCCAAATAAGGACAAGCTGCGCCAGAAAATTTTTTTGTATAACATTCTTTTAATTATTTTTTTTAATCAATCAACTTTTAAAATTCTTTTAAAAATATAAGAAGTATTTATAAGATTATTAACATAAAAAATAAACAAACACCCAACATATAAATGATTAAAAATTATATCTAAAACATATTAGATAAAAAAAACTAAACTAAATCTGTAAAATGTTATAAGTATTTAATTAAAAATCTTTAATTTAAAATTATATATAATCTATAAAACCAATGCTTCTTAAAAAAGCAAAAATATTTTGATGCGGTGGTTCGCCCAGCAAATCCCGCATCGTTAAAAGATCAGTCTTAAAATATTTAAAACGATGTTGGTTAAAATCAGAACATGAAATTAAAATATGAAACACAGTGTATGGTTCATCACACGTTTCACATCAAGGTTTTAATTCATTTAAGAATAAATGCTTATGAGTGAAACGTGTGTGTCCAATACGAAGGCGGGTTAATATAACATCCGCACTCCGTAAAGGTAAAACTGGAAATGAAATGAGAGATGAGGTAATGGTATACAATTTGTTGCTGACTTGCATTCTCCATGATTCCTGCCAAAGTTTATGGACAAAACTTTTCCCACCTTTTCTCGCATCACAAAGTGGAACGGAAGGCTGAAGTGGAGTAGATGCAGACTTTGCCCTCTACGAGCGTCATGATAGACTCTTGCCTTTCTATCTAAGCGACAGACATACACACAGCATGCTTAGTAAAATCTCTAAGCATTCTGAAAAAGCGGAATCTTAATTACTTTTAATAGTTATAAAATTTTTATGAATATGAGCATTGTAATTTGTATTCAATTATTTTCTTCCCTTGCGTGTTATTATATAGAGAATAATTAATGCTTTTTGACCCAGGGTGGCACTGTGTGTTCATAGTGGATTCCCTCGCATGTGGGAATTCGCAGAAACGAAGTTGATGAGCAACTTGCTAGTAAAGGTAACAAATTCCCACTGTCTCTTTCACCAAACTGAATATTTCTGAGGTCCACTCCCTGTTTTTTGGCCAATACAAACAACAATTATAGGACTTCTCTTGATCCTCGGGATTGTCCTTTCAGTGTTCGTGCCCAAGGCTTGATCAGACTATTCTAGCTAGACTTAGGTCTGGTCACATCTTATGTTCAATGGAGATGTACCTTGCCGCTGTGAGGGCCGCGATGGCCTGGTTGGTAAGGGTGTCATTCTCATTGTCGGAAGCTAGTGAGTTCGAATCTCGACTTAACCGAAGATCTGTCGTGTTTGCTAATGGCTGAAGGGGCATGTTAAAAACTGGGCGTGGTCGCAATGTCCTCCGAGTGAAATGATACCTCTGGAGGTGGCAGGCCAAGTATTGGGGTTCTTCTGCTTGGTCCCTGCTACAAAATCACGAAGAACTCCCCCAGCTGCTTCTATGTAACTGGTACAGCCCAATTCAGGGCTAGGTACAGGGAAGCATGCTGGTGCAACAATAATCTTGCCGCTGTTCTGACATCCCTTCTCCTTCTCATATCCCAGACTGTATTGGTTCCTCTGTGAGGCAACTGTTGAATGAGGAAGATGTTGCTTTTGATCTAATTGTACGCATGGTTTCTTGGACTTGGTTTAGTTTATCTAAACCAAGGGGAATAAGCAACAACAGTACAATTAATAAAAACTCGATTTTATAAATAAAATTTATTTTTCTCTATACTTTTCAATTCAGTTATTTTCTATTCACATTTTTGTAATGCTGATTCAATTACTTCTGTTTCTGATATTTTTTTTCTGTACTCACATCTTGGAATAATATTTTGATCATACTAAACAGTTTCATGTTATTGATTCGATCACACACGACATAGTTATAAAAAACAGTTTTTAGCCTATTTTATATCCAATAATAGCTTTCTTCGCAGGAAGTTTATAAATTGTCAATATCTGTGCTCTTTGGGTCTATCTGGACTTGGAATTTCTGAAAATAGATTATAGGTGTATTGAATAACTGGCGATGGATGTACCTCTGCAAGGAATAAATAATTAAGAATTTTCTAAGTTTTTTCTCTTGTGACACTTGAATATGATACTTTATCTGCGAAATGTTCAGTCTGAGAAGGAGTCCACGAACATTAAAAAAGACTTACATCTTTCAACTGTTAGGCTATCTAATACTTGGTGTAGAATAAATTTTGCCGCGTTGTTGATATTTTATAGTTTTGTTCACTTAAAATTCACACATTATCTTCGTCTTCCTTAATTTAACTCTGCTTAATACACAGCTGATCAAACGTAGCTCTACGATGTGCGATTTTTGGTTAAGTTTTAGTCTTACGATCAAGAGTTGTTCGAGTTCTTAAGTTAATCTGAAGTTATAGAACTTCTTCTCCAGGTTTTTTAAACATGATTGATGACAGATAATAAGATATATACAGCAAACATATAAAGAGCTTAAGAGAGAGAAAAATATGATTTACACTCATGTCCATAAATTAAGGATAATTCAGAATCACACAGAAATTGAACACTAAAGTAAAAATTTCACATGTAGATATATCACACACATCTTGAAGAATAATATGCTAATTACAAGAAACCATCAGATGGCGCCGGTAGTACGTCACAATGACGAGATTATAAGAGAGGAGTATGTAAGAAATGAATGCAAGTAAGAAATGAAAGAAGTAAAATTGTTCCCAAGTGCCTTAAAAGCATTTTAGTGCAATAACCGCATAGTTATGGCACAAAGGAAGCATTTGGATGATGTTATACGTGGTAGAATTATCGGCCGTCTGGAATGTGGATGTACCCAGCTGGAAGTATCCGAGGAACTTGGAGTCGCCCAGAGTGTCATCTCCAGGTATGGCAACGATTCCAAGATGAGGGTAATGTGAGCAGACGTTACAGCACAGGTCGCCGCCGAGTTACAACGCCAAATGAGGACAGGTATTTGGCAGTTACTGCCAAAAATAATAAACGGAGCATAGCATCAGACCTTTCTCGTCAGCTCTCTTCAGCTAACGGTACGACAGTTTCAAGACAGACCGTGTACAGACGTTTATGGCACATTGGTCTACATGCTCGTATGCCTGTCAGACGTGTTCCACTTACCGCAACTCACTGGCGCCTGCGGTTAGCCTGGAGTAGAGAGCATGGAGACCGCAACAGTGGTATTGTGTAATGTTTATCGACGAGCCCAGGTTTAGCTTTCAGTCTGATTCTCGCCGGACTTTCATATCGAGAGGGCCAGGTACCCGTTACCATCAAGAGAACACCATTGAACGATACCGTTACGGTGGCGCAGAATTGCTCGTTTGGGAAAGAATTATTCTGGGTTCCAGAACTAACCTGCATGCTCAGAATGTAACCATGATAGGCCACATCTATCGGGATGTCATTCTGGAACAACATGTACGTTTGTTTTGGGGCGCCATGGGTGCAGAATTTCTGTTTATGGATGACAACGCCTCACCGTGCAAACATTGTAGACGAATACCTTCAATCGGAAGAAATCACCCGTAAGGAATGGCCAGCATACTCACTGGAATTAAATCCAATAGAGCATATGTGGGACATGCTTGGCCGACGAATTGCAGCCCGTCAACCCTTTCCCAAATGTCTACTGGAACTTCGGAGAGCATTGTTTGACGAGTGGTGTAATATTCCCCAAGATCAGATCGATAATTTGATTTAGCATGACTAGGCATTGTATTATCTGTATTGCATCGACTGGGGGCATACTATGTATTAAGCATCATACAAGCCATGTTATATTGGTTTTTGTAAATTGGTTCTTTTTTTAAATTTGATCCAGGGAGTAAAAATCGCAATTTTTATTAATGATGTCAAACATATAGCATCTTTTTTGTTCTGATTCTATTTTGTTTAATAAATAGACTTTACAAATAAATCCCATCTGTTTTGTTTGTTTCTTTCTTTGCCTGAACTTGCATTACCCTTAATTTATGGACACGAGAGAGAGAGAGAGAGTAAGAGAATATACTACAACATTTATAAAAAAAGGGAAAAAAACCTCTAAGTTCAGATTATTTAATGGGTTATGATATCTTTAATTATAAAATTCATTTTCATATATTAGTAATTTAGTTTGATTCTACCAATAACAATTTTTAAGATAATCGATTTTTAAAATTATATATATATATAGATAAATACAGGGTGATCTTTTTTAAAGTGACAGTGTTTGGAGCGCGCAGTAGCGCGATCTAATAGCCGAAATGGTATCAAACTTGGTATTTAGACTAATCAAGACATGGGGAAAAAGATTCCGTGAAAAAAATTAGTTCGAAACATCGCGGCTAGGGCATTTTGTGGTGCTTTACACTGTATAAAATGTGAGAAAAGAAAAATACTAACACATATAACCGTACAGTTAAATCATTAATGTTTATTTACTACATTAACTTCCCCAATGAAGAATTAGACCACCTTCAATGTGAGCACCGTTCTCAGAAATAACACCGTGCATTCTGTACACAACGTTCTCCACAGCAGTACGTAACATATCACGAGGAATATGTCGTTGCTGTCCTTTAGAATAGAGAAATTTGATACTCCTCCAACATAAACGCACGTTCCGTTAATGTGAACGGCATGGCCACTGGAGCTCGTTTATCCAGCTGAGATTATTTGTCTTAGCTGTCTACTACTTGCTTTTATAGCCCCTATTACTGTCACTGTCACTGCACAATATATGCATTTTTCTTTGATAAACGTGTTCTATGCAAATTCTCCTTATTTTAAGCTTTAGCAGTGCCACAAAATGCCCTAGTGGCTACTTTAGGAACTAATTATTTTTTTACAGAATCCTTTTTCACATGTCTTGATTAGTCTAAATACCGTTTGGTGTCATTTCGGCTATTAGATCGCGCTACAGAACACTCCAAAAACTGTCACTTTAAAAAAGATCACCCTGTTTATATATATATATATATATATATATATATATATATATATATATATATATATATATATATATATATATATATATATATATATATATATAATAAATGATTATTTAATGTCACATTTTGTCACATTCTTTTGAAAATAAGTTGAAATATTGCGAATGTAATCAATCGTCATCTGTGGCATTTAAATTCTTAATGTTTCTTTTTGTTGAAATTATTTCTTATTATAAATTGTTACTGTTAAACATTGCTTTACAAATGTTTTTATTTACTATAGCATATCTTTATTGGTACAGATACCTTATAATCCAGGGTGTCAAATGTTGAATTTGTTTGGCGATGAAAAAATATTTCCGAGATGATGTATCGTGATGTGTGCGATGACATAAATACCAGGGTTACCAAAATAGATTTTTGTCATAATTCTTAGAGGTCTCCATATGTATGATGTAATAGAAACCAGGTTGTCAGAAACTTAAGAAAATCCGCCAAAGAAAACCCACCAAACTGAAAATTTAGTATCCTGGATTATAAGGCATCTATGTCTCTTTACTAATGCTAAAATGTTACGAATGTTTCATTCTCAAACAAAAGTTTTACTATAAATGAATGTCGTGGTTGAAAATTTAATAAGGTTTTTAAATTTTAAATGTTAGCAGCTATGTTAACGTGATTCGTAATTTTAAGCAGTTAGCAAGCATACTACAAAAAAGTTTCTTTAATTCACATTTTCATTTATCAAGCAAGATAGTTTATTGAATTTGAATAATAAATTTTTATAAATATTATTAGATTAGATGATAACTTGCATAAGAAGCACGCATAGTATATGATATTATTACTCTCCAAATTATATAAATCCTTATAATATAGAAGTTTAGATCTAGCATAAGATTCTCAGGCCTTGCAAGTCACTCCTACACATATCGTTTTCCGGATAGGCAAAGCGACCACGATATATTTTACATGCTTCAATCGCCATTAGCCAAAACGGTGGTTTTCGGCTTGACAGGTTTTCCATTTGTTCCATTACACCAATGAGGATAACATTTTAGACAACAACCTCTTCATGATATACATCGTAATAATTTATAAGATGTATCGCCTATTGAAGTTCATGGTGCTTGAGAGTCGATAAAACAATCTCTTAGAAATCACAAGACTTTAATTCGTAGCAATTTCTACAAGATACAGGAAATTGCAGCTATAGGAATCACAATTACACCGCTCTAATTCAGTTAATATAACAACAAACAGCTTCCTAACACTGAAGTCTCTAAAACCTGAGATACTTTTATGCACTACACTAACATTCAAGACTCTGATCGTCCTCACTAATCATCCTTCTATGCCAAACAGCGGATTTTTAAACTTGACCAGGCATGAATTTCCACAGGTTTCTGGAAAATTCTAAGCTATCTCGTTTTATAGTGGTCCTAGAGCTTCGGTGATGGAATTTTCCAGAAACATCTATTTTTCGACAAGTAGTCGCGAAGAATCTTGCCAAAAGATCGCCAAGTCACTAAATCAGTAGAAATGCCTATTTTAATGTAGAATATACCTAAATTGCGCGATTTTTGGTCGAATTCTGAATATATCAGATCGGTCTGAAATATTTTAAGACAAATAACAAGTAATATTTCCATATTTGTGACAATATACATAATGGAAGAAATAAATAAATTAGAGGTTTTTAAAAATGAATGAGATAAAAGTAAAAATGTATCACGGAAACGAAATTAAATGTTTTAAAATGTACTCATTATTGTAGCTTCCATTTCTGTAAAATGTATTTTAAACTTAACTAGAAACATCTACCTCTTTTCATTAACGTTATACAAAAATGATTTTCTTCCGATGTAATTTTATCTTAATGTACTTAAATTTAAACATTTCTTTGTTATTTTTTAGATAACTTAAGTAGTTTTATTCAATGTTAAATATTTTTGAATTATAAAATACTTTTTTTTAAAAGCAACATTACAAAAATAAAATAAGATATTTATTTCTTACAAGAATATTAAAATATATTTTTAGTCTTTAAAATATATATTTAATATTTTTTAAGACTAAAAATATATTTTAATATATTTTAAGACTGAAAATATATTTTAGACTTAAGAATATAATTTTAAAATATTGCTCTATTAAATTATTTAATAAATAATAAAATAAAAAAAATCGAAAATGTATTTTCTACCAATTAATGCTGTCGAATTGGAATTTATAAAAGACTGATATATTTGCTGTCGTTTTTGAAAGTTATCTGCGTTAGAATGTTATAATCAAAATATGGAATATTAAAGGTAAATGATGAAGTATATAAGTCATTGCCAGATTAATGACCTAATTAACAACATTTTGTAATTGTAGCAGAATTTTTATATTCGAATTCGCATTGTGAAGAAAAGAGAAAAAATATATTACCTCCATAAAATATTTTACTTCCCTCGTTAAAGGAATTTCCAGTGGTGTATCGTAAAAATCGTTTATGAGTTTCTTCACATAAACTTCTGTTTCTGACCATCGTAAAAAGAACAACTGAAGATGTTCTCGGATATTGTCTTTCCACAAAATGCCTTCCTTTGTCCATCTCGTAAAGTTTTTTTGGATATATATCTCTAGATTTCCTCATGCTTCAATGATCCAAGAAGTTTTTATTAAAGAAATATAAAAGATACTTGAATTACAAATACTATACCTCAACTTGAGACTTTAAGAGTAATATTCGATCTTGAAGCTTGATCTTTGAAAAATTTAAGCATTTTAATTTAAACTTAATCCAAGACTGACAGCATTGTTCGTTGAATATATTTTTACATGATAATATTAAATTAACGTAAATTTTGCCATGAAATACAGAAATGACATTTAAAAAAATCAAAACGAAGATTTTTAGAGGAACACTTTACAGATTTTATTTACAGCAATGAAAAATCACTATTTTTCATAGTTGAAAACAATTTTTATAAAACTGTTACTTGATTGTATCTACATTCCATCTAAATACAAACACTAGTTTTTTTTGTAAACGTTAAAAATTTTTTAAAGCAATAGTTTTCAATTTTATTTTTATTTATTTATGAAAACGTTTACAATAAGAGACGTAAAAAGTTCGCGATTATTTTATTGAAATACTCCAAAAATCAACTGAAAGTCTTTTTTTGGAAGGGGCAACGTTTTTATTTCTTTTTGCACAAAAATACGCTAGTCATACTGAAATTAAATGGCAAGATTTTTTGTATCCTAGTATGCATATCAGTAAACCATTTTGCATATTCTTATAAAACAATGAGACAATATTTTCTTTCTCTCACTACAATGACTCTGCAGATACTCCATTTAATATTCTAATTTGGGAACATTGACAATTTTTCAGTTTAATAAGATTTTCCATCTTTTGGGAACACATTTGAATTAAGGCTTAAATATTACATAATATTGTTAGGACAGGAGGATTTCTATGATTTGTTTATTTTTACTGACAAGGGTAAAAGAGGAATTCTAGGTACTATTAATTAAGATGTTGGGTATAATGAAAGGAACAAGAGATCCAAACACCAAGTAATATATTGTCTGTCTATACTACAAGAATAGCTACCCCAAGTAGTCTGGTTAGTGACGGTTACTTTGTGACAAGAGCTACCCGTTTCAAATAGAGTTTAAGGATGTTACAAGAATTAGGTATATTTAGAACAGTACTACATGAAATTCTCATGGCGGTCAGTAAGTCAAAGTTTGCTTGCAGAAAACTTTTCTTCTGATTTTTTTCTGTTGAAAATAGAGAGCTCCAGTGGCTCAGTAGCTTCACGCCGCTTCCCGTTAAGATCAGCAAAGTGAAGCAACATTTGCCGAGAGCAGTGATTGGGAGGGTGACCACATTCTCCCTCACTGGGTTGTTGGAATTCTGGGTGTTAGAAACGGTCGACGTTAATCTGTGACGTCCAAAGTCCTTCCGCTGGTGTGGCGTGGATGTGGAGAGGAGGATGCCAGCTCAGGAGTAACCTCGTCATCTGACAGTAATTCAACATTACGATGCCCCTGGTGATGGGGGAGTATTATAAATCTGTTAACCTTAAGGTATAGTTCTGGGTTCACTTGCACCGTTATGTATGTATCTATGTCGAAAATATAACGTGCCTTGTTTTTACGGCAACAGACAATCACATACAAACTGACGAAACTGCTCTTGCGGTAGACAATAACAAGTAATTAATTGAAGCTTTTTAAAGGATGTCATGGATAACAGATAGGAAGAGCTCTTTCTTTTGCAGCTATGGATCCCACGTACAGCTCAGAGGAAGTGCCCCTCTTAGAAAATCTTCAATTTGAAATGATATGAAATAAAATAAGAATATTCAATGGAGTCAAGAAATATTTTTAGGCCTTTAAATATATTTATTTCATCAACCAAGAAATCATGAAATAACTTGATAAAAAGTATTTTTTCGATAAAATTAGCTACCGTTTCTTTCTTCCTTGATCACTCTTTATCACTTTTCCAGTTCTCCTTTAAGTGTATTTGTTTTATTGATAACGTAGCGTAAGATTTTTGTTTGCATAAGGTTTAAATTTTATCTTTGAAATCATAAATACTTTGCTTTAATTTGCTCTTTTAACAGTGAAATTATCTGAAGGAAAACATTTATTTTTGAGATAAGTAAATAGTTATATAAGACAGCTACTTTTAAATTTACAACGTTTAATAAAATAGGAAATGCAGATTTGTAAATTTTTTTTTAAAGGAAAATTTCTATTTGAACCTTTTATTGCACAAAATGTCATATCTTTTCACAAATCATCCTCTATAAAACAATAGTATGTTTAAAGAGGGAACTTATATACTGTTTGAACTCTCCTCTGAAAATTGCTTTATTAACGTTTTGAAGTTGTAGCACACTTTATTTTTCTAATTGAGATTATTTTAAAAATATTTACAACTCTGTAAATTTTTTCTCACAATTAAAATATTTACCACACAACCACACAAATCAATATTCTTATTTTCCATTGTTATAAATTATTTTCAAAACTTATTTTTACTGAACACCGTTTAATGTTTCTTTCACTCCAGATGAAATGTAAAGCTGAAATCCAATTTTAAGAAGTTTTGATAATCAGTATCATTTGTAATATTACAAATTTATTTCGGCCATGGTAGCCTAGTGGTTAGGGTATCAGCCTACACTCCGGAAGGGCAGGTTTTGATTCTCAATGCGCCAAAGACCCACCGAGTACATGCGATATACGTGCTCGTTAAATCTGTGGAATCGTAAGTCCTGTGGTTAGTCATTAAGCAGTTACCATGGGTGTAATAGTCTGGAGGAAATTTTCCTCTCCTTCCAGATCAATGTCAAAATTGAGGTAGTGGATCCTTTAGTGGTGCCATCTATCGAAGGAGTCTTAGAGCAAAGTCGTACTTTCACCTTCGTGGTGCTTTGGTTAAGCGAAAGACACATCCTACTGACTTAAATTCGCATAGCTGTCAGCAGAGCGAGCTTGGCTTGTCCAAGTGTCCTAAGTAACAACAAATTTATTTACCCAATATTTGAAAACTATCAATCACCATCTTTAAGAAATTCCTATATATATATATATATATATATATATATATATATATATATATATATATATATATATATATATATATATATATATATTATATACTGCTGACATTATTAATATTTGCAACCCACACCACAGGAAGGAACGATACTACGATTATCAAAAATCACACATAAAAATGTGAAAATGGAATATGTAAATAATTATCATTTCAGCTCATTTGGATGGCGGACTAGGGACAAACGACGTTTGTATTAATTGTGTAAAAGTATTGGATAAAATAACAGTGCTGAAGTGGATTTCTTGTTTTGAAATTGTTTGAAAATTCTGAGTTTTTTTGGAATGTCGTGCAATGCCTCGAATGAAGAGAAGGAAAGCAAATGTCGGAATTCGAGTTACATCGTTAAATATCAACCGTGTGGATCACAATTTCATGATACTGTCTCTCGTATTGATCTATATCAAAGCGGTATCACTTGAATATGGAATCTATTGGATCTGATGACATATATGATACAATCCCGTATGCTTTTCAGTCGATGACCGGCGCCAAAGAGGATACTTTGCAGAACTGTATAACCACATCATGAATCATTATAGTCAGAAAATGAACTTGATTGCTGCTCGTTTAGTATTCGCTCATAGAATGCAATGACCTATAACTTCCCATAGTGGACCATTGAAAGGTCCAATGCATTTTAATGTTTACTGTGTAATGTTACCGGGAGATCATTTCATAGATAATTGGATCATGTTCACGTGTTACAAGGGAAGGAACATGGAAAAATTCCCAAGCAATTCGATTGAATTATGCACAGAAGAGAGAAGCGAAACATCCATCCCTTACCCATTGCTCAATAGGGATTTGTATTGTGAGCCGGAGAATTTTCGCTCTGAAGATCGCTGTCTTACCACGAGTCCACGATGAAACCTAGTGTGTTTGCGACGAAGTTTGTAGGAGCACGAGCTGTTCGTGCGATCATTGCTTCAACTTCCCTTGACAATGCAGCATAGACTCGCACTCTCATGCACCCCAACGAGAGAGCTGGATTCTAGAGTGGCACAATTTCGTGCTTTTAGACGAGTCACAGCTCTATTTGCAACACTCTGATGGGCATAGGCGTGTCTGGAGGCTCCAGCGAGAACACTTACCGCCTGGTTGCATTCAATATCCCCATAAGTTCTCTTTAATACTGAATATCCCAATATCCCCTTTACACCTGAATGACGATATGGACAGCCATTGGGTGTACATAAGTACACTTCTCTGTATCTGGCTCAGAGTTTCTCTATCAGTTAAGGAGAAGCTGCTGTTTGGGGGTCTTCAATAATTTAGAAGCAGGGATGGCAGTAGTCCCCAATTTTTTATCTTTTACCTCTATAGGTATTATTTCACCAGGCGAACTTTGAGACCACGACCTATTTAACGCGCACCAGCCATCTTTATAATGACCATGATGCATCTTCAGTTACGATGGGTTTTGAAACTATGACCATCCAATAGTGAGAACAGCACCAACCCACCCGGACCTTCGTCAGCCATTGGGTACATGATGCGCACATCTCTAATTCGGATCAATGATAATTTGAACGATGATTGGTACATTTATGACATCTTGAGACCAATGGCTGCTCTCTGGCATCAAGGTCTGTGAAACGCCATCTTTCAGCAAAGTAATGCAAAATCATAAGTTGCAATTCATGTTTTGTGTTTATCGATACAGAGGCGTCACTTGTTCTCTTGTCTTGTACGGTCTTTTGACCTCTCACCAGTTAAAAACATTTGGTTGTTAAGAACTTGGCTTGGCCCTCCTCTTTGGCTACTACAGTTAATGAAGTGTGGCATGAATTTGAATTAGAATGGTATGAGATAGTCGTTTTTGTCCTACAAGTCCAGTTCGATGATACAAGTCCATGCCAAACTTGGTTAAGAGTCATTTTAATTGCTAGAGGTCACAACGGTTTCTACTAATTTTGCACCCTTACAAGATTAAAATTACTTGAAAATTTAATCATTTTGTTTCTAAGTCATATTTTTTATGTACAAGAGAGTTTTAATGTACTTTTCTTCATGGTGTTGTAATTTTAATGACATTTTTTTTCAGCAAAATTATAAAAGTTAAAAAAGCACAGAAAATAGTTACAAAGTATGAAATGTTTACACGTGAGTATGGTTACTTATAAGTCAAACTTGGTGCTACTAAAGAGATTGCATCAAATCATTTTAGTTTTCACAATTTATTTATGCTCACAGTTTAAAATTCTCCCTCAATTTTTATTAATGAAAATGAAACAATATCTTTTAAAATCAATTATATATGAAGTTGGAAAATAAAAGTTAACAAACTTATATTTTCCAACTTCATATATAATTGATTTTACCTCTTTCTCTCTCTCTATAACAAACACTATAACTTAAGGGTAACCATAAAGAAAGTTTACGAATTATGTCTCCTTTGTGTAGCTTTATTTCGTCTTTTCTCTTAAATCAACGAAACTTTTTAAAATTATATTATTTGAAAAATCTACTAAAAAAACTTCGAGAATATGTGATTTTTTAAAACAATTATTAGGATAGAAAATGTCTTATTACAAAGATTTATAAATTGCTTTATTTACATTGAAGATTTTTAGGAAATTCCCAAAATTTTTATGTTTTTTTAAAAAAAAATGTTTTTTTTTTTTATAGTTTTGATTGATGGTATTTCATAGAAAAATATTTTAAAAAATGGTTTGCTTTAAAATCTTGTATTTATAACTAAGATCAATAATTTTTTTGCAATTAGCTAATTTCTTATAAATTTTTATATAATTTAGCTGCTTTTTTAAATTTATAACTTTTTTGTAAAAATAGCAAAATTATCTGAAATATAACTTCGATTTCATTTCATATATATTTTATAACACAATATATATGAAATGAAAAATTATTTTCTTAATATTGCACTGACAGACAATGATATGTGATCTAATGTTTCTAAAATAATCATACCTATTTCTTTTAAAAATGGAATACAATAAATTAAAACATAGGGAATAAGTAAAAGTTTTATAAATTTGCAATTTTGACCAAATTAGAAAAAGCAATAAGAAATGGCACTGCAAGATGATTTTATTAGTTGCGTACATTACAGAATGATTATTGTTTACAAACATGCTTAGCTGTCAATAGCTGCATAGAATTTATTAAATACAAGAATTAAAATTACAGGTTTTTATTTTAATTTTAAAAACACATATATTTATTTTTGGTTTCTTGAAACAGTTGAATATATTCTAATACATCTTACAATATTTTAAAAATATTTAATTGTTGGTTATATAAAAATAAAATCACTTATTTAAAGAGAAATAGAATCTGACGCAGCCAGTTATTTAGGAAAATGTCATTTTTATTTAATTCTATAATTAGTGAGTGTTTTATAACTATATAGAAAATTCCTAAGCATTAATAAATTCATCCAACTTTATAGCAGTTAATAGATTACTACAGTAACGTTCTTTGTAAGGCTGCTGTTTGTAAATTCCATCCAATTTTTCCATGGAAACTAAGAGAAATAGTAATTTTGGAGTTACTAGGTTTTAAGACAAATTACAAATTTCATTAAAAATAGAAGAGGAACGTAATAATTCGGACACCTTTTTCCATAAAGCTCATACAATTACTAGGCTCGTCACATTGATTTAAGTACAGTTCTTCATAAAGTTTTCAGTTCTTATCATCAATAACACACTACAAAAACCACATTTTTTTTTTAAAAATGTCTTTAAGAATGGAAAATGAAGTACTTATTGTGGCATTTTGACATGAATAGTGAGAGATTAAATAAATGTTGCTTCCTTTGAAGAAGTACTTTCCGAATTAATTCTTTGTAGCATTAAAAAAATCTTTTATGATGAATTAAGTGACATTTCCTCATAATGTATTCTTCAATATTGTCCCAACTAGATTCAACAAAAACAGACAAATATTCAGTAGAGATTGGCAAATTAAAATCGAGAAATTTTTAATTGCTAATATGATGAGAAAATTGAGGTATAGTTGAATTAAGCACCAAACTCTCATTTTTATAGCATTCTACCTAATTTATTCATAGAGACTTGTTCTGTTTCTCCTTAGCTGAAAGTTTATCATTTTTTAAATTGATTAATCGATTAGAGTGAATTGAATTGAATATTTCATGTTCTTCTTGACAAATGATTCTTAAGCAGCTCATTAAATATGCAGAGTGCAATATCTTGACATACGTGAGTTATTGCGCAAAAAGCAAGCAAGCAAGCGTAAATGAGTGAATGATTTTATGTACATAATTCGACGGGAAAAATTTCAATAACACTCGTAATAAAAGAAAATAATTTTATTGGAAGGAATTCATGAATTTATCAGTGAAATAAGAATGAAACATGATGAACCAACGCAATAGTTATGGCTCTGAAATTGTTTTTGCATGGGATTAATAAAAATCATTCAATGATGTTTATTTTTCTATTTTTAAAATGCTTATTTAAAAGTAATGAGGGAAAATGTATTACATATTAATTTTCCATACATACATACATATATATAAGATAAAACATGAAAAATAATGAAAGCCAGAAATATAAAATTGGAAAAAATACTAAAATGTACGATGCAAATGATGAGAAGAAGGCATACGGACTACATCTTCATCAGGAGGGAGATGGTCAGCTATGCAAAATAAACACTCTTTTCTGACATGCACGAAGGACAAAAGTCTTAGAAATCTTCGAGCGATACCCCCGAAGAGTTTTCGTATTAAAAGAAAAAACAAAGATACATTTAGTTCAAAAATTAGAATAAATTTATATGCAGAAAAGTAAGTATACTCCCAATGGATGAAACATACATACAGTAGAAAAAATACATAATACCGAAATCAGCAAATCAGATTGAATTTATATATTAGAATAATAGGAGAGTTGCCAAATGTAAATTTGAAATTGGAGTAAAGAAATAGTTGCCAGGAATAATTAAATTCAAGAAGTTAAAGTGGTTTAGAAACATGTAGTAAATTTGAAATTAAAATGTGTTAAAGGGGAGTTAAGGTTCAGTTATCTTTAAAATGATAGAATAAAAGAAAATGAGTAAATGTAGTTGTTTTCAGGATTCTTGTACGAACTTCAATGATATATATATATATATATATATATATATATATATATATATATATATATATATATATATATATATATATATATATATATATATATATATATATATATATATATATAATTATGTTGGAGAAAAAGAAATCTATTATTTTTTTCAGTAGATAGTGATTGATATCTCGTAAAGAATTGATCAAACAATTTCAGATTTATGCTCGTTAGAAAAGTGACAGCACACACTAAAAAATTGTTTTCCCATTTTTGTGTGTTAGATGCCTCTCGCACTCGCAGGCTTGTCTGTAAATGTCAATAAAATCTCAGAAATGATCGAAAATGACACATCGCTCAGAAACTAAAGATTAACCTGAAATTAATCTGTAATTTAATTTTAAACTATTTTCAAAAAGTTTAAATATGTTATATAAAGTTATGAAATTTGCGTAAAAATAAAATGTGGATTTCTTTTTTCTCAATCAAATATATGTATTCACCTATAATTGAATTTTTAGCTTTAAAATTATTTTTCTTCCTTTAATTATGGCTTCTCTTTCCTTCTATTTTGCTTGAGCGAAATAAACACCAAATTTTGCCGTTTATGCCCTAGAGCTTGAATGAACGATGTCTTTAAAACCTGTATTAAATGGTTAATTATTGTGAATATTATTCAATGATTAGTTGAGAAATATTAACTTATTACCGTTATTGAATGCAAGCATTTGAAAAAAATGTAGAGCATTTTAATATTATTTTCAACAACACACACATTGTCTGTTGTATGTACTAATAATATCTTCAAAACTTAAAAAACGACATAATATGGTCAATTAATGAAGTCCCTAACAACTAGAACGATTACAAACATCGCGATTGAGTATTTAGTTGATGATATTTATAAGTATTGTGTGCGTGACGGAAAGAGAGTGAAATATTGATGATTCAACTGAGGCATAGTAGTGAAATCTTGAATAAATGATTTTCCGTTATAATTTCTCTGCATAAAATATGAACGAAAGTTTTAAGTGATTTGAGAAGATTGGCCCATTTAAAAATGTTACATTTTCATGAAATAAAAAAAAAACCATAATTTCGAATAATTAATGAGTTACAAGGAATTATACCTCAGATGATTGATTCAAATTGAACTTTTCAAATGTCATCATTTAAAATAACTTAATGAGATAAATGTTTGATATGTAGTTCAAGAACATTCAAAAATTTCGTTCGTATGATAGAAAAAAAAAAAAAGCCTGTTCGATATTTTTTGTCCACAAACATCAATGTATTATGAACAACAACAAAAGAATTTGTCGCTATTTTACAGGATGTCTGTTCGCGTTAAGAATCTTCATCAATTCAAGTGCGTAAATTGCTGTCTTAGTTGTCAAACGTAATCATCAAACCGGAACTGCTAAGTTCTGCATGTTGTTTAGCTTCATTTTGCCGTACAAGTATAAGTACACCATGACTAGCAAGCTGATAAATGTCACAGCGAAAGAAAGCCAACCGACGTAAGCGAACATTTCGAAATTTCCATTCCACTTGCAGTCGCTTGCTGTCAGTTCTTCGTCTACCTTTTCAGTTTTCTTTTTGGTGACAAGAATGGGATACTCAGTAAAGAGTGGTATAAATTGGTTCCAAAAGGTCATTCTTTCCGCCTCGTAGGAACGAGCAATGAAAGGCTGTAAGCCAAGAGCAGCAAAATAATCTTCCTCTTCAGTATACGGTTTCCACGTGAGGATACTGCTATCCTTTTCACCGGTAGTTTCTGGAGTAGGATTCCTGAAACATTGAAAAAAAAATTATAATTCTTATTCATCTTTACGATGCACAATTTCTTTGATAAATATTAAAATATATGCTCAATGTTTGAATGCTTATTAATTACTTTAAAATACAAGATTTGTTGGCAATGTTTTTTGCCCCACAAGTAACGACAATGGTTACCACATAAGTTACATGCATTTAATTTCTTGTTGAAAATAATTGTTCTGAAGATGACATTAAGGGATTAAATGATGAAAATTAACTTTCCTTCATACTATATTATGTTTTTATTCGATAGAGTATATCAGATATCCAAAGATCGTAATTAAAGATTATCGCATTTTCTAAAATGAGAGAATATGTTTAACTTTTATTCCTATTAAAAGTATTAAGACAAATATTGAAATTTTAATTTATTCTTGCGCCTCCTTTCGTTTTGCTTACAGTTTCTTGAATTTGTTTTCGTGACTCATTATTCAATTTTAGAAGGTAAGCAGCTTTTGTAAATACAATGCCCGCCATTGAAAATGTAACACCAAGGAGGAATAAGATGAAGAAAGTGAAGAAACTCGGCAAACAGAGAGAGACAACAACGAACAATAAATGATCTGTATTTCGAAATGATATGCATAATACAGAGCGAGAACAGGGTAAGGTCAGTAGGTTGTAGGATCAGAATGGACGGTGATGCACGAAGCCACAGACCTAGGCGCAGAGTCAGTGAGAGTACGGATGGCTTCCCTGAGGAATGGCTCTCCATTCCCTATCAACCATTTGCCAAAGTGCGTCTTCTTAAGGAGGTAATGACAGGGTTTGCAAATGGTGTCCAATCATATCCGAAATGTGTTCGATTGGAGAGAGATTTGGCAAGCACGGAAGCCAGGGAAGCAACTGCACACCTTGCTGGGAATTTTGACTGCGCGGTCGGATATTATCCTGCTGATAAAGGGCATTGGACACTCCTTGAAAGTTGGAGAGTGTCACCGGCTGCAACACGTGGTCCACGTAACGTTGGGCTGTCATAGTACCATGATTATGAACTAGAAATGATCTGGAATCGTACGTAATAGTATTCCAAACCATGATACCATGTTGTCGCGAGGAGTGGCGTTCCACAATTGCTGCAGATCCGACCTGTCTACAAATCGACGTCACACTCGTACATGGTGACTATCACTAAAGAAATAGAAGTGGGACTCACCTGAGAAGACGATCCTGTGCCACTTCGTCGTTCACATCGCTCTAAACCGGCACCATTCCAGCGTTGGTGTCTATGTTGTGGGGTTAATAACAGTCTCCTTAATGGATGCCATGATCACCGGCCATTAGCAACTAATGACCGATATATGTTTCTGTTTGATATGAGAGCATCCAGGGTGTTTTGCACATGCTGCAGAATTTCGGGGGACGTGCTTTGTGGGGCCGCCACTCCCCCCATCGGGTCTATCTATCCACGCGTGTTGACGTCACTCTGGCTGCACCGACAATCCCCAAACGTTCCATAATTCCTTGTTCCAACCATCTTCGTCCCAGCCATTGCATTGCCGAAGGTGTCTGTCAGTTGCGATTTTCCGTAAGAAACAACCTTCTCAGTCCGATCACCATGCCCCTCGTAAGCACACCTGTCTGCTGAACTCCGTCGACTATGGCTTTACATTATTTTCAGCTACAGTGTCCTTTGAAACAAGGACAAACTTTAAGCGATTATTCTCGAAACAGCATTAACGGCGCGAATATTGCCCAATTTGCCAATTGCTCGCCTTATATCTCATCCTATTAGAGCTGCGGATTTCCCATCATTTTCATGTTTCAGTAATGTAAGACTACCGAGAAATTTGCATAATTTCTTCTTGGTGTTGCATTTTCAATGTCAGGCAGTATATAGCCCAAGATTAAAGAATAGAAGTGTTGTAAATCTCCTCACATAATATTCAATTGGAATTTTGCTTCAAACTATTCTATTAAGACATTTTTATACAATACATATCTCTCGTTCAGCAAAATCATAAATTCTTATTTCCCAGATGAACTATAGTTCTCCCTTTTTTCTTGAATTTCCAATGTAATCAAAATTAATATGCATTTAATTTCATCAATTTTTATCTAACAATTAATTTCGTGTGAATAATTTAATCGAAAAATGTTTGCTTTGCCTAGTCAAACTACTAAAAATTTGGTGAGTATGATTAATATTAGAAAGCCCAATACTTCCTAGTCAAGTCGCTAAAATAAATATAATTTAATGCACTTAATAAAGAATTTAATTAATATTTTATTTTTATGAAGCAAAAAAATAATTGTAAATAATGTTTTGATTAAAATTATATTGTGATATTTGAGTCCTTTTATCGCTCGCGCGCGATATTAAGTTTAAACATTTTAAGATATGTAGAAATAAATGACGTTGTATTGTTATTTTTGGGCAGATAAATTGCTCTGTAGCCCCAACAAACACTCAATTGTAATCGCATACACTGTATATTGATACTTTTTAACAATTTAGTTCCAATAATAACATTAATAATTTGTTATGAATGCTATATTTAATTTTAAAAAGTAATTTAATAAATATCTTTAGAGAGATTGAATCAAATGAAAAAATAACCCTAAGAATTTTATGCACATAATTTATAATCTTAAAATTAATATTTAGGATTCTTTTATGTTAAAGACACCATATAAAATAGTATTTTTAATTAGATTAAATTTCTGATAGAAAAAGAGACTTAAGATGAATGCATTTGAAAAAATTAATAAAAACACGACGAAAAACAGATTTGCTTGACTTACCCGGTTTTTGCAAAATCGGTCCATAACTGTATCATTATATCTGATACTTCTTTGTCTTGAGGGAGTCGCAGTGCGTTGCTCAGATTCATGTGTGGAAATCCAAATATGTAATAAAGTTCGCTCTCGTGGTAAGATCCTATAAAAATATTAATATATATTCTTTTGTCTTAAGCCATTTTTAAATGTTTGTTTGGGTATATTGATTTACTTGCGGAAATATATTGCTAAAAGTATTTTGATTTAAAATTAGATGACGTTTTTAAAATGTTATTGAATTAATAAATATTTTTAAATAAAATTTTTTTTATAAACTGTGAAAACTATTTGTAGAATGTAGTTTTTCTTGAAACTAATATAGAATTCAAATAGTTCTCTGTTTAGCCAACAGATGGCGTTTATGAGGTACTAAAATTATATTAAGCAGATGTAGTGGTGATATAAAAGCATTTAAAAGGTTTAATTGTCGCTCAATGTTAATTTTTTTATATAGGAAAGCTAAGTAGTTCAGAACCTAAAAAATGAAGTGAATTTCCGCACCACGACAAACAACTAAACCCGAAGGGGGATTTGAATTCCAAACTGTTCAACCAAACTTCGGAGTGCTAACCATTCGGCAAGTAACTTAGTAAACATTCAAAAGGAGAATTGTATAAAGTCAGTGATTCCAAATACTGTTATGAACCCCATCATCACAGTTATGGCACGATATTTACACAAATATGAGCCTTTTTCGGATAGAAACTACCAGAATATTCATGGATACTTTTTCTAATTCAATGAAAAATATTAAGAGCTGAATACACAATTATGATTCATACATATATTTTTTAATAGTTTAGGCATTTAATGTTATTTCTTTTCTCATATGGAGGAAGATATTTCCGAATTTTCTCTCTAGCAAAATGTGAATATGGCCCATTATATCTAGGAAATTTTGGAAAATAATATATCATGGATCACACACATACAAAGAGTTGTGAAACAATTTGCATTATATATAACTGTCTCCTAAATATCATATAAGAAGTTACTGTAAATAAGAAATTTAAATGTACATATAAAAATTTTCAAAATATTCTCTCAGAGATAAATATAGTATGTAAATAAAATATTCTTTAGTTGATTATTTATAAAATACTTGTATAATATTTTTAAGTTTTCCATTTCCACTATGTATTAAATTTTCTAAAAGTAAGATAGATTATGAAAATTTCAAAATCTGAGTTTCGCAAGTTTGATCCATACGAATGGGATTTATTTCTTAATCAAATTTAAAAATATATAGAAATTTAAAATTTATAGTATCATATTATCTAAAATTTTTCAATTATTTGCTTTCCTTATTTATTTATTAAACGTTATTGAATATAACAAAACACCCTTTGGTGTTTGTTCTGCAGCAGAAAAGTGTTCTAAGAGAATCTTAAGAATGTAAATAAATATTAATATTGTATATCAGTGGAGGAGAAAAATATTAATTAATTGATTAACATCCAGAAAGATAACTAAATAATGATATGGCATGATCAGCTTTCAGAGATTTAGAATCTCTTTTATTTAAAAAGTCTGGGTCGAACCTCAAATTATCTCGAATTTGAATTAAGAAAAACTTGATTTCTGTATATCGTTTGAAACCCGTATATAAGAATAATAAAACCATAAAAAGAAGCAACTTTTAGTAAACATTAAAAGTTTTTAATAAAAAATCGATTTTTAAAAGTAGTCTATTTTTAGTTCTCCAAGTAATCATCATCGGCATACAGCACCTTCTTCCAGCGTGTTTCCAGTTGTGCAATCCCCTTGCGGTAAAACTCGGTATTTTTTTGTCACAAAGAAATTCATAAATGCTTGGTGCAAATCTGCTTCATTGGTGAAGGATTTTCCACGAAGAGGATTGCCCAGAGAATGGAAAAGGTGCTAATCTGATGGTGCACGGTCAAGAGAGTAAAGAGGATGGTACAAAGTCTCCCAACTAAGTCGATGTGTAGTATTCCTGGATACTCGCGTGATATGTGACCTCGCATTACCGGCCAAGAACAGTATATCCATGCGATTAACAATTGCTGGCTCCTTCTGTTGCACATGTTCCAAGCTGAGAATACAGGTCCGCAGAGACCATTTGGCTCGTTGGTAGCAGCTCATAGTGAACCACTTGATGACTAATCCACCAGACACAGTTTCATCACTAATTAACTGACCTGAATTTATGAAACCAAAGCCTTGCCTTATGTTTATTCACAGCACTATTCCCAAACGCTTGATAAGCCCACTTTGAAGTCTTAAAACAAACAACACTGAATAAGCTCTTTCGACACACCCCTTTCTCTTTGCCAACGTACGAATTACGATTGATGAATGTGCGCGGTAGACCTGCTTTTATAAGGACTGATATTCCTACACTAGATTGTCCGGTGTCTCAACCACGTCATACACTAATTTGCATACTTATTCTCAACTCATTCAATGGCAACGCGAAAGCGGCAAGAGTTTTCTTATTTACTTTATACATGGCTATTAGATAAATAAGTAGAAAATTGATTAAATTACTGTTATAACTCAAAGTAAATTAATTTTTTTTTATCTTATCTAACCTTTATTTTTCGAAAACAACATTATATATAAATCAAGTGTAAATTGAAAAAATGAGATGCATTGTCTTAACAGAATTCCTTGCTAATACATACTAAAATGGTTTTAAAACCTCTAATATTATCACATGACCAACATAAATTAAGTTCCTAATGACTTTCAGAAGAGAAACATAAGTATATCAGTTTTGACAAGGTTTTCAGAATGCATAAACTTTTATTCCACAAAAATACTACTTGAATTTGTTAAATATTAGGTATACCGGAAAGTTCTTTCCGTTTTAGAATGAAACAAAGGAATACATTTTTTCATACTTTGGATAAACTTTATTGAATAATATAATTGCCATCATTATTTATGACTTCTTGCCAGCGTGATGGCAATTTGTATATCCCATTTTCAAAAAATGTCTTATCTCTAGAGGCCAAAAATTGAACCAGTGCTTGTCTGATATCTTCTTCGTTCTTGAATTGTTTGCCCTGCAAGAAATTTTGTAAGGACAGAAACAAGTGATAATCAGATGGTGCTAGGTCCGGATGGGGGTATGGTGGATGCGACAGAATTTCCCAGCCTAGCTCTGCGACTCTCTGACGAGTCCCCAAAGCAGCATGTAGCCTGGCATTGTCATGAAGCAGTATGATGTCCTTCCTATTGAACATCGCCGGCCTCTTTTCTTGGAGTGCTGTTTTTAATTTATCCAATTGCTGACGGTACCTCTCCGAATTTAGCCTTTCGTTTGGTTTCAACAACTCAAAATGTATTGGTCCTCGAATGTCCCACCATATACACAACATTCTTTTGTTCAGGCTCAACTTCAGTTTAGAGGTAGAGGGGGCAGGTTTTCCGAGTTCACAATATGCCCTTTTTCTTATGATGTTTTCATAGGCAATTCATTTTTCATCCCTAGTTATGATCCGGTTCAAGAAGGGTTCGATTTTGTTGCGTGCAAGCAGAGATGTGCATATGATGATTCGATCATTCAAATTCTTCTCACTTAACTTGTGTGGTATCCATCTCGAATACTTCCATACAAACCCTAGTTTCCGAATATGGTCAGAAATGGTTTGTTGAGCTGAATCAAGCCTTTCCGCAATCTCCGATGTTGTCAAAAAAGGATCTTGCTCTAACATGATCTTGACAGTATCGTCGTCGATCAAAGATGGTCGCCCAGAGCGTGGCTTATCAGAAAGGTCGAAATCACCTACATGAAGTTTTTTGAACCATCTTCTGCATGTTCTATCAGAAACTGTACCTTCACCAAACACTTTCAATAAATTTCTATACGATTTTGTAGCATTTCTTCCTTGTTGGAATTCGTAAATGAACTTCGTTTTAGTTCATCTGCGACGAAAATGTGTATACATTGTTAGCGATCAAAAGAGAGAGCCAAATATGTGTCACAGGAATATGCGCATACTTGTTGAAACTGATTGTAACCGGAGCGGACAGAACTTTCCGGTAGACCTAATAGTTATCGGTTACAAAAATAATTGAAAAATTAGATATGAAATTTTAAATTTTGCTGAAGTTATGGACCTATATCACACTTGGTACTTTAGAATTGTTGAGTTGAGGATAAATTAAAAGGAAAATAAAAAGAGTTTTATTTCAAAAAAGTTTATTAAATGAAATACTGATATTTGTTTCTCTTAATGAAAGCCTATTATTTGTCTTTATCTTTACTCAAAAGTAATGGATGGTATTTTGTTATCTAACAGTAAAAATACATTTTGAAATTTTATCAATTTCACAACTATTTATCGAAGTGAATATAAATAAAATTTTTATTAATTTACACTAATTCTAATATTTTCTTCTTATTTAAAAAATGTAATTAAACAAAGAAAAATATTTAATTGTGGATAAATGTATTATGGTAATTAAAATGTCTGAATGCGTTTTTGCTGATTACCACATTTCAGAAAAATTTCGATAATGAAGTAAGCATATTTTATTCACTTTTTTCTGGAATCATAGACCACAACCACAGGAATGATAGCAATATTATAATTCATATATATATATATTTTCAATTATATATACAATAAAACATTTATATTTTACATATTTATATATAATTGAAAGCATTTATTCTTTCTGATTTCTAAATTCATATTCTCTTATTAGCATATTTATTTATTAGTTTATTTAGGTTCCAAAATATATAAAAATTCATATATAAACGCAAGAGGAAATTTTTATTCTTCCCTTACATTTTTAAATTTCTTAGGTAGATGTTCTTAAGTGTAGAAGAATGTTTTTTCCCCATACTTTTAAATATTACAGAAAAATACAGACTATTTCTTATTCTACGTCAAATAACCTTATTCTACGTTAAATAAATGCATTTTAATCTAATTATAAAAATAGAGTGGAAATTTTTAATCATTCAAATTTAGAAACTTAAATGATTTAAATCCATTTAGTATATCCTTTTTAATTAAAAGCAGAATTTATAATTTATCAACGTATGTATATTGTGTTGTAATATTATTGCTATTCAATTGCACATGTAAAACAAAACTATTATCATAATATATACAAACGTAATAAATTCAAAAATAGAAAATATGGGTTAGATGAATCAGCAAACACCGTTTTCTGCGACTCACCTACCCATTTATTTTTCGCACCTACATATTTAGTGACGATGACATCATCAGAGCTGGCATAATCAAATTCATACATGTAGACAGACACGTTAGGGTGGAGAGTCAGCAAATTCACAAGTTTTACTGATGGAGCTTTCAGATCAATATCACTTATAATCTGTAAATGAAAAGGTCCCAACCTTAGTTACTTCCAATATATATATATATATCAGTAAGTGTTTGGAAAATCTGTAAAAATAAATTTTTTCCTCATTGGAGAATAAAAAACATTTCTTTTGTGAGAGTTTAAACTCTTAATGTATAAATTTCAATTGAAACATAAATTACATAAAATATAATTAAAAATCATAAGCTGTCTAACAAATTCATTTATTGAAGTAAATAAATCATCGGATGATCGTAAAATTAGAAATTATGAGATCATAATGTTCTGACACGAGTTGAAAAGAATTTTATAAAATTATTGCTCAAAAATGAATGTTTTTTCGTTTTGATATCTTACATAATTGTTCAGTACATTATTGAGTTGCATAACGCATAAAATGCTTACTTTAGTATTTATTGTTGAATCTCCTTTATATACTGCGTGAAAAGAAATTTGTTCTCTTCTGTGTTCTAATTCGCTCACAAAATAAAAAATTACTATAATAATTTGGAACAGTTTTAAAATTATGTAATGTTTTTTAAGTGCATTTTCGAAACTAAAAATAAACTTGTCGAATAAAAAATCCAAATTTTTTTAAGCAGAAATCTTATCAGCTATAATGAGATATAGCAGAAATGTTCAATATATTGATCATCATATAATCGAAGAGAGAATCAAGCTGCTGGGATGAGAGATGATTTATAGAAAAAGACTGAAATAAAAACGAAGCAAAGAAAGCACCAAAATTATAAGTAAAATTTTGTTGGAGAGTTTATATTTTTATTACATAATAAAGAAAAAAATTTTTTTTTCTTTACTTAATAATTCAAAGCGAATCTCTAAAATAATAAAAACATTATGCGTAAATCTTGTATGAATACAAAAATATATCACTTAAATGTTCTAAGATCTTGCAACTAAAATGGGGCACGAAATTACTGAAGATTTAAAGAAGAGTGAAAACGATAAAAAGAAAAATTAATTAAATTTCAACTAAACCCTTCCATAATAATATCATGATAATCTTTCTTGACAAATTTTCAGTTTGAAAGTAAGGAAAAATTGAACGTGTGTGGAAAATTGAGCCGGTTTTTTATTTTGAAGTGCAGAGATTTTTAAAAATCAACTATTTAATATTCGGACCCAGAAGCCATATAATCCAGGATGCTGAATTCTGAATTTTTTTGTCGATAAAAAATGTTGCCATGATGACGTTTTGTGACGTGCACAATGACGTAAATACTAGGGTTACCAAAATAGAATTTTCTGCATAATTCTCATAAATCTCTATATCTATGACTTAATAAGAACTAGATTGCCAGATGCATAAGAAAATCTGCTAAAAATATTACCAAACTCAGAATTTAGCATTCTGTATTATAACGGCATCTGTGCCGATATTCGTGTTACCTAGAAGTAAAAATAAAATCATTTAAAATTGAAAATCGAAACACATTACACACATAAATTCTTTCCAGTAAACTAACTGTAACTTACCTTTCCTAAAGTTCGAATGTCTGGCAAGACTGAAGTGGGATTTTCATGGTACTTAAGGGTGCCATTGCTCAATCTCTGCTGTTTCTGCCGTTTCTTTTTATGACTGGAAGTCGTCCCATGCCTGTACACATACTCGGTGTAGACAGCGTGCAGTAAGACGTCCGCTGCGATACCAGACATGAAGTCCTTCCTCACCAAGTGCAGAAGATACTTTCTCAACAAATCCTTGGTAAAGGGGATGGACGAGGGGTCCTTGTCTTGATAAGCTAAATGGAAACAGACCTACGGCAATAAAAATTCTATCTATTTTGTAAAATCAGTATCAAAGAGAATGATATGAAATAAAAAGCATAAAATATCTTATTTAAAAAAAGTATAAAATATGTTACCAAAGTATTTTCAAATGATAATAATTAATTGATTTTTGATCAGTAGTGATTAGAACCCATTTATTGTAAAAAAAGCAAATATTTTAAAAATAGAGCTACAATTAATGTCTAGCACTGAAGACTGTCTCGATCGAAATATTCAATGAATACACTTTTATACAGATGTTTACAATAAAATTTATGCAATGAATAATTTAATAGAAATATCAAGTAATATTATTCAATGATTATACAATAAATATTTTTACGATTAATATTTATTTTACATTCAATTTAAGGAGAAGAAAATTGCATATTTGATTTTACAAATTTTTTGGTTTTATGTTAACAATGAAATTCACAAAAAGATATTTTTCTGCAAAGAGTTGCTAATAATATTTCTCTCCCAATCCATGTTAAAATTTTGTGTGATATTTGTAAATGCTTCAACTATCACGCAATTATCACGCAAAATCAGTCAAAATGTACTTTGTTTATATCTTTCAGTGCAAATGGAGATATTTAATAAAAGCGAGATTTTGCTCTTAAATAATTCACTATTAAGAAGTCCTTTGTCGTGAAAATGGACTCATTACTAATTGCGGGAATTTTGCAACACATTTATTAAATAAATCAAAGAACTATCATTTTAAATACGCAATTATTTAAAACGGATCATTTGTAAAGAAATGCGTTTAAAAATGTCATTTAAAATGGACTAATTATAACTATTTGGGGGGATTGAAAATTCTTAATGATCCTTAATTATTAACTACTAACACTTTGTCATCCATACTTCTAACTCATCTCTGGTCACTCCGACTATCACAGGTACCGAACCGAGGGACCCTTCGCGTTGCAGCATCGTAGTCGGATGGTCCGGCAGAAATTCTCCGTCCACTACAGGTGCAAACTGGAGCATCAGGGAATCTTCCAAGCTCTTCTAGAACAAAGGCGATAATGACGTTAATGCATTTCATTTTTGCTCAGTTTTTTTTTTACATTTTCATCAACAAAAAATTAAACATAAGGTAAACAAGAAAGTTCTTGCCGTTTTTAATGACGCAAAAAGAACATGACCTACAGAAAATGTAGCCTATTGTTTGTCCTCCGTTTTATCTGAAAGATTAAATTTTTGGCAAGTTCACCACACGTTTGTCCTCCTTAATAGCCACCTGCAGGGATCCAAGGTCTTTGGTCATTCACTGCTAGTTTCATCACAGAGGGACAAATCTTCTGACCTGAATTTGTAAAACGAATGTCTTACCATGCGTTCATTCGCAGCGCTATCCCCAAACGCTTGATATATTCAGCAACTGATGCAGCAGCTGATGAGCCCACTTTGAAGTCGTAAAGCAAACAACACCAAACGAGCTCTTTCGACACGCCCACTTCTCTTTGGTACTGTACGAGTTACGATGGATGAATGTGATGTGATGTACTTGCTTTTATAACGTCTGTTATTCTTACTCTCGACTGACCGGTGTCTCAACCACATTATACCCTAATTTGTATACTTATTCTCACTTCATTCAATGGCAACGCAGAAATGGTAGGAACTTTCTTGTTGACTTAGCAATTATATTGCATTAAGTTACTAGTAGAAAATGAAAGTACAACACTAAAGAAAATGATTTAGAGAAATGAAATTGTGGTAATTACTTTAACTAGATGATTAATTTTAACTTAATATCGGTCAATACCTTAAGTAAAATTGTTAAATGGTACTTTTAATTAATGATAAGGATTTAAAACGTGTACTTTTGAACAATTAACAATTGATGTAAATAGCAGGCATGGTATGCAATTTTGCAAATATATGTTGTATACATATTGCAACATTCGCCACATTTACTATTACAGGTATTGTATTGCATGCCTTCTTTTAACATCAAGCTGCTCATCTTAAGAATCTGAATAGTCAGATCAGAAAATGGTTGTTAATGATGCTGGACTTAAAGTACATTAATGTTTATTCATGTGTTCTCTCGAAAAGATATCTAAAAATCTCAAAAGATAGAGTTAATACTTTGTAGAAAACATTGAACTAGAACATCTGCATAAGGAAAAATATTATATTTTTGTAATAAAAAAACCCAAAACGAATGATTGTATTGAACCATACTTTGACCTATGTAGTCATTATGTTTATGTACCAACTATTTAGATGGATCGTGGTCTCATGGTAAGATTACCCTCTTTGGAGATCTTACCATGATAGAACCCCAGCCACTTTTGGACAACTGGAAATTTCGCTATTTGATACACACATTTCAAAGGATTCTTGATATTTTCCTTATTTTCTTTCCATATGACACCTGAATAAGGTCCACTATCTAAGCAAAATCATCGAAAAGAAAGGCAATACTCTCTACAAGTTGGATTTTAAATATTTGCACAACAGCCTTCGGTGATTGGACTGTTCATTAATCGATGTCAAATGTGCAGATTAACTCTAATGCTGGGACAATGACGAAAATGGTCTTTTCATTGCAAGTAATTGATTAATCATAGAATTGAAACATTTAGATGAAATTTATTTTTAAATCAAAGACTAAAGACTGTAAGACAGAGGTAAGTTTTGATGAGAAATGCACTTTTATTCAGAGAAAGTAATTAGTTCCAAGCAATGAAAACGACCTTAAATATTATTGACGCTATGCAGTTGTCAATATAACATTGTCGTGAATCTAATTTGTATGTCTACTAAGTACTTTCTTAGAACAATATTTCATAGAGAGTGGGCCTTAATTGCAGGCCTAAAGAGAGGAAACAGAAAATTTCAACCACCCACTCAACAAATATGTCAACTTCAAGCCAATATGGAATCTTGTGTGAATGAGACTGCAATCCTCATTCTCAAACTTGTTTAGAAAGAGAAGATCAACCTTCTAATATTCCTTTTCAAAGAGCGTCATCTCAGTGCACCTGCTATGTACGTAGTGTTGTAAAGAGGAAAAAACCACACGCAGGTTTATTTCAGGGAATAAACTCGGTCCCTTGTGAATTTTAAAAACTCCCGTAAATTTTGAATGTCCTCTAGAGTTTTGAAATTATTCAGATGATTTAGAAATGTTTGAAGTTTTTCTATGAGATATTTCTTAAAATAAATAAAAATCCACTTATTTTATTACTTCTTGGCTAATTATGATAATAGAAAGTTTTCCAGGAAAAGAAAACAATTTTGCGTTAATTATCAATTTAATAATCAAAAATTATTATTAAGGTAAATACCGCTTTTCTTTCTCAGTACAAATTTATAAAGACAAAAAAGTGGATACGCCAATACTTAATCTGACAGTTCTGAGAAATACATATCTTGTATAAATATATCTAATATTAATTTTTTATTTTTATTATTTCAACAAGTTTTTTTGTTTTTCTCAGAGCGAGAGAAACTAATTAACATTCGTACTAGAAGACAAAACAGGTTTATTATTATTATTTTGCATATTTACGGAGTTTTCTTCACTTCTCTTCATATTAAAGGCAAGACAATCCATTAAACTTAACATGATTGGTTAAATTTATTCCCTCAAAGCTCCCGGTTTATTCCCAAAATTCACAATTAATTCTCGTAATTATTCATTTAATTAATTCTCGCAATTCAAATAAATTCCCCTGGTTCAAAATACCCGGGAATTTTACATCTCTATACGTAGAAAGTGCAAATATAATGCAAATGTTGGAAATTTTTTAGCTTTCGTCATGATTTTGTAGATGTAATAACCATAATAACAAGCACAATATACCGCCATTATTTTCCCAATTATTTGCAAAAGAAAAGATATGCATCCCTAAATACGTTTTACCATGTAAAAGTTTACCATCGAAAATCCCTTTTAGGCATTTTTAAAGTTACAGTTGACACAAGCGAACTCTCTTTTAAGCATTGTGGCATAGCATAAACACTGCCTTTATCAGATTTAAATCTGATACAGCTATAAGTAAATATTGGTTTGAATTTAATGTTGCCACGCATGCACTAAAATGAAATCTAATACTCACAGCATCTTCACTTTTATGCACGATGTCCTCTGGGCTTATTTTCCTCAAACATTCCAGTATAACAGCACTATCTGTAACGTTGGTGCAATTCAGCTTCTTCGCCAGCCTTTCCACGTACATCCGGGGCTTTCTTTGTACAGCCCACTCTCCAATCGGACTTCCGCTCTGGGCTATGGCTTTCGAAAACAACCCTCGGGACATAGGCGATATGAGATGCAGTCCCACACATGCTCCTCCCGCGCTGTTCCCGAATATTGTAACTTCACTTGGATTCCCTCCGAATGCTTCGATGTTGTCCCGAATCCACTTTAGAGCTAATATCTGGTCCAGAAGACCATAATTTCCTCTGGCGTTTTCGTCTTCTGTGCTTAAGAAACCTACAAAATAAATAGTTTTAAATAATTAAAATCCTTTTTCACAAAGAACATTTAGGAAATGATTTATGCTTTTATTGGATAAATGTGCCGACCAACTTGTCTAGTGGTCAGCGTGCCTGACTACGGATAAGGAGGTCCTGGGTTCGAATTCCGGTTCGGGCATGGATGTAATTTCTCTCTCTATCTATCCTGTCTTTGTCCTTTCCTTGTATGAATGGGGTGTGAATGGTTGCCTACCCTATAAACGGGTCCCTATGGCATGTGTGTACTGAGGATGTCGGACTCCACATCAAAATATGGTTCAGTTGAAAAAGTGGAGCAGCGCACCCCATATTGCCAGCCTAGCTGGCACACGACAACAACAACAACATTGGATAAATGAAAATTTATATGAGAGTTATCTAGAATGTCTCGCTATAAAAAGGAAAAACGTAGCATATTTTGAAAAAAAACAGCTTAATTATATACGAGGAACTTCATTTACTTCTTTACATAATCCTCTCATATATTTAAACACTTGTCTTATCAGGTCACGAACTTAAGAATTCTCTTCATCAGCTAATTCATTAATCCGAGTAGTCACTACCTACTTTCTCCATCATTTCAAAAATACTTATTGTTCAGAAACACTCAGCTTAAGCAAAAAGTTAGATATTTTTGGAATACAGATCTGGGCTATCAGAAATTTCGATTTCGAATTGGAACATAAATCTTTGAGTTGCAGCAACAGTGTGACATCGATAAGAAATTATGAAAAAGCTCAAGATCTCCAGAAAGCATACTTAGTTTGCCTGTTTTGGATTGACCCCCGTATTTTCTTATAGTTCCTCAAAAGACTCTTTTTTAAAGATTTTTTTTTGCCAGAAAATCCTGAGTAACTTTAGCTTAAAGAACAGATAGCAGAAGAGTTTGAAATTTTTGAAACTCTCTACTACATGTAACAAACTTTTAAATGTTAAATGTAGGAAAGTAGATTGTGATTATATAGGAAAGTAAAGAAATTTCAAAAGCTTTTAACAGAATTAATTTTCTTCATAAATATTTTGTGTTCTTCATTTTTTTACAACAAAACGATCTTTATTAATTTATTTTTTCTGATGACCCTCGTATTTATGAAGGAAATTGAATGATTTGTAATTCACAAGAAAATACATTTTAAACGTCTTCCTTAAAATTTATAGTTTATACCAAACTAAATTTCTTAAGTGAATCCTATGAATGTTTCTATGAGATAGAAATGCACAAGTTTATAGCTGTTACATGATGTATTATGAGCTTTTTGTGCGTGTGTGTGTAAGATTGAACAACTGTTAAGTTTCGAAGAACCAAAACTTATATCCATTGTACAATAATTTATTACAAATTATCTAACAAAAACCATTATTGTTGAATTTATGGTCAACATTTTTGTGGTATAATTTAAACAATTAAAAAGCTAATTAATATAAATAGCAAAGTATGTATTAAAATTGTGTAAGTCTCAAAATAATAACTGGCTATATTTTAAGGCTCTATGAATATTAGTCTTTCGTAGGATACTTAATAGAGGTCTTAATTACGTCTTAAAAATTTTGCAATTTCAATTTTACTAAATCTTGTTTAACTTCGATATACTAATTCTTCGAAAACAGATGTTTTCTACTTAACTTTTAGTAATCTTGAATATCTATTGAATTTATGAATCTAAACGGATGCATAAGTGTTTGATGACATCCGTGGCTGATGATTGTGAATGAGATGAAGTTATTGCTGTATATTAAAAATATCCAATTTTATTCAAATAAGAGCGGTGTTAGGTTAGAGAAAAATGAATCCATTATATTTTTGCGTAAATTATATTTTTACTGATTTGCTTTATGCAAATGATTTAAAATTGTTTCTCGACCGATCTTCAGCTCTTTATTGATGCTACGATTGATAACATACCGGTCAACTTTCACCATTTGTGATTTTATTGTGGGAACTAGTAAGATATATTCCCTCCCCCCTTTGTGACTTTTTTCATCGCCAAGCAATGCTAACGCTGTTGCCACTTAAAAAAACAATATATATGACATAAAAATGACGTAAAACACGAGATTTACTTTATGCAAATAAATGAGAAAAAAAAAACAAATCTGGCAACAAAAAAAAAATAAAAAAAGCAACAAAAATTCAATTTGGCAATACCAAAGTGAAAACCAAAAACACTATATTCAAAACAAAGGATGGCAGATTTGGCGAGAAATCTCTTGGCGGGGAGGGGGATCTATCATATATATACCTTTTATTGACATTTCAACAACGGATCTACTAGTGTTTGGAGCATCTTTAACATCAGAAATATCTAAACGAAATTGCTAAAACCGAAATTGCACATAATTGGCTAGTACAGTTTTGCGACCGTATACACCATCGACCCTTTCAGTGGTCTGGCTTGCATTTCCGTTTTTATCAAAGAAAAATTGTAAAATACATTGAATTTTTTTTGTTGACCTCCGTTTAAAAAATTCTGTTACTCACAACTGAAAATATCAAACAAAAACAGCGAAACAATTTTAGTGCGAAATGCCACCTTTCCATCCAGGGTAAACTGTAAATTGGTTGATTATTACTTTATGAGATATTGATCATTTTTGTAACCGAAAAAAATAGTTGATCTCTTTTCTTCCAGTATAATATTCACTATCTCGCTTAGAAAAATGTCTTGCCCTTTTGGTTAAAAATAGTCACATTATTTCATCAATGGTACCAGTATACATATTAATTTCCGCTCAATTTTTATAAATAAAAAGGATTTTAATAAATAAAAAGTAAGGGTGCATATTGTAAGATTGATAGAAAACATGGAAAAATCTAAAAAAAAATATATTAGGGTTTTTGATCGTTGAATCATAACAGCCTAGAACTCACAATTCATTCGTATATTTTTTGGCGATAAATTGTTATTTTGGCTAAAATCTTAATCACTGGTAAAATCAAATTATTTATATTTGATGTATTTATAAGAAAGGCATGGATATTTAAGATATCAACTCAGGTATGAATTTTAAGCCAATTATAAAAATTCTGGAAGATTTAAATTGTATATTGCCAGAGACTTAATATATGCTGAAAATTGTATAATATCTATCACTAGTTAAGAAGATAAAAAACGCGTAAAAGAAATTTGGTTTGAGCACTCTATATGCATTATTTTTTTATTATGCTTTAACTAATAGTGCAAGTTTTCTAATTAATTTTTTTTTGAATTTTGTATTTCCTTATTTTATTCTAATAAAAAAAAAAGATTTTTAAAAATCCAAATAATATTTATCACATTTTTTCAATAAACTATTTCAACGGTTTCTAGCTGTATGTTTACATACATAATTGCAGTTTTTTTTCATTTTGACTAATGCAAACGTGTTTTTATCTAGAATGCTCTAATTTTAATCCTTGAAATGTTTTGCAATACTTGCATCTAATATTCATTGGTCATTATTTAAGATCTATTATGTGAGCTTTCCCATCTCAATAATATTTGTTTACAATTTAAAAATTTATTTAATTGTGTGTTCGGTGCTGCGATCAAAATGCATAAAATAATTAACTCATTTAGTGGAAGATTATTAAAACTGGATCTCGTAAAAAAATATCGAATTAGTTTCATCAAGAATGTAAGTTGAATGGATTACAAAAATGAAGGCATTCCATATTATCTGTATCGAATTTTAGTACTTAATCGAGTAATTTTTTATTTTTATCAAAATTATTTTTTAATTATTTATATTATTTTAATTATTAATATTTGATTCTCTTGATTTAAATTCCCACTTAACTTATTAAATTATAACACACATTATTCAAATTTATATGATTTGCGTTTAACAGTTAATTCATTGAAATTTAAATGTCATTTGAATATAATATCATACTCATAGCATGTTTTCTTGTATGTTTGATATAAGTACTTTCGCATGGGCATTTATTACTGTTAACTTTTTTCTTTCAAATACCCGGCCATTTAGGGAATTTCAACCTTCTCGATTTTCGAAGATTTTCAGCACAGCAAGGAACAGAATTGATGCAGTAGGGCAATCAATGGGTGTGCCATCATCCCCTCAAAATAAATTAAACCTTCGTAATTTAAAAACAAAGACCAAGTTGAAGACCCCGCAAAATTCGAGCTGCCACTTTTAAAGGTACCATTTCACATGGAGGACGCTGCCACCACGACATATTTTACAGCCCCAACCGCCATAGTAAGCACGATGGAATTTCGTTTTAAATCGGAATAAAACTCACCATTTCCCTGTTATTGGTGCAAACAGCCAAAACAATCAGGACTTCATGTCCGTTTTTGTTAACCACTAAAATCCATTAATTAATGCTAAAAACGTATGAATAAATGCATAGGTGTCATACGTATCTTCATGTAGAGCAAAATAACAAAATTCAAAAGGGTTTTACAGAATGCCAGATCATCACATTTTTATGATAAATAATGCAACTCTATCAGAACTTGAAAATCATTGATTTGATGTTGCGAATTCCATTAGTTAATAGTAGATAAATCGACTCTGTAAGATCTAAGACTACATGGCTTAGGTAAAGAGTGGTATAGTTTCCATTCATTGTAGGATGAATGGAGCACCTTAAAATAAATGACTATTTTTTATCAATTTGATCTGTTAATAAAGAGTCTGGTTTCATAATTTGATTCTAAGTGAAGTCAATATTCATAAATTGGACTCCATAATTTGGAAAAAGGGGTCAAATAAATGACCTTCAGACTTGACGAGACACATCCAGAGATATCATTGCACTTGGAGGACATTGCGATCATGGTCTATTTTACGTATCACTGCCGGCATAAATGAAAACAATGAATTTTCGGAATTTTCAAGCTAGATCTCGTTACTGTCTACAAGAACAACGACCTTTCCAGCCAGACTTCCTTTGAATATAGAAACTTTTTCTAGTGTTCAATTTAATTATTAATAGATGTTAAAATGAAATTTGTAATGGATTACTTTTTTTGTTGTCGACCTATTGCAGTGAGGTTAGCGTCATTTACTTATAAACAGTAGGTTCTGGATTCGAATTCTGGTTCGGGTATGAATGTTCCTTTCTCTCTTTGTGTTTATCTTTATTTCTTTACTTTCGATGCGAAGATGGCATATCTACTGGGTGGCCCATTGTATAAGATGCCACCACTTTGGTCCATTATAGGGCTGAATATGTATATACAAAGGACAGCCAGGTATTAGAAAAAGAAAACTTTTTCTAATACCTGGCTGTCCTGTTGTATATTTTTTTCAACATTGATTACTTATTTATCTTTGTAAAAGGTAAATAAAAGACATTTCATAGCTTAGAAACAAAGAAAATATTTTAACTGTTAGATCTTGAGTTATGTAAATATTTATCAACGTTTCATTATTGTAATTATCACAAATTCAAAAATCTTTCCCTGATTCTTAGCAAAAGTTGAATAAGAAAAAAATATGTATATAGTGTAATAACTTTCCAAAACAATTCTGTGAAGATATAATTTAACACCTGTTTTATTCATTAACATTGATGCAATCACGGTTGTACAATTTCTTTGATCGCACGAGACTGAAAGTTTGAATAAAAATATTAAAACTATAAATTGGTTTTTTGCCTCGATTATTTTAATTTTTAGTGTTTCTTGACTCCTCATATTCCATAGCCTAAAACTGAAAAAGTATGCATTGCCTTGTTCTTCATAAATAGTGGGCTTTATTTACGTATTGTCGCAAGAGTGGGAATTGGGAAAATTCCCGAGCACACACTTTTAAAGACATGCATTCAGAAGTACAATATCCATCTCTTATTGTTCATGAGCCATTGATATTGAACCTGGAATCATCCATGTTAATATTAAAAAGGGACTTACAGCAACATTGCTTGTGGGACGATGCACACTGTAGTGTCATATCTGCAGTTTAAAGTGACCTTAATTGTACAATGACTTTTTCAGCCAGACTTCCTTTGAATATTGAAACTTTTTCTAGTGCTTCATTTAATTATTGATAGATGTTATAAGATATTTGTAAATGATTAAAGTCATCTTCCCATCTTCGAAGAAGAATGTCCCAGGTTCATTCCTAGCTAATACTGAACAAGATTTAGATGTTATTATTCTGCTTTCGAAAAATGGTGGATTCTTCGGAGTGTTTTACATTTCCTCTTTTGCTATGCGTGAATATTACCAATTACCAAAGAAATCTGTTTGAAAAAAAAGAACAGGTATGCTTAAAAATGCCTAACAAAGGATTTTTACACATTAAGCTTTCCACTGTATAGTGTCAAAGTTTATGATAAGGAACAAATTCCAATAACAAAAGCCTAAAATTTATGAGCTGCTTCTTCATAGACAACATCTAAAGATTAAGGGGAATTTTTCTCTTGTTTTCGCCGTTTATTAGTTATGTGTATTGGGAAATCCTCTGGAGTGCAGGTTATGACTTTCTCTCGAAAGAATGTCCCCGATATAGCCCCCGCTTTGTATTCATAAGAATTCCTGCGCATTCTTCACCGGCGTACATTTAATAAAGGCCAGACACGCAGTCACGTGAGAAATTTTTCCTCCAGGTTCTATTCATTAAAGCGTTAATAGAAATTCCGATGCTCCTGGAATGCTCCGGCTCATAAAGGATTTTGATGCGAAGGCCAGGAGAAAGGGTTCTCCGTCGGTTTGAACTGAACTTCATTATGAATTTTCTGCCTAAGGATTTCGATGAATGAGAAACCCGCGTCATTTGGAATCATTAGCTCTGATTACAATGTTTTGATTGGAAAGTTTTAGCTTTATTTGCTGGAGATTAATGGTAACGTAGTTGTCAAATGTAGGTTGCATTTGCTGTATAATACAAATAAATAATCGAAGATATATTGTAACTTATTTTTACGTAGTTAACTGTGAGTTACTAGAATATTTAATCATACTTCCTTTATAAATCTCATTAACTTTCGTCACAATTACTTAGACAAAGAAGTATTCTTTGCTATTAAAAATAAATAAATGTGAAATATAATTACGTGATATTTTCATCCTTTTTTTATTGTGACTGAACTTTATTAAACATTATGATTACCTGCTCAAAAATAGAAAAAATTTAAACTTTTTAAACAAATGGAAAAAATTTAAATGCCACAGACCTTTAAGAGTGGATTTTTCCTCCATGAACTGTTTTTAAGCAAATTACAATTTCCTGTCGTTAATTCATCGAATTAAAGTTACAAGCAATAAAATTTCACTAAAAACGATGGTTTAGTTATCATACATAGTAAATGAATTTTTCCTATTTCCAAATGCAGTCTATAAGAAAATATGTGCAGATATATTTCAGAAATAAGACATCACTTGTCGCCCACCCTGTTTAGTGGTCAGAGTGGCTGACTGCGGATAGAGAGGTCCTGGGTTCGAGTCCCAGTTCGAGTATGGATGAACTTTCTTTCTCTGTCTGTCCTTTCTTTGTATGAATCGGTTGTGAATGGTTGCCTACCCTAAACGAGTACCTATGGCATGAGGGAGTCGGACTCCACACCACAATATGGTTCAGTTGGAAAAGTGGAGCATTACACCCCATAATGCCAGCCTAGCTGGCACACGACAACAACAAGATATCAATTTGAATAAGGATTCTATTTTATTTACTTTTTAGATTATTTATTTTAAATAATGTCACTTTTGTTTGCCTACTTTATGGAAAACTTTTAAATGTACATTTCATTTGATTTGCTTTTTGCAGATCTGTGCATCAAACCTTATTTCGTATGGCAAAACAGCGTTTCGAAGAAAAGTATGTAAATAATATAGTTAAAAACTAGCAAATATCGTTATTTTCCTCGAAAGCTAGCTGCACGTTTTCCGCTGAAAGACATAGCTCGCGAAAGCTAGCTGTGGGAGGTACTGGCTTAGCACTCTATCGCATTATATATTTATTTCTATATGATCTGTTTGAAAATAAATTGTTCATCATCTATGACAAATTACTTTCTATAGTTATATAATTTACCTGGTTTACTATATTAAAATCCGCCCAACTTGTCTAGTGGTCAGTGTGCCTGACTACGAATAAGGAGGTCCTGGGTTCGAATCCCGGTTCGGACATGGATGTACTTTCTCACTTTATCTATCCTGTCTTTGTCCTTTTCTTGTATGAATGAGGTGTGAATGGTTGCCTATTCTATAAACGGGTTCCTATGGCATGAGTGTAATGAAGAAATCGGACTCCACACCAAATGTGGTTCAGTTGGAAAAGTGGAGCAGCGCACCCCATATTGCCAGCCTAGCTGGCACACGACAACAACAACAACTATATTAAAATTCTACTTCATCAGTGCTTGTAATTAATCTGAAATTAATGCAATTAAAATTAAAATATTTAAATAAAAATTTGCCCATGATTAAAAAGTGCTCGAAAAGAGAGTTTAATCAGGTAGATGTTACTTTTTACAAACACATTCAACTGAATCTAGACTTTAAAGGGAATGCCGAATCATATTAAGCATCCATTCCTGGATAAGAAGCGAAACTGTATCCCATTTCATTCAGCTGCCGGGAAACTGTAATCGCACTTTTTTAGCTTTGGAGAACACGATTATAATGATTCGACCAGGTGAGATGCATTACAACTGTGGAATGTTTTATGTAAATCCAAAAATATTTCTGGATGAGATTACTTGCATTATAACAAAGAACATTGATTAAATTCATTTTCCATCTTGACACGTAATTTTTCATTCTGGTATTCTTTTGCTTTTGCGTCACTTTCAACCACTTCAAAAGAAAAATCATCAGATATCCCTTTTTTCCACTTTTTTCTTAATGCCCGTCTGCATTTAGGATATACTTATTCAGAGCTACAGGAGGCGAATGTACTGTGGAGCACCCAGGGGGTGTGCAATCTTCGCCCAGAAAGTGAAGGGATAAAAAAACTCATGCACAGAAAGAGAAAGGAACACCCATGCCCGTCCCAGGATTCGAACCCGAAATTTACTGCTCCGAAGTTAGGGACGCTAACCTCTCCACCATCGATTAACCCTTTTTTCAACATTTGTTTTATATATTGTGCATACCGACCAACTTGTCTAGTGGTCAGCGTGCCTGACTACGGATAAGGAGGTCCTGGGTTCGAATCCCGGTTTGGGCATGGATGTAATTTCTCTCTCTATCTACACTGTCTTTGTCCTTTCCTTGTATGAATGAGAATGGTTGCCTACCCTATAAACAGGTACCTAGGGCATGTGTGTTGAGCAAAGTCGTACTTTCGACTTCATGGTGCTCTAATTAAAACGAAAGACGCTCCTAATAGACTTAAATTCGCAATAGCCAAGGCATAGCGAGCTTGTCTTGTCCAAGTTTCATTAATAAACAACAACAACAATATATTGTGCATTATAAAATAAATTAAAGATCAAAACGAGCAAATTTTCTTAGAACATGAAATAAATGACGTTAAGGTATAAAGTTATACATATTTCTTTTATCAGTTATTTGTATTTGTGTTAATTTTTATACTTTAACGTCATCCGTTGTTATAATTTACCAGTTTTTCTAGAAATATTGTAAAAACAGATTGAATTTTATTTGAATATTTCCTCAAATGTTGTATTTAATTTTTGCTTTTACAAAATTCCTAAAATATTATGTGCTAAAATGAAACGTTTCCTTACACAGTTTTAAAAATATACAGAGTCAGAAATTATTTTATTAATATCGTATTTATTTTGTTAATTTTCAAAATTGTTTTAGCTGCTTATAATCTATTTTTTTAAGTGCAAATAACGTAATTGAAGAAGATACCAACATTTCCAGATAATATATACTCTGACATTTTCCATGAAAATCAAATATGACTTTTCGTAGCGCTCTAATATATAGAAATAGAGTATCTGTTAAGATAAACACAGTTAGAAATATACTAAAAGAATACTACAGAATTAATAGACTATACTTAAGAATTTAGAAGTAAATTTTATTTAATAAAAGATAAAAGTAAAATAGATATGCAGAAAAATATCATCATTGTTAAAATGAAAATTAGCTTAAAAAGCGCACTGAATTTAGAAAAGAATTATTTAATTATTTATTAACTGGTAAAATACCTAACCTAATGATTATTTCGTTAAATACTACGATTCTAAAGTATTTTCGTTGAATCGAAATACAGAAATTTGATTAATAACCAATAATATATTTTTCAAAATAATATTTATTATTTTTTTAACCACGCTTTTAAAAAATTATTTTATTTTTTAGAAAATAATCTTGAATTTTTCTTTGAAACTGAAATCTAAAAGATTCCCGGATTCAGCAAATAATTTATGAATTTACATAAATTAAAAAATTATTATTAATATTCTCATTTAAATTCCAATTTTATCATTGTGTTAGAAAAGGAAAATCATATTAAGAATGTACCTTTTAAAAACATTAAATAAAACGATTAATAACAGAAAAATTATTATAAAATTCGAATTTTGAATAATTTCTCTTTTTATGAATTAATTGGAGTTCGATACAGATCAGTTCACAGGTGTCCATATGATTCGAAGATATCTGTGTTCGTTTGTTCTATTTCTAACATTTACATTTCAAAAGAAAGTTACGACAATAGATTAAGCTACAAGTATTGTGCCGTCATTCCGAAAGTATCAACATAATGAAAAATAAGGGTGGAAAAATATTATTATTATAATATTTTTCCATTTAACTAATTAGCATATTTTCTGCCTTCAGTATCCTAGGACATATTCTCGGCACGATAGTGAAAGAATGCCCAATAAAAATACTTGAAATTGTTTTCTTAAAAACATATTGACATACCTAAAACCCCGAGTCTGTAATTTACTGTGACAACAATTACATCTCCCGCGGAAGACAGCCATTCTCCTGGGTAAAAACGACCTCCGTTGGTTTTATAGGAGCCTCCATGGATGAAGAACATTATGGGCAACATTTCAGAACTCAGGCTATTCTCCGGAAGGGCCTGCCATTGGAAAAGAAAGAAAAAAAATTACTTTCCCTCTTTTTATTGTTTTGCTTTCATCGTGATTTTTAAATGAAAACACTGAGAAATATTCATGTTATGTTGAAAATATTTTCATACAAAGCTGGCAACAAAAAAAAAAAGAACAATTGATTATTTGTAAGTTACTGTTATCAGTTTCTAATTCAAGTAGGAAGAATGTTTTCATTCTTACTTTCAATGGCACGTAAAGATTGAGGTTGAGACAGTCTTCTCCCTGCAAATAGTCCCATAGTCCCAATCTTTTCAGAACTTTCTGTCCATTCGACTCCATCACTATGTCCCAGTGGGATCTCTGTTTGCTTTGAGAGCACAGAGCACCGAAGGTTGTTGCATTGAAGACGCCTTCCAATGCTGCTTTTGCCACGGGAGGCTGTTAAGAGACAAATTGTGAACAATAGAAATAATACTGAATTCTTTATATTAAAGTCCAAAACTATTTCATAATACATATACATAGTCGCCAACTCTACTGATTTTATCGCTAATTATTTTATCGCCTACTAATTTTGGGCAATTTTAGTGAAAATCCTAAAAGCAGCCAAAATTTTGATGTGAAAAAATGTCTATTGAGTTGTTTTAATAGCTTAAGCAGTCTCAAAATAGATTAAATATTTTCAAAATGAGAAAAAATGTTTTGAACAGTAGTTTACCAATTCAGCTCTAAAAAATGCTAAATCAGCAACGTATGAAAAAAAAAAATTAATAAATTGCCATGAGTTATTCGAATTTGAAATGTATTATGCTTTTAAGGACAAAATATTTGATAATTTCTACATTCTTAGAAGTATTTGTCCTTGATTTTCTTGTAGCAATTTAATTATGTATTTTTTGTTTTTATGTAATTTTATAAGTTAAATTTTTATAAATTGCACAAGTGTAATAAAAGTTGCTATATAAAATAAATATTGAGACATAAACGTTGATGTTTATTTTTTATATGTAGTATATTATTTTAATTTTCATAGTTCTTTTATGAGGTTGATAAATATTTTATTAAAATATTAAGATTAACACAAAATATATGTTTAACATAAGTCATTCTCAGAATGTAAAATCTAAAGAGCAAAAGTCTTTTTGCAGTACTGCCTTTTTAAGCATTCTGTTTCAAGCAAAAATAATCGCTAGTATTGTCTCCTGATTTTTTCCCTCGAAATCATTATAAAATCTACTGATTATTTTTTTCCTCCAAAGTTAGCAGGTATGCATATATCAAGAAAGAGCATTTTCGTTGACTTACACTTAAGTAGTATGTATTTGTTACGTTCTCAGATATACGTATATTGAAATGAAAATCATACTCTTTACCGGTTATAAAGCCTGAAATCAATGTTCATTTTCTATTCATAGAAATTTTTGTATCTGCGAAAGATTTTTAAATTCCTTATAAACAACGGAAAATACCTATCAGACACATTAAACAAAGACCAGGTTAACAGAAAGAATAACTCAAAATTTATAAAAATTGTGGAATTCTTACAGTGTTATAGTCTTGAATAGCTTCTTTTACCACGAACATTTAGTTATATTTTAAGGTATTAGTACTTTTACCTTTTAAAAATATGTACTTATTTATTATTAGCCTAAAAATAATGTATATTATATTTATAATCATATGACTAAATATAATAAAGGGGAAAAATACAGGAATTTATCCTTTCATCCAAATAAAAGATATTGATCGTAAGCATTCATATTTTGTCTTTTGGTATTCAGTGAACAGGTGGAATTGGCAGACATTTTGATGACGTTGAAAGTACATGTTTTTATTATTATTATTATTATTATTATTATCACGAAATTTTGAAAAGCAGATATTTTGAAGGTATAGGAAAGGAAGAACATATTTTTTCATTTTCCATAGTGTTTGTTTTTAATATTTGTGTTACATTTGTACTTTTGTCAGAATTATTTATTTAATAAAGTATCTCTATTTATTTAAGGTCATTAAATGTATTCAAAATCATTAAAATAATCTCTCTCAAAGATCTGTTTTTAGCTTTATAATGATTGCGGTGTATAAAAATAGAAGCAATAAATTTTGCTATATTTAGTTGGAAAACGCTTTTATTTCAATAACACAATTTCAAACTTCATTAAATTCTATTGATAATAAAATAAAAAGCAGCTCATCGAATTATCTAAAAATATACTATTTGTGTCTATAAATGGCAGAAATATATTCAGCATCTCGCTATATTTACTTTTTGGGGAAAAAAAAAGCTTAATGTGTCGATGTACCATTTTTTAATAAAGTGTAATATTACGATAAAATTTATTGACAAATAAGATTTCATATACTTTAAAATTAAATAAAAAGGTTATAGATAAATAACTTGCAATATCTTTTAATTATAATGCACATTCACTTTCTTTAATAATCATTGGACACTTAAATATCACCCTATTTAAAATTTCAACATCCCCAGTAAACTGCTTTTGTTAGTTACCTAAGTAAGGAATAATATTTATTTAATTTAATTTTAAATGTTCTAACATTATAACTTCGTTATTTAACTCAATCTAATACAAATTGTTATATTAAGCGTATCCAATAAAATAATCGCAGTATTTTATTTAAAAAGGTTGAGGCAGTTCGAGGCTATTCTAGTTTCGAGAAGAAAAATCCCATCAGCCTAAGCACCACATTTGAGAAAAATGGCTTCAAAAATTTTAAAATTCCGCAGAGCCTCCACATCAGCATAAACGATGCATTAAATTAAATTGCAAGTGGCATCACAACTTCTAAATCTTGATCTATCTCTTAAGAAAGAAATAGAGCTCCAAAAGTGTCCGCCATAACCTACCTTAAGAAAGATGACATGTCAATAAAAAAAAAAGTGCCTTTAATATAACATGAATTTACTGTGAGGAGGTATACTGAAAATAGATTTAAACTCACACGTTCATTTATATTTATTCACTAAACGAATATGCCTAATTCATACTATGTTATAAAAAATATAGCAATAACAAGGTATTAAATTGAATAAAAAAGCAAATTTAATATTTTACTTTTGTTAAAAGCAATTACATTAAACTTGTGTACGTGAGCATTCATAGTCCGTTTCTTCACTATCTGAATTAAAGAGATTTAACAAGTCCTGGTCTAAATTAGAATCTAAATATTATAATGTATATGTTCATTGCATACCTTTTCCTGTCATATAATCTCTTTATCTGAGAAACACTCTTCTACTACAGAAAAATTCCCAATACTAATATTATAGGCAATAATTTTGCTAATTTCTAGACATTTCCAATCAATTTTATAAACCAAAGTAAAATAATTTTAAAATGCACATAAATGCCGCATCGTGTGTGCACAGGGTTACTTCCCTGTACCCAACACAGAGTTCTATTCTAACTATTTAAGGGGAAGCTTCGTGATGGCTGTCTTTGTAATTTAGAAGCAGGAACCCAATAGAAGATCCCCAATAATTTAATTTGCATTCCCCAGAATTCATTTCACTTGGAGGACATTGCGAACAAGACTTTAATGTGCTAAAGACACCATTAGAGAACATCATGGATATCGAATTAAGTTGAGATTCGAACTCAATGTCTTCCAGTAAGAGCTTCAGTGGCTCAGCAGTTTTCACACTGCTTCTCGTAAAGATCAGCATAGTGAAGCATCATTTGACGAGGGCAGTGATTGGGAGGATGACCACATTCTCCCTCACTGGATTTCTAGAACTTCATGGGTTAATATGTAACATTAATATGTGACGTCCAAAATCCTTCCGCTGGTGTGGCGTGGATGTAGAGAGGAAAATGCCAGATCAGGTGTGACTTTGTCTAATGACCGTGGTTCAAAATTACGAGGCGCTGGGTGACGGGCGAATATTCCAAACCCTTTAACCTTAAGGTATAGTTTGGTGCTCGCTTGTACCTCTATGTATGTATGTCTTCCGATAAAACGACATTGTAACCAACTAGGCCACAGCGTCTAATAAATTTCGCGTCGTTAGAAATTCCACATTCTAAAAATGTAACTTTCAAACAAGTAAAAGCAATATAATTTTTTCCGAAAATTACGATAATTATTTTCATGTATTGAAAATTAACCAATTATTGGGTAATTTTTAAATGTTTAAAGCTCTCGAATTAGATACGTATTCAAAAATTATAGTCATATTTAATGATATTTTTTAACCACACGATAAAACGAATAAATATGCTTATCTTTAGCTATCGAAAAGTTTTTTTAATTTTTAAATGTAATAGTTTGACATTTACTGATCTGACATTGCAAACATAATAGTATGGAATTTTATTCTTAATACCTAATTTTAATAGTTCTTTCTTAGGCATAATTTCTTACATTTTTTCAAGCAGTTCAAATTAATTTGATAAAAACAATTTCGTTAAAATATTAAAATAAATTGAAAATTGTGAGGAATATCTTGCTTAAACTATTGGTATATATATATATATATATATATATAAAATATATATATATATATATATATATATATATATATATATATATATATATATATATATATACATAATATAAATAACACTTGATTTTAATTAAAATGTGATTTTAAGGCATTTAAAGGTAAAGCGTTTAAAAATATACACAATGTCTGTCATTTCTGTTCTAAATGTTCTCAATTGATTATAGTCCAATAAAGAGTGTCTATTTTAATATCTGCTAAATCAACTTAATGTTATGATCCCAATACTTTGTCACATTTTAAGATCTATTTTAATAATGAAATCAGATTGCTCATGCGCATACTTTATTTTGTGAAGAACTAGTAAAAAATCGGCGTATGATTATTTATTACTCCCTCTATTATTTACTATTGCATAACACTCAAACCTTTTTTTTTGTGTAGTGGACAAGGACTGCATAAAAAGAAAACGCGGCTAAAGACTAGGTGCCTGTGCGGGTGATAAAAATAGTAACTATTAATGATACATTTTACTTATAAGTATAAGGAGGTCCTGGGTTCGAATCCTGGTTCGGGCATGGATGTACTTTCTCTCTCTATCTATCCCGTCTTTGTCCTTTCCTTGTATGAATGAGGTGTGAATGGTACCCTATAAACGGGTCCCTATGGCATGTGTGTAGAGCAAAGTCGTACTTTCACCTTCATGGTGCTCTGATTAAACGAAAGACGCTCCCAATTGACTTAAATTCGCATAGCCAAGGCATGGCGAGATTGGCTTGTCCCTGAAAGTGAAAAGACAGAGAGAGACGCAACGAGAGAGAAAGAAACAACCATGTCCAAACCAGAATTCGAACCTGGAGCCTACTGCTTTGAAGATAAGGACGCTAACCATTCCACTATCGGTCAACTCTTTAACATAATATACGTTTTCCATTTAAAAATTTGAATGAACTTTAGTAGTAAAAATCGGAAGTTGCGTTTCACAATTTTTACTTTTTTCCATCACTAGCTATCTGTATCATGTAAATGAGTTTTATATCTTGACTCTTCTGCCCTGCATTATACAAAACTCATCCATACTACATTGCACCAATGTTGCGTGTTCATTAATGTCCTAAGAAGCACGTTAAATATTTCGTGGTCTAATGATCAATAAAGTAATGTAATATCAACCGTTTTCCTGGAGAACTTTTCATAAATAATGAGCTGTATTCATAAGTTGGAAGGCAAGAATCCAGGAAACCTTCAAGCACCCACCATGCACATACAGAGAGCAAAACACCAACCTCCCGTTGTTTGACAGTGCGTGGAATCCAACCCCAGACCTTCACTCTGAAGGGCAAGTTTTTCCATTCAGTGCCCAATTATAAAATATTAAGTAACTGTTCCATACTCATAAGTAGAAGTCATTAATGGAAACAATATAGTAAATGTCTTTCACACATTGTCATATATGACAACTAACATTTTGAAATCAATAAAATTGATGAATCAAGGGACGAGGTGGTCTGATTGGTTAAGGAGTTCGTTCTTGTTATTGGAAGGTAGCGAATTCGAATCCCGACCCAAACGAAAATCCTTCGTGTTCGCTAATGGCAGTTGGGGTTTGTTAAATATGTCGTAGCCGCAATATCCTCCGTGTGAAATGATAACTTTAGGAGTGGCAGGCCAAATCTTGGAGACCTTCTGATTGGTTCCTGCTTCTGAATTACGAAGATCCACTTTCGGAGACTAAGATCGCACACCAGCTGGGTGTTTCATCATACAAGGTGACATCACTTCCGTTCTTTGTAGTGATGAAAGGAGGTAATCCAAGTAGCTGGGGGTTATACATCAACAGATTAATGTATATACATTTTAATCGTGTTTTTATGATCAGATCAAAATGAGTTCATTAAAATAACTGGATCACGAATCCTGATTGGGACTGCAGATCAAAATGAAAATCTATATTGCTCTAAAGAGAATCAAAGGAGATAACATTTTATCATCAAACAAAGAAATAACTTCAAAGAAACAACTTTTTTTGGTATTTAATTGAGAGAAAAAATATTCGATTTCAATTCTTTTCAATTTAATCCTACCTCTTTTAAACCGTGATTTTTAATTTACATAATTTATTAACATAAAGATTACTTTTAAATAAGTATCTTACAAAAAAAATAGTTTAAAAACTTTTTTTTTTTTTTTTTTTTTTTGCATGACTATATTTTGCCAGGATTAATTTGCTTGGCGAATATGTTAATTCGAAATTTCAAAACAGTTTCATGTAAAAAGTAGTAAACATTAAATTTAGCACAAACTGAATAATTTATTACGGTTGCTATATTTATCATTTTATTCCCTGGGTGTTATTTTGGACTTATAGTTTTGATACACGTTTCAACTAATAAAAATTCCTTTTGTAACACATCTTGATTTTTATTTCAAATGAATAGAAAGCTTTTTATATAATCTCTTTTCTTTCTTTTGTCTTTCTTTTTAAAAAATAGCTATTTCTATTATTGGAAATTTTAAAAATGTATTCAAAGGAAGGTCTATTTGGGAGAATAAGTATGAAAAGAAAATAATAGGGAAAAAATCATTCATTTCATTGAATAAATCTGCTTAAATAGTTCTTTTCTTTTCCATTACAATTAAACTTGTAGAAAAGATCATATACACTTTAATAAAAAAAATCGAGTTTTTCCAGACTCAATAGTCATCAGATTTACCTGATTCGTTAGTGATCTTCGATAAATTCTTTTTTTGGTATTTAATTAAGAACAAAGAATTCGATTTAAAATTTTTATTCAATTTAATCCAATTACTTTCAAAATGTGAATTTTAATCCTTTAAGGTTATTTAACTGCTTAATTTTTGTAACTAAAAGCATTTGAACTTAATTCACACTTGGAGTTTTTAATAGTGTTAATTAAAAAAGAGTGTTTAAATTGGATTAAAAAATCGTATTTAATTGAGAACAAAAGATTCGAATTTAATTCTATTCATTTTAGCCCGATCTCCTTTAAAGCGTGAATTTTAATCCTTTAAGGTTAAGTGAGTATTAAGAATTAAAAGCGATTATATATAATTCACGCGATATTTTGAGGATCATTTATTAAAAATTGTTTGAATGCTCTTTTTACTTATTATGTAAAATTGACACATTAGAAATGACATTATCAAGGATAATAATTACTCTAAATTCAAAGTGTAATAATTTCTTTTAAATGCTAAAAAGAAGAATTCTCTAAATCTATCCTTATACATTAACAAAAAAAGTTCTAATAATTAAGTAAGATAAATGTATTCGTTTTATATTCCAAACAGAAAATAAATTTCATGTTTATTTAATGAAATCACTTGATGAAAGCAAGAATCAACATTTAATATATTAACTAATTATTCTTTTAATTAATATATTAAAGTATTCTTTTAATTAATATATTAAAGTTATTTAATAATATCTTTAGTTAATATATTAAAGAATATTAACGCATTATTCTTTAATATATTAACTAAAGGGCCATGATAGCCTAGTGGTTAGGGCATCAGATTTACGTCCGGAATTCGATTTCCATTGTCGACAAAGACCCACCGTACATGCTATATACGTGCTCGTTAAATCTGTGTAATCAAAGTCCTGTGATCGGTCGTCGAACAGTTACCAGGGCGGTATGGTTGTAATGTTACCATGGATGCAATGGTCTGGAGAAAAATTCCTCCCATTCCAAATCAATGTCAAAATTGAGGGAATGGATCCTTTGGTGGTGCCATCTATCGGAGGAATTTAGAGCAAAGTCGTACTTTCATCTTCGTGGTGCTCTGGTTAAACGAAAGACGCAACTGATTGATTTAAATTCACATAGTTAATGTCATAACGAGCTTGGTTTGCCCAAGTGTCATAAATAACAGCAACATGTTAGTTAAGAATTTACTGCGTTTTAAACACAATATATATCTTATTCGCAGCATAACCGAATGTGAAAAAAAATTTAGTAGCCAAAAATCTTGCATGCATGTCTTTGAATGTCATTGTAACAACTTATTTGGAAAAATGCAATGTTATATATTGTATAAATAAGTTTTGAAAATAGTGCGCAAAATATTGTCCTTTATAAATTAGAAATTTGGACATTTTTGAAAATTAAATAGGTTATTTATATAAATCTTATGATACTAGGGAAAATATCATTGTAAAATTTCTTCTGCTTAAAGGAATCAGTTATCACAGATTAAAACGTTATGACTTTAAAAAAAATAACAAATTATCAGGGAGAAAAGTCGAACACGAAAACTTCTCAAAATCAACTAGAAAATATAGGCAACCATGCCTGGTGATGAATGGCCGTCATCATGTATGGATGACTCTATTTTCTAGTTGATTTTGAGAAGTTTTCGTTTTTTTCCCATGTTTATTTTATTTATTTATTTTTTTAGGTTTTCATTTCTTTTTCATTGATTAGAAGGTGTTGTTAAGTTCAATTAAGTTTTTTTTTTTTTTTTTTTTTTTTTTTTTTTTTTTTTTTTTTAGAATCTTTACACCGAAGTATTCGAAACGCCTTCTCAAACACACAAATGAATTCGAACTTTCCCTATGAACACCTTCTAGGGAGTAAGGTCAAATTTAGGAGGTGTTGGCATGCCCCCTCTCCCATTTCTCCAAGGAGAGGGGATTGGATTTTATTTCTATATTTTCCTCAATATTTTTAAAATTTCTATTTTGACTTTTATATGCTTTTTTTAAACAATGTTTCGCATTATTTTTGAAAACTTTTTCTGATATTTTTAAAACATTTTTGTTGTTTTTCTAATATCTTTTATTGGTTTTATATTTTCATTTAATTTGATAAGAATCTTTCCCTCCCTCTCTGTACGTATATATATATATATATATATATATATATATATATATATATATATATATATATATATATATATATGTATATATAAATGCAATGTTAGATACATATAACCATTGAAAGAACCAAAAGCACAAGAATATAAAAATGTTTAAGTTATAAAAATGTTTAAGTTTAGCAATACATTTAGCGCAATAGCAGCTAGAATAGTATTACTAAGATATAGTTAATAGTATATTTATAAAATGCAATAAATATAATGAAACAAAATAAAATGAAAAATACAAAATGGAGAATAGTACATTGAAAATATTAAATGCCAAATGAGAATATTAAAATATTAAATGGAAAATAACACATTGAAAAGAATTACATTGAAAATACTTGAAAGAAATTTCAAAGAAAGATAGATATATATAAATAAATAATTTTAATAAATAATTTTAATGTAATAATTTAAATAATATCAATAAACAAAAAAATAGACTAGAAAATATTTTAACTCATAATGGCATTCCAACTAAATTTATTAAACACTATTTGGCTAGTAGAGCATTGCTTATAAGAGTGAAGTAAGGCGTAGTTTTATACTACAGAAGGGTCACCCAAGCCATGAAGGTCTTATAAGAAGCTTGAAATGCCGATAGTGTTTACACTTAGTCACTAATTTATGTATTTGGTGAGGTTCTTGAAGATTTGGATATGTAATTAGATATGATTTAAATTGATTATTATATTTTGAATGTATTTTGGCAACATTGGATTTTGACTTTTATATTTTAGATTAAATTCTACTTACATATTTTGGATTAAATTCTACTTCTTTTATTCTTGTTTGATACTTTGGTTTGAATTTTTGGTATGGCTTTGGGGTGTAATGGCCTCTTTAAGACTATGTCTTGGGCCATTGCAGAAAAGCCATATTTGTGCCAATGTGGTCAACACCCCCTGATGAAGCTGGCCATATTGGTACTTTATTCCATTTATATATATATATATCTTTCTTTGAAATTTCTTTCAAGTATTTTCAATGTAATTCTTTTCAATGTGTTATTTTCCATTTAATATTTTAATATTCTCATTTGGCATTTAATAAATATATATTCATATGTATACATATATATACATACATATATATATATATGTATATATATACATATATGTATATATATATATATGTATATACATATATATATACATATATATATGCATATATATATATATATATATATACATATATATATATATATACACATATATATATATATATATATATATATATATATATATATATATATATATATATATATATATATATATATATATATATATATATATAAAGACATCTAAATCATGCAGGAAAAGAAAAGTGTAAGAATGAAGTCTACCTATGTTATAGAAATTTGCAATTAGCTTAATTTGAAACTTTTTCTTATTTATTTTTTATTTTATTTCATTTTATTTATTTATTTATATATTCATTTATTTTATTTAATTATTTATTTATTTATTTATTTATTTTTTTTGCAGTGGCTCATAATATGTTGTTATGTAAATTCGATGAATATTAGACTCGTTAAATGTTTACAGAGAAACATTTTAGATCATGTTTTTAAGTAATTTAATGTTCATATTTTTACGTTAGAATAGGTTAATATTTTTAACTATGTGACAGTACGCTGAATACCTCTAATTGGTAAATGGTTAAAACTCACAATCATCTACCACTTCATCCTTTGGAGCATCGATCTTGAAACGAGTACGCTTTTATCGTATATTTATGTCATTTTCTTTTCCTAGTAATTTTTTATTTAAGGGAAACCTGGAAACAATGCCTTATATTTTTGAATCATGGTTACGTGATGGCGACGACTTCAGTCAGTGTCTGCATTCTCCTTTTGCTGAAAAAACTTTCAAATATGAATTTTTTAATATCTTGACTGCTAACATTCATAGACTAGCTGACTATAGAGAATCGTTTAATGCTGACAGAATGGATTAACTTTTCTGTTTATAGGTAAGAACGTATTCAAGATATTTCCATTCGGAGTTATTGAAAGCAATCTTTTTTAAATCATTTTGGTGTAAAGAATGACTCTATTGATAAAGTTTGCTCACATTTAATGATTTCAAAATCAAAGGAATGAAAAATAGTAAGCAAATATAAATTTATTTGTGTTGTTAAATTTTGAATCAACCACAAATAATTGTTTCTTTGTTATCGAAGATTATCAACCATTAATCAACGATCATTAAACTCCATAAATGTAGTATTATTTGAGTCAAAATTCAATCTTCTATTTTACTATTACAAGGAAGATACTTTTAGACATTTTCCCATGAAATTGATTAGAGTTAAAAATCTATTTTAAACCCTAGATTTTGGTCGAATTACCATTCGTATACAAAAATGACTTCTGTATGAAAAACCAGTCAACAACCCAAATTAAAAATCATTTCTTAAATTCTTGTTTGAATGTGATATGAGAAAGTATTTCAGTATAAGATTGATGAAGTGACTATAGTAGTTTTCAAAAGAAGCATCTTTACAATATGAAAAAATGTATATATTTTGATGAAATATTTTGATTTTGCTCGTTTACAATACACAGAAAAAAGATAGACACATAAAAAAAGATATAACGACATTCATTCACTGTCGTTATTAGATGAACGTGAAACATTTACTTAAACATTCCTCATGCTAGCATTCCTACCTGAATATTTAAAGTAAAACAACGAAAAATTGGTTTCCTGGAATGATGTTTGTAAAACACAATATTCATTCATAACAATCCTGAATGACATCACAACCACATTTTTCTTTGTTTCGCAATCAAAGTTCTGGATAAAAATTGATTTGATTCTCGGAAAAAAAAACAACCAACAACTGAAGTTATATAAAAATAAGTAGAGCAGTTTTTTAAAAAAAATAGTATTTGATTCAAGAAATATATAAAAATCATGGCAACCAATTTTTATTACTATCCATTTAATTGATACATGAAATATGGCATTTGAATTCGCAATAGATTGTTAACGAAAAAGAAGTTCGTTTTCTAAGGTTTGCTATAAAGTATTATGATGCAACTTATTGTACGTATTAACTCGAACAAATATCAAATAATTTGGCACAAATATTTCATTTATATAAATGCTTAAATTATTGATTTTACTTATAATTGTATAGATATAAATCATACCTAAGTAAATCAGCTCATGTGTCACGTTATGGAATTATCATTAAGTTTTTTGAATTCATCAAAGGCTCTTTTGACGGAAAATACCACACAGTTTTGGTTATTATTTATTTATTTATTTTTTTAAAATTTATTTACATCTTTCCGTTTTCTTGTGAGAATGATGTCATAAGATTTCATTTAATTTTCCTGCTTAACTAAACTCAGTGCCACGACAGTACATATAAGGACAAAGGTATACAGTGTCCATATCTGACTGGAAGCCCTGGGGTGCACGTGTGGCATCGTGCACAAAAAAAATGCGTATTTTGATGTAAATATTATAAATCTGCAATGAGATATTGCGCAACGTATATTCCGGCTAGGTGGTCAGCCTAAAGCGAATCTTCTTGTGTTTAGTCCGTAAGCATATTTATACTAATTTGTTTTGAACCACAGTGTAAAGGGATGGAAATCTGGGTCGACCTTTCCCAACTCAAGGATCGAACCCTGGACCTGTGCCAGGATTCCATCTCACAATTGATCAGACTTTAGACCCTACAGATTGGTGGTGTAATTATAACGCGAAGCTCTACTACTACGCCACGGGACTTCAACTTTTCTGCTTATTTAAAATAATTATAATCAAATATAGGTCTAGATTAAATGAACCACATGGGTCTAGAGATTGACAAATGAAAGTGAAAAAATTGCATATCTTTACCAATTACCAGATGGTATGGCATAATGTTCATTTTTCAAGACTTCTTTTCTTAAAATGAAGAAAAAATGTAACAAAAACAAACTTTTGTACAAACTATCACTATCAAACTAACTTTACAATGAGAAGCATGAATTTGGGATAACTCAAGATTAGAGAGGAATTCAGGAAACTGCTATTCATTTAGATTTTCAATGCTAAAAAAACAAATAAGATATAAAATGATTTGATAAAAATGTATGCTATCAATTTACGGATTACGATGACAAATTTTCTCTGAATCATTTTTTAATCCTTAAGTCATATAATTATCGCATATTTAAAACATTTGAAATGTATTTATGGAACCCAACAATAATATTCTTTTTCGTGCACAAATCGAAGTGACTAAATGATATATATATATATATATATATATATATATATATATATATATATATATATATATATATATATATATATATATATATATATATATATATATATACACACACTACTGGCAATTATAATGCTACACTAGGAAAGCGGCACACCACACACGTGAAATTTGCATGACAGGTAGAACTTGCTGTGATATGCAAATAATTAGATTTTCAGCGGATTCATACAAAGCAGGCGACAGTAGCGACATCTACAATGTCTATAAAACCAGACATTTGATAGCAGTTTTCTCATACTCAATTTCCGTTTCAACGTTGTTTTCGGCAAAGAAAGTTGTTGCAATGCCTCGTGTAAGAAGAAGAAATGCCTATCGGCTTGTGTCTGACTTTGATCGAGGAAGGATTATAGCCTACCAAGATTGCGGTTTATCGTACCGCAGTATTGCTGCTCGCGTCGGTCGAGACCCCATGACTATTAGCAGAATATGGAATCGATGGATTCAGGACAATCATACGGAACGTCATGCAGGATCTCAGCGACCCCCCATTACTAACAGCAGAGAAGACAGGCATCTTATCCACATGGTCACAAGGGATCATACAGCCACGTCACGAGCCCTGAGTCGAGAAATGGAGTCATTTGCAAAGCAACAAGTTTCTGCTCGAACAGTTCGACGATGTTTGCAGCAGCATGGATTGTCTGCACGGCGACCATGGCTTCGGATACCATTGACGCTGCGTCACAGACAGGAGCGCCTTCAATGGTGTGATCAGCGACGAACCTGGACGCGGGAATGTCATCACGTCATCTTTACAGATGAATCTCTGCTCTATATACAAGAACATGATGGCCGCATCCATGTTTGAAGGCATTGTGGAGAACGCGCATTGCCATCTTGCATTGGGCATCGCCATACTGGCCCATCTGCTGGAATGATGGTATGGGGTGCCATTGGATACACGTCTCGATCACCTCATGTTCGCATTACCGGCACTTTGAACAGCAACCGTTACATTTCCGATGTGTTAAGGCCCGTGGCTCTGCCCTATCTTTGAGGCCTCCCTAATATTTTGTTTCAACAGGATAATGCACGACCGCATGTTGCCCGTACTGTTCTGAACTTCCTTGATACAGAACAGTTTCGACTGTTACCCTGGCCAGCACGTTCTAATGATCTGTCATCAATTGAGAACGTGTGGTCAATGGTTGCCGAGCGATTGGCACGCCATCACTCACCATCCACTACTGTCGATGAACTGTGGCATAGTGTTGAAGCTGCATGGACTGAGATCCCCGTACATACAATACAATCTCTGTTTGACACCATGCCTAGGTGGATAAAATTGCAGCCAGAGGTGGCTACTCTGGGTACTGATTTCTCATGATCTATACATCCTAATTTCCTGTAAATCTAATCACTTGTTTTTTCCACTGTAATCTATGTGTCCAATATATATCGTTCTGTTATTTGCATTCCTTCTTGGTGTAGCAATTTTAATGGCCAGTAGTGTGTGTGATATATATATATATATATATATATATATATATATATATATATATATATATATATATATATATATATATATATATATATATATATATATATATATATATATATTAAACATAAATTGAATACTTAGATAATTTACCTTTTAGCTATTAAAAGTATAAAAAAAACATAATTTTTAAAAGTTAAAATATTCATTGATATGCAACTTAAAGTAGTTAAATGTAAGATAAAGAGAAGGAAAACATATCAATAAATACGTGAGCTGTAAAAAACAAGCTAAAAAATTATCAAATAATTGCGTACATAGTTACAAAAATAGCCACTTTTTTGTTTCATCTGAACGGTGAAAGAATGTAGGGAGAAACTTTTTAAATAATTATAAGGCCTCTTTCCTTTTGATATGTCAGAACTGATGGACTAGTCAGTGAAGCATAAATAATTTCTAATGTTATATTTTAATTTCATAAGAGTTTGATAATAATTTATATGATAATATCGCACTTGTTGTACTCCTATTTCTTATTTTAAAACTGTAATTTTGTTAGCTATTTGATCTTGGAATATTTTTAATGGGATTTGATGATCGTATTTGTAACTTCAAATTAATTTTCTGGAATTTGTATCGAGCTATTATGAATTACAATTTGGTGTTAGAATTTTTTTGAATACGTGTTAAAGAAGTTTTTTCTTTTTAAATAATTTAATTAGTGAATAGTTAAGAATTTAAACAAAATTTCATGTTAATAAATATTATCAATATGAAGATAATTAAAAATTTTAAATCCGAAGAATAAATTATTGCAGAAAAATTCACAAATGAAGGAGTGGTTCTTAAACTCCATGATGCTGCCTTAAATGCAGTTAGTCTGTTTTGTAACAATTGTTAATTGCAGCGTTTTGTCATTATATCACGATTATGCAGTGAAATAATGCATCACACCTTAGCATCATTTCATAAACTCAGCGTCATAAACTACTCCATTTATTAAAGTACTGATGCTGAAGTATTGTTTCTTTTGATCATGTTTGAAAAAAAAATTCAGGAAGGCAGTAGCTGAGCAATATGGTCAGAAAATCCTGAGAATTTTCATATTATTTCTTATTATACATCTTCGCTGACGTCGTATAATCAATCATCAAGAGATTGAAAGCTATAAGTCTTCTTTAAAGCGTTCATTGTCTAGTTGCTCTTTCCAAGATATCTATTCATCAATCATGGACTGTATTCACGTGCCATAAAGAAAGTAATTCGGAACATTCCTAAGCACCCACCTCAACAGATATTCATGTAGAAGGCATAAGCTCAATTTCTGTTATCCAATAATGCAGGGTTGACCAAGCTCTTTGATAGTTCGAGCCAATTTTCAAAAGTTGAAATTTTTCGAGAGCCGCAATTAAATACGTATTTAAAAAATGTGGAAAAGGTATTAAAAGGTTTTTTTTAACAGAAATTATATTTATTGAAATCATAAATAAAAGTACAAAATGTGTATTGAATTTGAATGTTAAAAACTAAACACATTTATTTTACTTCTCTTGATAATTCTTTAAAATTTGGTGACTAATTGGTGACAGTACTTCTTTGATATGTTGGTTAGCTACTACTCATCGTTGTTTGGATTTCACGAATTTTAAAAAGGAATAAAATGATTCACATAAGTACGTTGTTCCAAATATTGAAATATTTCGAAAAGCAGCCTTTTTTTTTTTTAAATTCAGAATACTTCGATTCTGGTACAAATTTCCAAAATTCAGTAATCGACGTCAACTTATATTTTAATTGTAGAGCTTGATCTTCTCTCGAGTGCATTTATCAAGAGCCACAAATAATCCTTCCAAGAGCCTAATGTTGGCCACCCCTGCAGTAATGGATATATATGTTCAAAACCGAAACCTGCCTCTTCGAAAAGCGTTGTGTTATCACTAGGCTACAGTGACCCTAATAATGTGACGCTTTGAAGCTATTTTGCAACAGGACAATGCTCAGTTATCCTCAAAAAGAGTGCTAACTGTGAATGTCTGAGACAAAATAAAGTTATTCTTCAGCAAAGAGATACAAAAATTTGCCTTAGTAGAAACTTTTAAGTACTACTTGCATATTAAGCAAGAACCCTGTGTTTCGTTTGAAATCAGCAATACCAGTGAAAATCTTTAACCTTTAAATTCCAATAATCACAATAAAGCTCATTGTTGAATTAATTATTAAATAACCATTTACGTTAGAGGCAGGGAAATTTCTAAAATCATCATTTTGTTTGTGAATTTTTCTACCATAATAATTTCTTTTGATTTGAAATTTTAAGCACTTATATATTTAAATTTATAAATCAATGCACATACGATCCTCCATTCAATATTAAATTTAAACTTAAACTGATGCCATTTCACTGCTAAGTAATGCATATTGTTACTAAATCTGATGCTATTCAAAAATATTATAAATCATTCTCTTATTATATCACCGAAAGATATGAGAGACTTTTCAAGAAATTGCAAAGGTAACGCGAATGTTTTCACTCCAATACACTAATTTTTTATTAATTATGTATGAAAAATTGTAGTGTAGAGTAGTTAAATACAACAGAATTAATAAACACATACTTAAATTATGAATTACTTAATTTTTAGTTTGAATTTTCATACAACATAATATAAGGAACACATTTTATTCTCTTGTATATATATTTCTTGTGATTTAAAAATTATTTTATTCTCATGTAATTTGACGTCATAATTTTATTTTTCAATGCAAATTAAAAATTTAAAAATACAACTAATATTCTAATTAGAAGCTTCAAGAAGAAAGCATTCCACACAATCTAATTATCTTGATTCATCGAATGCATACACAAATTGATATTGAAAAATATTATAAAATACGCTAAGATTTGTGAAAGATAATGTATGATTATAATTGCAGCTATTTAGTTGTATGTATAAACACATCAGCTTTTTAATAATATTAAGAGTTATAATAATTGTAAGTAAAAATTACGTAATATTTTTTGATAAATTTTAACTTTTATTTTAATCCTAGAAAAAAGTAATGGATTAAATTCATAGAAGTAAGGAATATATATTGAACAAATGCATTCACGTTTTTATTCATCCTCTAGAAATAGATAAATATAAGAAAAAAGAAATATAGAAATTTTTCTTTTAACTTAATTTTTCTTCACGAAGAAAGTAAATATTCAACAAATGCATCCGAATTTTTATTTATTTAGTAGAAATAGATAAATGTAAAAAATCGAAATACAATTAATATTTCTCTATGAAAAAATAAATATTCAACAAATGCATCCACATTTTTATTTATTTTTTTGAAATAGATAAATGTAGAAAAATAGAAATATAATTAATTTTCTCTAAATTAAGCAAAATTAAATAATTTTTTAATATTACTTTAAATTTTATTTTTAATTACAAAAATATACGCCGTTAGATTCAGATTAATTGTTTACGCACTTCAAACTTTTTTGGGGATATTCCTCCACATATTTCTTTAACATTTATGTAGTTGTCAAAATAGACATTTTCTCATAGCACTTCCAGCGAATGCAAGTAGGTTAGTTTAATGACCTCTTACCTTGAACCTGAGGGGGCCAACAGGCGGTTCTGCGAACGGAATACCCAGGAAAGCGGCCACCTCGACCCCGTTCGTCAGCTTGACAATCTTGCCTCGGATGCGGCCCGCCTTGGTGCTCACTACCACATAATGACTGTCATTCTGTCCAGAGACTAACGAGCAGATAAAAATCAGGAGGCAAAACGCGAAACGACCCATCGGGAAAACGTCTGCTCCTGTGTTCGGGAATCAGGTGTTGTGTGTTTGGTGGGACGCCGTGGGAAAATGAGATCGGGAGATCTTTTGGCGGGATCAGATGGTTGCTAAGAGACCGTTGCCTGGAAGACCTTATTTTAATCGATCAGAAGCTGTTGTGTTGGGTGTGTGGGAGGGTGGAACAGGGGTGAGGGTGTGAAATAAGGATGTCAGGCAATTTATTAAGGCTGGTGAGGAGCTGTCAAGCGACGCAATTGTATTTTTTTTTTCAGACCTGATGGAGAGAAAAAGGTTGTCAGAACTTTAAGTGTTAGGCTCCCGCAATTAAATGTGCCTCTAAAAAGTTCCAAAATAATAAAAAAAATAATGTCTTACTTTTTGTGTGCAATAATGTGACACTTTTTAATTAGTTTATAATAGATGAGTTGAGAAAAATGGAGAATTTGTTGAAAGAATTTCTAGAAAGAAAGAATATTGGTAAATATACTTTCTTTGATAAACTTTTCTCCAAAAATTAAATATATTGTAGTAACTATAGAATTATTTTATGGCTTTATTCTAGAACGAGAAAAGTTCTGCAAAGCTTCATGTGTTTATTTTTAATAAAAATAACATATGAAGTTTTTTTTTCTTTGCAGAATTTGTATACAGAATCAAACTTTATACGTTTTTTTTTTAATGAAAAAAACATATGAAGCTAGATTTAGATTTATACATTTCATGCGAATAAATCAATGGAAAAGCCGATTGTAGAAGAATTATATTAATAATTGTAATTTCATAATTATTTATTTAATAATTACAAAATTACATTTAAATGACTTGAGCTTGAAAATGAAATTACTTAACTAGAATAAATTACTATTAAATTAAGTAATTTATCATATTAATTATATAATAAATTACTTAACTTAAGGTATGATTTTAAAAATTATTTAAAGCTGAAATTTTTAAGTAATACTAAACTTAGAATACATTGCAAAATTCGATTTACAAGAAAGCAATGCCGAATAGATAACTGATTAACGTTCTGTGTTAAAATAATAGTCACACATGCCGTATAATCCAACATGCCAAATTCTGAATTATTTTGGCGACGAAGAAATTGCCAAGATGACGTATTGTGACATCTCGCGATGATGTAAATACTAGGGTTGCCAAAATAGAATTTTCAACATATTTCGTACAGCTCTTATTCTTTATGACGTAATAAAAACCAAGTTGCCAGATAAACAAGAAAACCCGTCAAAAAAAATCACCAAACTCAGAATTTGGCATGCTGGATTATACAGCATCTATGCCAAGGATTGAAAGATTACAATGGACTTAATATGAAAATAACACATGTTTATTATTGATATTTACAAAAATTCTATTAGAAGCAGTGTACTTTATAAGCAAAATATTATGTGTAAATATTATGCAGAGTTGAGTTATAGCTGCTATTACTCAAAAAATTTTATTTTCAGCTAAGCAATTTATACAGTTTCTGCACCTCTATAAGATGTTTATAATGATTTGAAATTTAATTTAAAACTTAGTCACAGTGAGATCATCCATCGTAAGTCAGAAAAAATATAACTTATAAAGCTTTGAAATATGTGCTTAAAAGTTATCCTACCATCATTTCATATGGTATTGAAAAAATATTAAATATACATACATTAAAATCAATATTTTTCATCATAAAATTTCCACATATTTTATTTAAAAAAAATCTTAATATCAAAATGAAGTGAATGCAAATGTCTCATTGTAACATTTTTGTTGCTTTTATTATATTTTCTTCGATGTAGGTTTTATTCCTAAATATTCAGAGAAAAATGTATTAAATAAATAGAGATAATACATTTTTAAAAAGCAACTCTTAAAGTAGATGCTTATCAAAATTAAATAAAAAATTACTAAGCTTGTTTCATTTATCAACAAATCTAAATCTTCAAACAAAATTAAAGCACAGACACCTTATAATTCTTCCAAAGCATTTATGGATTTAATAGGTGATTTTTTTTTATGGATTTTTCTGTTTTTCTGCCAAGTTTTATCACATTAGAAAGATTAAGAATGCTGAAGATATTCTACAATGATCCACTTTGGCAATCCTAATCTATATGTGTTATCACGGAGAAATTTAAAACACTTTATTTTAATTATGCATATTCATTACAATTCTTGCAATTTTAATTCAAGTTAATTTCCACTTTTTTTTAAAATAAAATTCCCGATATCTTATAATTTTTCTTACCATTAATTAAATTAAATTAATATATTTAGAAGGAAACTATACCATAATAATTGCATCTGCTTATGAACATTTATTAAAAAATAAAAAATGCGCCGAAAAGTTAAAATGATGTTTCAGGACAACGTTTTTTCCAAACAGTTATTAACAAAATTGTGTTTACAACTCTTGTCATTATGATTCATAAAAAAGAAATTTGAGAATGATTTCATTTACATGTTTCAATCCATCAACAGAAATATTTAAATTTTGAATACTGTTTTAAATACTTTTGAATACTCTGGTTGGTAAATTTAATATGCGCATGTGCATAACATTTAAAAACAGCGATCAAACACAAGATAACGTAAACACAAACTGTTGATGCCTAGGATGTCACGCTTCTTCCCTCTCTAGGGTCAGTGTGACATTCGACATATCAAAGTGATAAGCCAGCACTTTTCCCCCTATCCCCTGAAACAGGGGGGCCTATCTTGTTTGGGGGTATTTCACATTATCGGAAGGTAATGAGTTCGAATACGACTACACTTAAAAACATTCGTGTTCACAAATGGTATCAAGGGCTTGTTAAATACATGTCATTGTCGCAATGTCCTCCATATGAAATGATACCTCTAGGAGTTGCAGACCAATTCTTGGGAGCCTTCTGCTTGAGCCCTGCTTCTAAATTACGAAGATCCACTTAAAGGGTTGAACCTTACTCCAGGTTAGGTATAGGGAAGTATGCCGAAGCAATCTAGTGTCTACTCATACCATCATTCCAGTTGTAAGGTCCCTATGTTATAAAGCATGGCTTTTCTGCAATAACCAAGGATGAGTTTTGCAGAAACGTCATTCTTTGCAGCAACATGGTCAACACCCCTTGATGAAGTTGTCTGTGTTAGTTCACACTATTCCAATTTTCATTTCATTCTGTTTATTAAAATGTTGGAAATATATTCCATTTCCCAACTTGTCTTCTCTATTTAATTATAAATTATATGTTTGGTGATTCTACTTTAGCTCTTTTGCGTGGAGTGAATTGCTTATAGGGAAGTGTGTGTGTGTGTGCCTTTCATCCGCTCTACCATATCCGATGTGCTCTTAGTTGTTGACCTTCCTTGCCTTTCTGCATCGGTTAAGTCTGTGGAACCGTCTTCGAACTACTGATACAATTTCACAATGGTAGGACGTGACATTGTATGTGGTCCATACACTGCCGATATTTTACGATGAATTTCCGTAATCATTAAGCGTTTTGCACACTTAAAACGTTCTGTTCCACGGACTGCAACATTGGAATAAGTTTCTGGCTGACGCACCATTTTTTTCTCATTTGGTGCGCAGCAATGGTTCGAACAATCTGTATGAAACTGTTACATCTGGAAGCCGTGAAACTCAATTATCGTCTGGTATCTAGCTTCGATTGTCTTTCGCAATGATGCTATCTCTGCCGGGACAAGTGTTACTTAATTTCTGAACACCCTATATATACATATCCCAATAGTTACTTCGATTCCTTTACTTCATGGAACTAAAATACTGTTGTTACTATCACAGAAAATGATAGTTAATATTGTAAATCCGAAGAAAATACAAACTCTCCATCTGATATGGAGACTGGTTAGCATTTGACTAATTAGCACTCTGAAGTATGGTTCAGTAGTTCGTGGGTTCGGAGTCCACTTTAAATACTAGGTCTTGGTCCAGTTAGCTCTCAAGTGTAAAAAGGGATCGTATAAGATTAACCAAAATTATCAAACAAACTCCCTGTAATGATGCAGATGTTCATAAGCATGCATATTCTATGCATACGAAAGTGGAAAGAACCAACGCATGAGTAGTAAATGAAATGAATATCTATGACAATGAAGATAAATATACTTTCTTTATTTTATTTTCAGAACTGGTTGTGCTTATTGTGTCCCTTATATGCCACACAAAATACTACATTTTATTTTTACTCTCTAAATATTGTTGAATCACAATTTGTGAAAATTCTTGCTAAAAACTTGTTCAAATAATTTAGTGTGTGCCGTTATTTAAAAAAAATGGAATGATGTTTTAAATATGTCTTTGAATTTAGCAATTTCGGATGTACAATATTATATTTTCCGTTTCACACAAAGTTATATGGAAACACTCTTTTCACCCATTATTTATAAGAACTAGAGAGAACATTGGAAAATAAACTAAGCGGCACGACAGCCCATATTGGATCCAAGGACTACAATGTCCATATTTGTTTTCACGACAGATGGCGCTGATGTGCAAAGCATATGTCCAGATTAGGTGGTCAGCCTAATGCGAAACCCCCAGTGTTTAGTTCCCAAGCATGCTTGGTTCTTAGTTTTATGGACTCACTGAAGGAATGAAAGGCTGAGTCAACCTTGCCTAGCCACAGAACAGAATCTCGGATATGCCTTGGACCACGAAGAGCTATCACTACGCCACCGGACTTTTTAGAGCATTAGAATTCAATTTTGTAATTTTAGCAGGGAAGTATTAAGATAATGCTTTATCTTTTTTGATGAATCTTCGCTGTAAGAGTTATATATTATATCTTTGTCTAATTATTGATATGATGATAACTCTATACACTCTGCATGGGAAGTTAAATGTAACCTCTTAAACAATGTTAAATTTGTTAATAATTTCCTGTTTTAATTAATTTGTTAATAATTTCCTGTTTTAAAACAGGAAATAATTTAATTTGTTAATTATTTCCTGTTTTAAACGATATGATTTGTCAGCCTGAAAATTAAGAGATCAATAAGTTCCTTTTGTATACTTTGAGCAACCCATTAATATTCTTGTTTAAAACACATTCATTTCAAAACATCTCAGAAAGATTTTCAATCACGGTAAAGCTCATTTGTGCACTACTAATGAACAATTTCTACCAATCGCTTAAGAAATGCAATGAAACAAAGACAATTTACAAGGAAAATGTTTCTTGTAAATTATCCTCGCTCCATTGTTTTAACATCGCGTCGTAGTCGGTAAATCTAACGACCTGAGATTCCTTCCTCAGTGGTGCGACAATCCAGGGTGGGCCATGGTCTTCCGCAGAGTTGATTGTCAGACCACCCTCTGCCTTGGTAGACCCCTTTAATTTTTTATTTTGAGAATCTTCAGATCTTTTTCTCTACAGTCGATCCACCGAATCCTCGGTCTTCCTCTTTCTCGGCCTCCAGTTGGTTCAGCGTCGTAGATCTTAAAGGCCTGAGATTGCTGTAAAGAACTTTAATGCCTACTTCATAAGTTTACTTACGGGGAAACTTTTCATAGAGACTGGGTCGTATTCACTTGCTGCAAGGGATGGAACTTGGAAAACTCCATAGCACTCAACCCGACAGATGCCCAGTTTGGAGCCAGGAGCACATCTGCAAGAAGGGAGAATTCATCTCCTGTTGTTAAAGTTGTGACTGGGATCGAATCCACGACTTTTCCATCTGAAAAGAATTGTTCTACCAATAAGGCACGTGGTTTTACTGCTTGACATTTTATTGCAGAATTCCTCTGTGTTAAACTGTATTTAAAGCATATACAATGTATAAGAAAATAAATGTAAAATCCACTGTTTAAGCAAATAAATTAGTGTTTGTATATATGTATTTTTGTGCTCTCTTTTTATAAGAATATTCTTGAATGATAAAACTATAAAAATATAGATTTTAAAATAAGTTTCATGTATTACGAATATTTATTTTAGTATATGAAATTTAGTATTCATTTCATTTAGTATATGAAAGCTATAAAAATATATGTTTTAAAATAAGTTCAAGTATTACTAATATTTCATTTAGTATATGAAATAATAAGCTCATTTCATTTTATTATAAACAAGATATAAATTCAATGAAGTTTTTACCAATTCAAATTTAATAATTAATTATATCATGTTTTTATGGTAATGACACTATTTACCAAAAGTAATCAATTTCATAGAGAAAATTTTCTTTTAACTTATTCGTCTCGGGATTTAAGTTCAGGAATATTCCATGTACATTCTATATAAATGATCAAAGAATAATTTCTCCATATCTATTTATTTATTATTAAGAAACATTATAGAAGGATAGATATATTTACCAGAAATTATATTTACAATATTGAGTTTCGTTGCGCACGCATCTATATTCCTTACGAATCAAAACATAGTAGCATTCTCTTTTCTTTTTTTACACGAGAGAGCATAGGATCTCAACCTCATGTTATCAATGCTCAATCGACAAAGAAGGTTACATTATTTTTTTTGTGATCACCAAGATTTCAAACATTACGTGTATATTTAGTTCATAATCATGTATATTTGAAATAATAAACTAAAAAATTTCCTCAGTTAACAATTTTTAAATAATTACTGTTTATTTGGAATTAGTGATATATTATTACTTACAATTTCTTTCTAGAGAAATATTCTTTGTGTCTGACATAATGAAAACATAACAGGTGGTCCTAGATATATTTTATTGGATTTACGTCAAAATTTCACTATGATCTAATCGTGATATTGATTTATTGTCATATAAATATATTGTGTTTTCTTGAAGAATGTGTGCCACGAAGCATTATCCTGTGGGGAAGCCGAGTTCTTTCTAAGAATGTTCCAATAGGAATTTAATGAGATCCAAACAGAAATACAAGGAGCATATTTTGATAAATATTTTATGTTAAACATAGGTCGTTAATGAAAGTGTCTTTTATTTTACGCCAATTGCAACTATGGAAATATAAACTTTCAGTGTAATTAAAGTATGCCTTTAGTAGATATTTCTTCGCGCCAGCTTCTCAACATTAACACTGTTACCATCAAGACTTCTTTTCTCATCGGCGAAAATGTAATCTATAACGACATATTTTATTTTGTACCGATCATAATCATGCAGAAAAATGTTTCTTAGTTACCAATGTGTGTTGTATTTTTTCTTTTAACATAATTTAACATGTATTTTACCTTAGAATGTTGAGGATTGATTTTAGAATTTTGTCAAAGGACTATCTCGTGAGGGGAAACACTTTAATCAAAAGTTAAGCTAAAATAAAAATAAATATTTTACTGGAAGTCGTTGACTCATTTGTTTTAAATCTACTTATTTCATACAGATTTTCGCACAGTTTTATTTTTTAGATATAATATTTTATTTGCTTTTAACGATTATATATCAGATAATTAATAAGGCATTTAATCGAAATCGTTGAAGTTTGATTTGCTTACCCCTCTCTGGTCATATTTTAGGCATGAGAGTGAGAGGTTATAAGACATAGACTTATTGTTTAAAGAAAATTTCGAATCATTACAAACTTCTCTCCCACAAAATGTGCGTCGAAATTACGAAGTGTTAAACATAAAGCCAAATCAATAACTATTAAAAAAACTAAAAAGAATAATAAATTTAAGATTTTTCTATGATTAAATATTTGTGTGCAAATAAAATGCGTGTGATCATTTTTAATTAAATTTTTGAAATAATAAATTATTAACCGCATATGATTAAACCCTTATAAGGAAACTATGTCTTTTTCATCAAATTATTCTTTGTTCAAAAATTAACGATGAGATGTTTTGATTCTGCTTGAAGGGCAGTCCTTAAAATAATGATGAAAACATAAAATCATAAAAAGTTCTGTGACGTTCTCATTTATCTTCCATTTCATGCTAATTTAGTAACTTTTCATAAGCATATATCCATTGATTTAATTAACTTATAGCGTATTAATGCACAAAATCAAACGTGAAATATTGTGTCTGAGAGAATAATCAAAGCAAACTATTTTTGGTGCTGTCCTGGAAAATAACATCTGGCGAAAAAGGTATAACTTTGAACTGTACAAAATCTATGGAGAAGAAGACATCATTAAATCAATAAAACTATCTGGAATGAGATGGGCAGGCCACCTCATGAGAATGAGTACAGAGAGAACACCAATAAAGGTCTTCAACACCATCCCTTTGTGTAATAGACCAAGAGGAAGACCCAAAAAGAGATGGAAGGACTGCCTGGAAGAAGACTTCAACATACTTAAAGTCAAGAACTGGAGGTCGATTTCTAGAAAAGGAATGGAATGGCAGAGACTTCTGAAGAAGGCCAAGGCTCACAAAGGGCTGTCGTGCCAATGCTGATGATGAATCAAAGCAAAATTGAAATAAGGCTACATTTAAAGATGCTCACAGCAATCCTGTTTTTATGTTCTTCAATTTTACAATAAACGCATACATATGAAAAAGAGTGCAAGATATTAAGACTCATCGTGATTAGGAGTTAAGGCCGATCTTAACAAAGCAAAAGAACTAAGATTGATTTTACTTTCTCTGTCAAGGAAATGATGATGATACATTTTTGGCTTTTATAGATGCATCACTTTGGTTTATTTTGGGTTTTCACGCAACTATTTTTTGATAGTAAATATACCTATCATCATGTTTGAAAAGTGCGCAAATAATTCTAAGGATCAACGCGATTAGTTTGACACGTCCGATATCAATCTTTTTATCACGAGATGTCAAAACATCGCTTGTTATCAGTCATTAGATATTCACCTCATTTACTTATTTGGTATTGACAGTAAAATGAACAAGCAATATGTAGTTTATGGTTTATATCTGGTGAAAATTTATATATTTTAACCATAAAATGGTTGTTTCTTTTGTTACAATTGAGATCTTGAATACGCTACTCATAACGATTCTCATTGGTTTAAAATATCCATGACGTCAGATAACGTTTCATTCACGTCACATCGTATTTAGACAGCATTGTAGATCCGATTTGTAGACAAATTTGCTGTCTGCCTTCAAATCCCATTCTTCGAGCGGCAGCAAACAAGGCGAAGTTCACCATCAAATGTCTGAGAATAGTGTCGAAGTTCATTTTGTTAATAAAATGATTTCTAAAGGATCAGAGCATCGGTTTGAGAAGCCGTTTTCCATTGATTCAAGCCATTAACACATGGACAATAGAACAGCAGAAAAGCATAATGGAAAGACAAGACAAAACATCCATTTTATGTTTAGTTTAAATTGGCAAGGATGATTAAAAATTTTAAAATTTCATCAATTCTAAATTTATAATTGCAATATTGTTATCATTTTCGGTATGTAATATAATATTTAGTAGTGCTTGTTTTGTAAATAAATATTGTTTGAATGTTGCTTTTTGATTAAATTATACAAAATAGATTAATTTTTTTACTGAACTGTTCTGATTATATATTTCTTGACTTCGATTCACAGAGATCAGAACAGTTGGTCCAGATCTATCATCTTCGATCTCAACTATCGGATAACGGAGGATGAATGTGTAGCCTTTCTACATTTCACGTCCTCATCTCTCGATCTAGATGTCTGTGAGTTCCTGGTTTTCTCCCTTGTATTACCGTCGATCTTTTCTCAATAAAAATCCTCTCGAAAGACAATAATGTGATGGATGTTAAAATGTCATTTTGCAATTCGATATTCATTAAGACACAACTTTTCATGTTGTCTGTAACATTGTTGAGGAAGCATTTGCAATTTTCTTTATTGATGTAAAATTACTTAATATATCATATAGTATTTTCAATATTTAGTACAGAATCAGTAATATTTGTACTGCCTACAGAAACTTTTCCTCGTCGGAAATCAAATTTCCAAATTTATTTTTTTTACATACACTCTGCTGCTTAAAATTCAACTTATCCTATTTTTAAAGTGTGTATTTTCCTAACCACCTAAATAAGCTGAATCTCTATCATCTTAAAACTTAATTTAAGTAATATTAAAATAAAATGAAATGTTTTTCTTCCAAGATATTCCAAGCTAAATTTCTGCTTAAATCTGGTTTTATTTCCAGTATAATAATTGGAAATTTTAATTGCATTTTCTTGAGTGTTATGTGAATTTTCAGAAACCGATGGAATTTTGGAAATATTTGGGGAAAATATTTCCTGATTTTGAAATCTTTAATAAAGATAATAAATTTCACCGTAAGTACTTCTATAATTTCAAAGATCATGAACAAGATTTAACCATTCATCAAAAAAATTTTTTTAAATATTAAATTTCCAAGTATCCGTTTAATATCTCATTTTCAATTTTTTGTGAAATTTTATTAATATCTATAATACTATATTAGAAACGTTCCTTCTAATTTGGAAATCACACTTCAAGTTTACTATTTCATACATTATGCTGTTTTGAAATTAACCAATTTGATTTTTAAATTATGAATACCTAGCGACATAAATAAGAGATAACCCTATTATCTCGAATTAAACTTTACACAATTTTAAAATAAAATGAAATACTTTTCTTCTCAACTTTTAGCTTGATAAATCTGTCTTTAAAATCTGTTTTATTTCCATTGTAATAATTGAAAATTTTAATAGCATTTTCTTCATTGTCATGTATATTTTCAAAAACTAATGGGATTTTTTGGTAATATTTTTGCAAATGTGGCAAATATTTTTGGATTTTCAAATCCTTAAGGAATATCTTAAATTTCACCAAAAATATTTCAATAATTTCAAAACCCATTAATAATATTTGTCCTTCTTTTCTTGAAATATTTGAATTCAGTTTATTGAGAGAGAAATGTTAAATGTGTGTTTCTTTCTCTCAAATATAAAGATTAAACCATTTATCTAATCAATAGGCGAAAATTCATCATGACTACTATTCTTTTCACTCTAATTTGTCTTATTTTTCTTTTGATGAATTGATTAATTGATGAATAATTCGACCATAATTGAATTATAGAACGAACGTTACACAAATCTTATAAGTCAAAATATATCTCTTTTATCTTCTTCTAATATTTTCTCATATATTTAGACTTCATTAACTTATAAACGTTAATATATATATATATATATATATATATATATATATATATATATATATATATATATATATATATATATATATATATATATATATATATATATATATATATATATATATATATATATATATATATATATATATTATGATTTTTATTTTAATTGACTTTTAATTTCATTTGAAACAAACTTTCAAAAACATTTTTCCTGTATATAAAGTCAATTAAAATAAAAATAATTTCAAAACACACTAAGAAATTTTACTTTCACTTAAATTTTCTTAGGGTGTTTTGAAAGAAATTTATGCATAGGAAATATTTTGCTTAGATTACTGAGTAAAATTGAAGATTTTTCCAACCTATCAGATGAATCGTTTCTTGTTGCAAAAATTGCTTTTGGATGTATAATATTTTCCTTAAATATATTATAAGATTCTTTAACAATATCCATGATACTTTTCACTATTTATAGTTTTGCCAGTACTTCTTTTACTTACTGTTTAAATTAAATTGAGCAATATGTGGTAATTGGCTCTAACCACTAACTTGATTACTTTCAGTTAAAGCAACTAAATATATTACCACACTTTATACAAGCATATATTTGCAATGGAATACTTCTTTCTAACTCTATCTTTAATAAAATTGCGTCTTATTTACCAAGGTTGAGTAATTAAAGTTAGTAGTATTATGCAATGTAATCAAGGAGAGGAACTTAAGTGTACGGTTTCTAATCAAATCTTTAAATATATAAAAAAAAACTTTAATATATAAATTATATATATAAGAATTCGATCCAAAATTAATTTATAGTATTATTATTCTTTTCAATAGCAGAATATTTATCAAGCTATTGAATTAAATGATAAGTGATATATTTGATATGATTATGAAATCATAATATTGTTTTTTTACTTTATCCAAAAGTAGAGAATTATAATTATAAATATTTATATTCAGGATATTATAATTTTGGTAATAAATCATCATTTCTTGATGTGAGTTGCTAAACACTTCTAAACATGCTTGTCTAGGGTGTATATCTACTACAAGGCATAAAATATTTATCCATTATTTTAATATTTGCATATAAAATATGAAATTAAAATTTAAACAATTATATTGGGAGAAACCTTATAAGAAATATTAACGATGAAGACTGCACACTGAATACTATAACTACATTGCTGGCCATCCAAATAGCAACACCCAAAAAACCAGATGTAGCAAATTTTAATTGGCTAATAACACATTATACGAAAATCAAATGGTTGAAATTGCAACCTTAGGTGAAGATTGGATGACACAAAATCACTTGTTACTGTTAGTATAGTACGCATACTATAACTGCTACCACATGCTTCGGCATATAATCAAAGAAGCTTTAGATATATTCTTAAGCATAGCAGTCCACATGCAGCTTCAAAACATTGCCAAAATTGATCTGGTATAATAGGGACTGTGTATCCAGGTTCAGTTGTTGATATGTTGATCAAGCATGGACCACATGTTTTCCATTGGCAATATATCAGGAGGACAAGCAAGCTATGGAAGCAATTCAATTTGCTTAGTAAAGAACTTTTGAAAATTGCGTGCCACGTGTGGTCGCGCATTATTCTAATAGAATATTGCTGATGATAAACGCTTAAGGTGTGGTAGAATCACAGGTTCCAACAATTAAGAAATATAAGTTCAGTGCATACAATGTGTGTATTACAGAAATACGGAAGTGATATTTATAACCAAATCATGGTATCGAGTTCAGAACCAGAATGGTATTGCATAATGCAACAGTTCGGAATTCTGTCATTCCGGTGTCTCCAGACTCGAATCTGATTATCATGGTGTTGTAGAAAGAAGCTTGGTTCGTCAGTAAAGACAATGTCGTTTTATTTTATTGTCGATACCCGACGTTCGTCTTGTCATTTCAGGGATAGACACTTTCAGTTTGGAGTCAAGGATAATCGAAGGAATGGAATTGCTGACATTCCATTCAGCTAGTTGGGCGAGTGTCATCGAATGATGCGAGTGGACACTGGCGATGGCATGGTTAGTAGAACGTCACTCTCATTATTGGAAGGTAGTGAGTTTGAACCTCCTGATTGAACCAAAGATCCTTGGTGTTCACGGAAAACGACTAGAGCACGTTAAATAGATTGTAGTTGTGATGTACTCCAAGTGAAGTAATACTTCTAGGGGTGGTAGGTCAATTAATAGGGTCTCTTCTGCTTGGTGCCTACTTCTAGATTACTAAGATTTACATTTGGTTACTTCCATTTAACTAGTAGAGTCCAATTCTGAACTAGATACAGGGAAATATACAGGTGGAACAACAACAACGAGCGGACATCAAATGATGCGTAGCAAAGAGAATCTTTTGTTCTATAGTGTGTGATTTAATTGAGTACTGTATCATTACCCTGTGTACAATGTGCCTGTCAACACGTGGAGTGATGCAATAAAGTAGGAGCAATGGTCCCGTCGGTTCCTGCATCTAGCGATTATTGATCCGCATCAACGCTTCTTGTTTTCGTCCAACACGATTACCTATTTCTCTATAGGATAAACTGCAATTCATACAGACTACTATTCTTACTTGGTTGAACTCAAAAACTTGCTCGAAAGATGCTTGATTTCTTCTGGGAGGTACAATCAAACAGCTTATAAAAATACACATGAATATATAATTCAAACTGGGAATCTCTTTTTCCCTTTATATAGCGCTTGTATGTGGCACTTCAATAGCCCGTAATATGCGTATGCGCTGTAATGCTAATTAATTTACATATCTCATTGTCACAAACGTGTGATGTAAATTTCATATGATTTGCGTGCTTCCTTCAAAATGTTACATTTTAAGTGACCAGCAGTGTAAATTAAGCATAAAAAAATGTGCATATGCGTGCATATTACTTTAAAATTAAATATACACATACATAATATATACCCTTTTTGCACATATATTCATGGTATAATATACATCATTCATTAAAATTTCTTCATACATACTAATTTTTATCAACTTTACATTGACAGATAAAATAATATTATTTTATGCTAAATTGGATCGTTAGAAAATTTTGAATTATATATATTTTTAATGAAATGAGCTGGTTACAAAAATTTTCACTCAAGACTATTTGACCATTTCACTTACAAAATTAATTGATAATTTGTGAATGAAGTATTAACTGTTGAAATGTATTCGTTCATTTTTAACACTATTTAGTTAAAAAATTATAACAATATTATATAATTAAAAGCACAAGAAAGTCAGGTAATATATTTTTCAAATTCAAAAGTAATTGAATTAAATATATCAACTTTAATAAGACGTTGCCCATCTTTTTAATTAGATGACAGCAAAGGTTTGTTAAGACATGAATTTGCTTATGCCACAGATATTTATGCAAAAGCATAAGTATCAACGATTACTGAAAAGTGTTCCCTATTCATGAAAATTAGATGGAGAGCGCTTGATTCTAAACAAACTACCTCAGTAGCGCTCCAGATATATTAGATGTTATTGAGGTTGTATGACTTGAACATTCAAAAACCCCATACTAGACATCGAAATGCTTCTTTAACCAATAGTAATCAATTAGGGCATATAATATCAAGCATATAACATCAAATAGTTTACCAGGATATCTCAATAACATGTGAAAACAGTGTCACACATATTAGAAGTTTTATATTTGACTTTATAAGCAATCCTCAGACATAAAATACTATCTCAACTATCTTGAAATCCAATCTACTGGCAGACCAAAATCATCACTCTATGTATTCATGAATTTACTATCAGAATGCTCCATAGAAATTTTGGCAGACTTCCAAAGAATATTTTTTACACACTTGTAAGGCTGATTGGCGATGCAATCATGTAGTTGCTACTCTTCGAGTCTTGTCATGAGAAAAGGGATTCTTCCTAATATTTCATTAATCAAGATAGTTTTGGATAAAATATCAACTTACACGTTATAGTACTGCATAGATCTTTATGACATCTCTATGAGTGTAGTGATTATAAGAATGCACAAGAATACGTATGCTATTATCCTGGATATTAGTAGGTTTGACGCTTTAAATAGCTTTCGAGATGAATTTATGTATACATATATTTATAAATATATATAAACATACATGCACACACATACAAGTGGCTATGTGGCTATCAAAATAATGGAAATATCCGTGAATAAAAGTGATATTTTCAATGTACTTTGTAAGTATTAAACTATAATAATAGTGACAATTTGTTTATAAATAAAAATGTATATACTCTAATAGTATGTAGTAGCTTTATTAAAGTTTTGTTAGTCTTGGATTTTTTCTAAAGCGTGAAATGTCAGACATCTCAGATTTTAAGAGAACTAATTCCGGGATCCTGTCTAGCTGCTGCTAATAAGTGTGATCGAAATATCTCAACTTTTAGGTGTTTCTAATAAGGGTACGGTTTCTAAAGTCATGACAGCATACAGTGTGGCAAGACAAGCTCGACAAAGTACACTGCTGGCCACCCAAATTACAAAACCAAGTAATACAAGAGATAACAAAATTTATTTTGAGATAATATGCTGACCAAGAATCAAATGATTAAATTTATAGACTTCTGTGAAGTGTGGTTCCTGCCAAACTCAATAGCCAGAGTAGTCGCCATTGTTGGAGACCACCTTTACCACACGCATGGGTATTGATTCGAGGATACTTTCCAGATTGAAGAGTGATTCATCAGTAAAAATAATTTTATTCCATTCTATTTCATCATATCATTGCCGCGAAGACGTCTGTGGTTCTGCGTCAAGAGTAGATGAAGCAATGGACGTCCTGCGGACAGACCACTTTGCTGTAAACGGCGTCGAATGTTACGCGCAGACACTGGATGATGCATTAAATACTGAATGTGTTATGCTATGATTCGTGATGAGGCTGAGCGATCCGTCTGCCATGCCCACAAATTGCCTGTCCCTGTCATCACGTGAAGTGGTGCACTGAGGTGGATGGTGATCTAACGCATCAGTTCGTCGTACCCTCCTGCATCCAACGATCACATATCCACATTACAGTTGTTTATTTTCGTCCAACACGACAACCGATTTTCCTGATCAATAATCCACAATCTCGGTAGGCCGCTGTATTTCCTCTATGGAATTCGGAGACTTGATCAAAAAATGATCGCTGTTTTCTACGATGCATAATTGATCTTTTAAAAAAAAAAAAAAAAAAACACAGTTGACGAACTTGAAAGCGTCGAAATCTCCAAACCTTAAATAGCGCTTTGAAGTGGCACACAGATGCGCTTGATGTGCGCCTGAGTTGAAATTCTAATCATTTGCATATTTCACCTCCACTAATGCATGTTGTAAATTTCATGTTATTTGCATGCTTCTTTCAGGATGTTTTGCATTTAAGGTGACCTGCAGTGTAAAATAAGGAACGGGAAGAGAAGCTTAGTGAAGAGACCGAAGAGTATTGAAGCAGATATTAATATTTAAAAATCGAACAACAAAATTGACCAAAGATCTTAATTACTATTTTCCTTCTCTAGTATGAATGATTGCTATAAGAAACCACCATCATAAAAAGAAAATTTAAAGCACAGCAGCAAATCCGAAACAATTTACCACCTTTATTAATAATATCCGCGTTTACAGTGGTGTTACATTCACAAAACCTGGTGAAAGACGCTTCGCCATATTGACGGAACATCAAGGACAGTCTGAAAATGTTCTTTGCCCCTGCTGAAAGGTGATTCTACTCGTGTGCTCACTCTGATAGCGGGAAAAGGCAATTTGATAAGATCTTGGTCTAAGATTGAAGGTCTCACCCGGTCTTTTGGCGAAGTACCATGGATTGTTGGGAGGAATTTTCATAAGCCTATTGAATTTAATTTTTGCCAGGGAAGAAATCTCACTAGATGTGAGCTCTCCTCCTGGGTTTACTTCCTCTTCTGACGTCGATCTGGCTAAGAAATCTGCTCTTTTATTCCCCTCTACTCCCACGTGTAAAGGGATCCATTGGAAATGCACTGTGTGTTTGGGTGACAGTCTCTCAAGAAGATTTAGTATATCCAGGCTAGTTTGATCTATAGCAGTGCTTCAATTTAAAAGATGTTAGATTGAATCACGACTGTCAGTCAATATCCAGATATCCCTTAATTGATCCTCCCCTCTACTGCATACTGTAAACCTCTTCTAACGACTATTAACTCTGATCTAAACACGGAACAATTATCTGGGTTTCTTATTTTAAATTCTAGTTCTAAGGAGACTGTGTTTATGTACAGTGGTGCATTTTAGAGCATTTAATACAAACTGTATATACTCCTTCGATATCTCTCCTAGAACTCTCATAATATCTCCATGAAGAATGAAACAATTTTCTTTCAAGCAGTATTCAACTCTAAATTTGATCCTCTTTAAATTCTTTTATTAATTATAAATTTTTCTAAGATTTAACTTGTAAAATATTTCTCACAGGATTTAAATAGGATAATTTCAATCTTTTATAATCGTTTAATACTGTTACATATAAATAATTTTATAATTGACATTTGAAGTGATTGCATCTTCTACAAACTTCCACATCATATTGACTGAAGAACTTTACTCCTAGAACTCCTTTGAACTAGTAAGTTCAATTTGATAAGCATTACAATGGAATGATCTTTGAGTAAATCAAATTAAAATTCTTTACTTCACGAATTCAAAAAGGAATTTCTTATGACCGAGTTCCCAAAGCCATTCTCCACCCCTGTTCCTAAGATATTAACCAAAATACCAAAAGAGTAATATAAGCAAAAGAGATGGACCGTTATTGTACCACTTGGGTTTTTAATAGTAGAAAGAGATGAGGAAATTGGTAAGAGCTTAAAAAATCAATATTTTTATTTTATGATAGAAATTATATTTATTATTGAAAACTAATAATAGTAATAATCCTCGGCTTGGCTACAACAGAAAAGAATACACTCTTCTGAACAATACTACATAAATCTTAATAAGTAATTGCTATTTTTTATTTTATTTATTTTTGAAAATTAATATAAACATATACATTTTCCGTATAAATGTTTGCGTTTTCATGTAAAAAGATATTTAATCTCCTGCGGAATCATGTAACTATAAATCAGCAAATATGTCTACTTTGTACAATTTTTTTTTTTTTTGTAATGCTGAACTGTGGTACACTTGTTTTAATTTTGCTTTTTGATGAGGAAATTAGTTTTGACAGAACAGTTGCTCATATTTTCTTAGTTGTTACAATACTTAGATTTAATTACACATGTCATTAATGTGTTAAAAGGAAAAATTAATGAAAGATGATATTAATGTAGCGAAATATTATATTGATTTAAGAGCAGTAAAAATTCGTTAAATAATTAAATCAAAATGGTGTGCTTTAATACTAGAAAGGGTTTCCAATGTAGAATATTACGCCAAATATTTATTTACTTGCATTTATTAATGTAGCTGGTGAATTTTGTCTTCCTACCATGAAAAATTCCATAAATACAATATAAAATTCTGTCCTCATGTCTTTATGGTTAAAAATAAAAACTATTGGGAACGGAAAGAGATATACTATTTGATAAGCCATATTAAACTGAACAATTAACGAAATAAATTTGGCAGCAACGGAAAAAGTCCTGATACCGAAAGATGACCTTCGTTTGAAATTCGTTCTATCAAAAACATCCTGAAATTACTTACGTACAGTTTACCCTCTTTAAATATATTTTAATTTGCTTAGCAAATAATAAATAGAGTAAACAAACAGATGTTTTAAAATCTTTTTTGCTTTCGAATGTGTGCAATTATTCTCTAAGAATCAAAAATAATTAGCTTAGCAGACGACTTTTAAGATGTCAAATTCAATACAAATAGTTAAATGCTCCACAACTCCTTACGAAGGACAAAAGCCAGGCACAAGTGGGCTACGGAAAAAAGTGAAAGTTTTTAAACAAGAGAATTATACAGAAAACTTTGTGCAATGCATTCTAACTGCTATGGGCAACAAGTTGAAGGGATCCTTCTTGTCTGTTGGAGGTGATGGAAGATATTATGTGAAAGAAGTTGTAGAAAAAATCATCAAAATTTGTGCTGCTAATAAAGTAAAATTTTTGTTATTATAAATCATATCCTTTAGTTTTGTTTTTAAAAAATTTCAAACGTATAAAATAAGATTGTTAAAATCAAATGAAATTTCTCTTAGAAAATTTTAAATAAACTATTATAGTATATTTTAAATTATAATATTCATAAAATTTTCAGTATGTACTATTTTTTCTGAGAGACTTTACAATGTTTTGCTTTTAAAATAAATTTTAAGTCTATATATAATTTAAATAATATAATTTTTTAATATATAGTTTAATGCAAAAGCATTATATATTAAGATTTTAAATTTCGCTCAGGCCATTATGAGATACTGTTACTCTTGTTCATCTTCTATTGGGAATTCGTAAATTTAATATAAAAATTATTTTAGTACATTGTAAAAGATTCAAGACATTTTCGATTCTTATCAAACATTTATGTGCAGAATCTTGCAAAGACTAAACTATAAAAAAATCTAAAGTTTGATTTAAATATTCTTTTAATATTTATAAGATTTTAAATAAAAATTAATTATTTGTATATTATACTACTGCATATAATTTCTTAACGTAATAACTTTTATTATAATGTTTAATTTGTTATTACAATCTATGCTTTTTGTCACACTAAAAATAAACTTTTTTAGTTGTGATGAACAACAGTTTTTCTATTGTTCACATTTGCGAACACATTGATGCTTATCACATGCTTATGATCAACACCTTGATGCTTATCACATGCTCTGGTTCTCCAAATTGTATACAGTTAAGAATTATGTGGTTATATTAAATGAATTATTTATTTTTATTGCAAAATAACATAATTTAATTTCAAAACATTGTCCTAAAAGTTTCTAAATTTTAATTTTGAATTCATTGTATATTTAGATCTTGTGAAATGTGATTTGTTATGCTAATAATTTAAGCTTATACAATTAAACATTGAAAAAATCTTTTATTTCTAATCATGTGGTATTTATGAATTAGTGAGAATGTAATATTAATAGACATGTCCTTATGAGTAGAAATTTAATCATTAAAAGATAGGTAATGATTGAATGTTATCTTCCAATCTCATTCAATCTTGAATCTTTTTATCACAAACATTTATTTCCACTTCATTAAAATCCTTCAATATATTCACATTATAAAAATCTATAAACTTGAAAGTTTTTGTTTTCCTCATTGCATTTTTGGATGGTTATAAAATTTTTAAATTTTCTTTGAATAATATTGAATATATAACTTTTCTTATGAAAAATTATCTCACATATATGAGTGTTCAGTGAACAATTTTTATAATAGTTCCAATTATTTCTTAAAAAATATAAAGTTTGTAATAAATTGGAAAAATAAATTTAATATATCCAATTTATTATAAACTTTTATATTTTAAATTATCAAAAATTTATTGTATAGTATTATACTTTTAGTTTATAAGAATATTTTCACATTATAAAAAATTATCAAAAATTATGAGCATTAGAATTATTGAGAAATACGAATTTTCTAGAAGTACTTCTGCAAATTGAGATAAAACTGTTTAATGTCAATGCTTAAAATAAAAAAAATGAAATTATAATACTTTGAAAACAATAAATTAAATATGCCATGAAAAAATAATTATTTAAAATTTCAGAAATAAAACTGCAGCAATTTTATCAAGGAAAATTTTATTTTTTATTTACTAAATATCGAAAAATATTATAAGATTCAAGTTATTACTAAAGTATTTTAGCACCATATCAATTTTTGGTTACTTCCTCTAATGTATTAAGAACTTTATTTGATGATTATCTGTTTACTTTTAAAGGTCTTTTATCACCACCTGGTGTTAAAAAATTTGTTCCTGTTAATTTTTTGTGCATAGGTTAAAAAGCTTCTTGTTGCACAAAATGGAATCATGTCAACTCCTGCTGTATCTTGTGTAATCAGAAAAAAAGGTTGTGATGGTGGTATTATTTTAACTGCTAGCCACAATCCTGGTGGGGAAAATGAAGATTTTGGCATTAAATTTAATATTTCCAATGGAGGTATGTTTAGTTATGGACATAGGTTAGTTTTATTTTGTATTTTACTAACTTACTTTCTTTAATAGATAATTAAAATATGTGTGTGTAAAATCCCTTTTTCCATTTGATGCATCATATATCAAAATTTCATTAATATTTATATACAGCTGTACAATATATATTGCCGAGCTGGCAGCCGAATGGTTAGCGCTCTTGCCTTCGATTCAACAGTTCGTGGGTTCGAATCCCACCTTGGGCATGGATATTTGTAGTGGTTCGAAATCCACTTTAAACCGTAAGTCCTGGTCTAATTAGCCTTCGTGTGCAAAAAATGACCGTTGAGCGACAAAGAAACCAAACCAATATATATTTATATGCTACAAGAAATGATGAAAGTCTAAATAAATTCGATTCTGTGTGTAAGTTGGAAAGCACAAAAGTAAAACAAACAAAATAATGTTGCATACTTATATTAAATGAGTACATATGCAAGTTAAAAATAACCAACATGTGTGAACAATTCTCCCAAATTAAATAATTGAGGACTTTAAGATTATTTAAATTTTAAAATTTATTATATTAGTAATTATCAAGTCTAATGCATTTTTCTTTTATCTAAGATTTGAAAATTTTTTGTATATTCTAAATTTATGTAAGACATTGTTTACTGTATAATATTTCTCATATATTCATATTATTTTTCGTTTGGTTAATGATTTAATCATTCATTTTTTTATATTTTTCTATAGGACCTGCACCTGATGGAGTGACTAATGCAATTTTTGAACTTTCTAAATCTATAAAAGAATATTCCATTTGTCCAGACTTAAAATGTGACATTTCTAAAATCGGTGTTTATGATTATTTGGTTGATAATGAACCTTTTAGAGTAGAAGTTGTTGATTCTGTTGAAGACTACTTGGAACTTATGAAGGAAATTTTTGACTTTTCTGCAATTAAGCAACATATTTCTGGAGGTTTCAAAATTCTCATAAATTGCATGCATGGAGGTAATTTTATTTACTCATATTTCCTATGCACTAAGTAGGTATTTTTATTCATTATAATAGATTAAATCATGGTCCGACTATCCGTATCCTGTTTTATTTAAATCTGGGTCATGCATATGAATAAAAGTAATTTTAAACTTTTCTGTTCAGTTGTTTTGTAATGAATGTAATTAGAAGCATCTTAGGGGGGGCATTGTTTTGGCAATTAGATGAGAATTTTCTTAACATAACCAATTAAGTTGTTGAAAATCTTTGGAAATGATATTCATTAATGTATTTTTATGGATTACTTTAACTCACATTACTTTAGTAATGATTTCATAAAAGAGGTAATTTCAAATTCAAAATATGATTTGATGACCATATAGTTAAATTATTATTCAAGAATCATTTCATGGGAAAGTTATATTATTTGAAAGGTCTAAGTAAAAATAGCATATGATGAAAAAGTGTTTTAGATAAAATTCATGTTCTTTAGAATATCCAGAGTTGAATTTTTTTGATATTTTACAAGATTTATTAATCTAACTTTATACTATTTTATAAGTCTATAGCAATAATTATGATTATTTGTTTTAAAAATATTTTATTTTGACAAAATTATTTATTACTTTTAAAACTGAAAGTAACAAAATTTATGTTACAATTTAGATAGGTCATTAATAAGCTGTCCTATATTGATATTTTTAGCACAACTTGTCAATTTTTTTTCCTTACACCATAAAAGGCAGGAATTAACTACAACTGTATTGATATTTTTAAATGAAAAATTCTAATTAATTAAAAAATTGAAGAACATGTGTGGAATAGAATAATTTTATTTTACTCTGGTGCCTGATTTGTTTTATATGATAATTTTGGAAATTACTTAAAATGACACAAGGAGGCTAAATTATATAGATTTGTAGACAAGCAATAAAATTATTACTGTAAAAGTATGTCATTTGTGGTTAGTACTAATTTACTAGTTTAGGATGTAGTTTAATCAAGTCTTAAATGGTAACAAGTTTTTCATAAATCTCTCTTAAAGGAATGCCAACTTTTGGTTTCCTTTAAGAGAGATTTATCAAAAACTATTAGGAAGCAAATAGTTTTTCATAAATCTATTAGGAAGCAAAAATGTACCCTTCATTTACTGTTAAATTTAGAATGTTCCAGAGAAGATTACTTTCAGCTAAATTCATTAACTTATGGTGAAAAGTGGCATATGTTTAGGAAACGTTTTTTTAAATATTAAGAAATTGCATCTAATGAGATATTCCTAATATGCAACATAAAATTGAGTACATAGTTATTATAGTTTGAAAATCATTAGGTAAAGAGGAAGTTATTTTAGAGTATTTCATAGATAGGTGAAAATATTAATTTCCACCTTCTACATACAAAGTATTTTGTACTAAATATGTCCATATGTAGGAAAACATTTAATGTGAAATAAGTATTTATACAATAATTAATTTTTCTTAGGACTCTTTAGCGATGATACTTTTACTGGAAAATCAAAAATGATGAATAACTACTCTAATAGATTGGTGCTTGAAAATCAGTCATAATTTAATTGTTTTTAAAATATTTTATTTTCAAACTGTAAACTTTTTTTTAAACATGGTACTGAATTATATGTTTTTAAGAACTACCATATATGCATTTAAACATTTTTCGAGTAACACATGTATGATATACTTAATAGGAATTTAAAATAATTTACAAAAATAGTTGTTTATAAAAAATTATCACTTATATTCATTATATTAACTGTAAATTTATAACTTTTTAAGTCGTTAAAAATAACTTTCTAAAAGGATTAATATTCTGTTAAAGTATTGTATAATTTTATAAAGCTGCTTTTTCTAAAGTTAAGTTTGAATTTAAGTATTTTTACATATTTGTATTCTATGCTATTGTTAGTTGTACAGTTGGCTTTATTATTTTAAAATTTTGGAATTCAATGTATTTTATGTTTAAGTATTTCTTAATAATTTTATATTTTAAGTTACTGGACCGTATGCAAAAAGAATTTTTATTAATGAACTTGGTGCTCAAGAGAGTAGTGTGGTGAATGGTGTTCCCTTGGAAGATTTTGGAGGTCATCATCCTGATCCTAATCTTACATATGCTGCTGATTTAGTAAAAGCTATGGAAGAAGGAGATTATGATTTAGGTGCTGCATTTGATGGTGATGGTGTAAGTTTAAGTTAATATTAGTTATATCTGATTACATGATTTGGAAGAGTTTCACTTTATACTTCAAATCATGTAGAATATATGTTACTTTTCCTGATAATTGCTGAAGTATATTAGAAAATTAATTTTGTAACTCAATGAATATATATTTATGAATAAAGTTTTCATATTTTGCTTTTTTACTCTAAAAATTCTAATGATATCCAAAAATCTTTAAAAAATTTTATCTGTATAGTAAAAATTAATAAAATATTAATATTATTTTGTGTTTCATTATACATATATATTAATAACTATAATAAATTATGTTTGGCCATGAGTATGGTGAATGCAACATCAATTTCTTATTATATATAAATTTCAATCTAAATTTACATTCTTTCTCAAAATCTTTTCTAACAAAAAAAGTTATTTACACAGGTTGTATATCAAAATATTTTGATGAAATCTATTGAAGAAAATTATGGGAAATATGCAATGAAAAATATTAAATATTTCAAATTCTTATTGTATTTACAATAGTAATTTTATATGTTATATATAAGTTCTTTTCACTTATGTTTTGTATATAATTCAGATGCAAAATATTAGTTAATAAAAAATTATTTACAGGATCGTAATATGATATTAGGAAGGAAAGCATTCTTTGTTACTCCTTCAGATTCTTTGGCAGTCCTAGCTAATAACTTGGAGTGCATTCCATATTTTAAAAAAAGTGGAGTTAAAGGTTATGCAAGAAGTATGCCTACTGCTGGTGCTGTAGATAGGTATATATAATTTATCTAATTTAATAATTATGACATATATATATTGTCATTCAAGATTTTAAATGAATGGAAAAAGACATAAGTAAAGACACTGATAATACAGAATGCTATATAATTAATAATAAGCTTCATATAAACTAATTATTGGTTAGTTTTATTAGTATAATTATCATCAATGATTAATTTCATACAAATTATTAATTATATTGCATTCTGTATTATCAAAAAGTTTTTATTAATTTTATACTGAATTTATTTTAAGATGTAATTTATTTTTTATTCAAAGATTATTTATTTTTTTATTATGTAAATATTCCTGCATTATATTTTTTTATTATAAAGTTTTCTTTCAGTAAATGTTTATACACTCTAACAATGAAAGTATCTTTTGGAATTACAGACTCTTATAACCTGCTAAATATATTTAAAATAGTCTTTTAGACTGTTCTTTAATAAATATGAAAATATGTATTTTGAGATTTTATGTAGTAGAAATGGTGATGTAAATATATAGGAATTTTTACAATTTCCTATTTTTGCTATATGGGTATAAATATTGTGATATTTCAAAATAATAAGAATAAAGGATCTCTTTTGGATAACTTTTCATATTAAAATCATTTAATTCTTTCTATGTATTTTAAACTTTAAAATAATTAGACATTACTTTTGAACAATAAATTAATGAATTAAAATTAATTTTTTCCATAAATTAATATTTGTAAAAATTTCACCAAAATTCAAATTTGTATAATGTATTTTTATTTCTAAAAATAATTTCCAATTAAATTTGAGAATTTTATCATACATTTCAATAACAGGTAATTTAAAATTAAAATTTTTATTTTATTGTATAACTTTTGAGGAATATTTGTCCTGTGAAATGCATGCTTTATCAATAATCATCCATGACATGAATATCATGGATGGTTTTCTTATGTTGTACATTTTGTGGATGAATAAAATAACGTGCTTTTTTATATTTTCAATTTAAAGTAAAATGTCATTTTCCTATAAAATTAAATGTTGATATTTTCAATATCACTTTTAGCATTTTATTTATAGGGTAGCAGAAGTTACTGGTAAGAAAATCTATGAAACACCAACAGGTTGGAAATATTTTGGAAATTTAATGGATGCTGAAATGCTATCTTTATGTGGTGAAGAGAGCTTCGGTACTGGATCTGATCATATTAGGTAAATTATTTAAATTCAATATTCATCGACAAAAGTATTTCTTTACCTTTAAAAGTATATTCTTCTGCAAAAATAAAAAATAAAAAGGACTTTTGATTTATTAGCATAACTTGATAATTTAAAACATATTGCATATTTCCATTGTTAATTTAATAAAGTAAACTATTTAAATCGATGCAATGGAAACATTAACAAGTTAGTCAATATATATAAAAAAATATCAAAAACTGATTTTTTAAAGATTTTTTCAATTTTTTATACATTAAAATCATTGGTAAGTGAATAGCAAATAATTTACATCAAATGTTGTAACCAGTAAATGTAATATGCATTTACAAATAAAAATAATCTAAATAATGACTGGGCCCAAAAAGCAAATTATTCATGAAAAACTGATAGCTAATGACACACATTTTATTCTTTAGGTTAAAATAAATCATGTAAATGAGATTGCTGGACTGAAATGGCAAATTGTACAAAAGAACACTGTTGAACACTGAAAAGTTTACATATCAGGGAGCATTGTTTGCAGCTCTGTTTTCAGTTATGGATTAGGAACATCCAGCTATTAAATATTTTATTTGTTATTATGTAAAATAGCACAACAATTAGAATTCATGTGTCTTATGTAATAGAGCATCTTATTTTGAAGAATGGACTTATTGCCTGATGGTAGGGTTTCATTTATCTGTGGAAAGACCTAGTTTGAATAGTAGCTCTTGTTAAATAATTAAAGATGGATAAAGCCTTTCTATTTTCTGCATGTATATCTGTAGGAATTGAGGTTGACAATTCTCCAGTTTTTATACTTTATAAAAATGAAAATAACTCACTATTTATAAAAAGTCCTGTTATGCAAACTGCCATCTCGGACATGAATGCTTGAAGTAATTTGAAATTCATATTAAACTGGCCTTTGTATGCAATAAACCATAAATCGATAAACATAACTTAGAAAATAAAAGGCAATAAATATTGAAAAAAAACCTATCAATAGTTTCACTATTGGGCTGTCTATTATGCTGTATAAAATGACAGTTCAAAATCATATACAAGTAATACAATCAAAATAAGATTAATGACCTAAATGAATTAATACAATTGGGTATTTAACATTTTATGTGATATTAAAAAAATTCTCATCTAACAAATCAAAAGTATAAGTGTGCTTTATCAAAAATTTTGTTTCAAATATCTACATTTTACATAAAAATAAAAGTTCTGTGACTTGTTAGTAATTTTCTAAGTATGAACTCTAATTTTTCTATCAAATGTTCATCAACCATTCTAATTGATCAATTCTGACATGATTCCTAAAAATATAACACAAATAATTTATTAATATAGTCAATAACTTTTCAAATGGTTAATTTATTAACTTTGCTTTAACATTAAATTAATAAGTGATTTTTTGAAGCTTGAATATTAAGTTGAATTATATGTAATCCTTCTTAAATAATGTGCAATCTGAAGACAAGGATATTGATCTGTATTTTAATTTCAACTGTAATAAGTAATATTGTCAGGTAAATTTCAACTTGCACAAAAAGTATTATATGCATCAAATATACTGAAATATGTACAAATGCAGATGCACACACATATATAATATAATTTGTATTTTTGAAATTCAAATTATATGCACATTTCATATAATAAAATTTTTTTTGCTTAGATATTTAGATTAATGTAATTTTTTGAAAATTTAGATAACTAAACATAAAACACATTTTTATGTTTTAATCACATTCTAATCATTAAATGTTTTTCATAACAGAGAAAAAGATGGAGTATGGGCAGTTTTAGCATGGTTATCAGTAATAGCAAATACAAAACAAAGTGTAGAAGAACTTTTGAATCAACATTGGCTAAAATTTGGAAGAAATTTTTTCACAAGGTATGTATTAAGATCTGAGATTTTCTAATTTCTGTTTTGTACGAAAGACTAGCAATATAATTAAAAGCTTGTTTATGAAATTATTTCCCAATGTATCTAAAAATTCATGAAATTAGCTGTTTTTGAAGGCACAAAACTCATTATATTATATTTATTGCATTTCCATTTGAAGTCTCAAATAATCTATATAAGTATGAGGAAAGTAGGGTCATATATTAATACTTTTAATGAATCCACTAATTTTAACTGCATAATACAGCTTATACTATTGCGATATATATAGCAAAAGTTAAATGAGTGAAAAGAATTGCACAAGCAGTATTCACTTTCATACTTACATTGAATGGAACCATATGAATCTTTTTATTTGAGAAATGAAAATAGAAGTCTAATTAATAGAGGATTTGATTATACATTTATTATTTTAATAAATAACAAATGTATAATCAAATCATTTCATAAATAATAGTAGTGGAAAAGCGATTGCATTTTTATAAGTAAATATTTTTGGCATTTTTATATTTATTAAAAATATTTTGAGCATTTTTTTCTTTTGAAATTTTTATTATTCTAATATTTGGTTACTTTATACAAGAGTTTCCAAACTAGTTTTATAAGTTAATGTTTAAATTAAGTGATATGATAATTGTTTTGAATTAATAATGTACTGATGTTTTTACTTAATCTAATTCTTTAACAGAAACTCTGGGAAATCAAATAAAATTGATCTTATCCGTATTATAATAAAAATTGTATAATAGTTAAATCTTTAAAAATATTAAAATGTGTCTGTCTTTAACAAATTATATTAGCTATAATCCTCCATTTATTGTAGCATTTCTGATATAAATTTCATTTGTACATGGTTTTTTATGTGTAAGACAATTAAAGAAAATCTTCAATTTAAAATGTTTGTAAAAATTTCTTCACTGGTGGTTTTTGCAAGTTAAATATTTCACTCTTGAAATTTTCAAGAGTATATTTGTAAATGATTTTTGAAAAAATGTGCTCATAAAATGTTAAAAATGCAAAAGATTTTGTGCCTTAAGTTAGTACCATTTTTAGTTTCAAGAAATGATTCTCATTTGTAAATCATCTTTTGAATATTTTCTGCAGAGATTCTACGTTTATATTTCATAAAATATATGACTAAAATAAAGTTTTTTTTAAAAGCCTGTTAACAATATTTAAAGTTATTTCCAAACGTTAGGTATATGTTTAAGTGTCATAGGATATTTTATATTTCAGGTATGATTATGAAAACTGTGAAGCTGATCCTTGCAATAAAATGATTGAAGAATTAGAAAAGGCAATTAGTAATAAAGCATTAATTAAAAAGTCATTTTCGTCTGGAGATAAGTCTTACACTGTTTCAGTTATGGATAATTTTGAATATACCGATCCTGTTGATAAAAGTGTTGCTAAAAAACAAGTAAGTTTATAAATATATTATATATAAACTTACTTTAATTTATATATACTTCCTAAAATTTTAATCAATAAAAATAAACTTAGATTTAATTTTTAAGCTTTAAGATTGAGACATAAGTTTCATTGGCATTTACAATTTAAGTGTTATGTACTTTTAGGGTATCCGAATACTGTTTGAAGATGGTTCCAGAATTGTTCTAAGATTAAGTGGAACTGGAAGTAGTGGAGCTACAGTTCGATTATACATTGATAGCTATGAAAGTGATCAAGATAAAGTCAGAAAACCTGCTCGGGTAATTAAACTTTAAATCTATTAAAACTGAAATAAATTAAAGTTTAATGCTTTTGCTGTATAAAATTTGTGATTTTTTTTTCTTAAACTGTAAAAATTTTATACAGTATTAATATTTTCATTTTTATTCATTTTATCAATAAGCTTATGATCATTGTCTAATAAGAATAAATTTATTAATCAATTTTTAATTCTATTGCACTTGTCATATTAGTCATTTTTTTATATAATCAAAATAATAATCGAACTTGTAAATGAATTGCTCTTCAGTTCATGGTTAATTCCCACCTTGGGGTGGATGTTTATAATAGTATAAAATCATCTTTAAGTAGATAAGTCTAGTGTAATTAGATCTTGTATACAAAAATTACCATCAAGCAACAAATAAAGCCAAACTAATTGCAATTGCATTGATAAATAAATCTATTTACTTAAGTAGGTTGGCAAATTTATAAGAAATCTTACAATTGCATAGGATTATTAAAAGAATGAAAAATTTTAATCATTATTTTTTCTTTAACTTTATACCTCTTTTTGGACTGTCTTGTTCTGTATTTCTTATGTAAGCATATAAAGTAACTGTTAACTCCCATGCACAATATCCTTTCTCTGCTCCATAATTTTTTTTTTAATTTTTTACATTAATTTTAAATTATCAAACATTGTGTATACTATTGCTTGACTGATTTTATCTAACAAATAGTCAAATAATTTTTATTCAAAAATTTATTTTCACTCTGTGTAAACGATTTGTAAAACGTAAATTTATATAATTTATTCTGTTTGCATTTCATACAACTTTCATTTTAAATATTGTTTTAATTGTTTATTGAAAACTCAGATATTTCCTAGTAATTAATAGTGTAAAAAATAAAAAAGGATAGCTAGAGATTTAATGCTTCAATTTAAACGTTTATTGCAAGATATTTTATAATGCATGTTATTTTTAGTCATTATTGCAAAGTGGTATTGGGATTCATTCGTTTTACCATCAAAGAAAATTTTGTTTCTGGCTTAAACTTTTTTGTAATATTATTTTGATTCATTATCAGTTCAATGTTTAAGTTTGTATCAATATCCAATTCAAATAATAAATCAATTGTTACACATATTAATTGCTGTGATTTTTAAATTTTTTATTGTCTATAATACATTTGTACCTATTATTATTTAATTGCCCCTTTTTCAAAATACTTAAGTCTGGTAATTTAATGTTCACATGTATCCACATACAAAAACTGTTAAAATAAGTAACTTTTTTTATAATTATTTTGTTAAGATTAAAATTTTTTTTTAATTTTCAAGGGTTTAAAAAATTGATCCTTTTTAGTACTCACATATAATTTAGTAATAAGTATCAGGAATCAGTCACGAATAATAAGTATTCACAACCATAACTTAGAATAGACTTATAAAAGTTCTATTACTTTTATGTTTAAATTGAATTTCAAATTGTTCTACTGTATAATTGTAGGTTTCTTTAAGTATTCTCTTATTAATTTATCTAATATGTATTGGCTTAAGAGTTTCAGTTATTCTCTTTTTCGTATTTTTATTCACAAATTTTTCAGTATTTATGCTTTAATGAATTTAGTTTATCTTTTTCAATATCATAATATCAACTGTCTTTGTTTTTAAAATCAGAATTTTTAAATTTGTATGTTATGAGAAAATAATTTCCTCAATTCATCAAATTATGATGAACTTATTCAATTCAACCCAATCGTAGCTTAAGTGAAATAATGATGAATTGATTTGTTCATCTCACACACATTCAAACATCTATTAAAAAATATATACCTATTTTCCATTTACAATCATAGCAATTCTGGATACTAACATTAATGATCACAAACACTTGATTAGTTTCATTAAGTCTTCAAACAAGAACTTTTAGCAGCTACCTTGGCTAAAAACTGACAGTAATAATGATTTTGTTCAGATAATGATTTGTGTGTGCTTCAGCAGTTCTAGTGCAATAAATAGTCCAGTATTTTTGCCATTGCATTAATGAGAGATTTTAAATGGAATATTGAGAGATGGTCCTTTGTTACTGGTAATTGTTTTTTTTATTACTAACATTATTAAAAAGATCTACAAATGATGGTGTATAAAATATGAAAGTGTATCCCATCTATATAATAGCAATTTGAATATCAGTGAATTGTTTTTAATCAAAAAACACAATTTCGTACTAAAGAACTTTTAAAAATTTTAATCATTGTGGTTATTTTTGTAGGAAGTCTTAAAACCACTAATTGACATTGCTCTCAAGTTGACAAAGATAAAGGAGTACACTGGAAGAGACAAGCCAACTGTCATCACATAATCATTATCATTGTCTTGTATTACATTTGCAGTGTTTGTTATTTCCCGGTGTTAAATTTTAATAATTTATGCTTAAAATGTTTATAAGATATTTATAATTAACATTAAATCAAATTAAAAGATAATTACAGGGTTGTTAGAAATTACACAAGATGAAAAATAAGCAATTATGATGACGTGTTAATCAATGTGTACTAATTTTAAATTTCTACGTGCCATGAATGTTCCTTGTTCTACGACTGTAAATTGTTTTATGTAATGTATTTAAATAAACATTTTTATTTTTTACTGTTTTTCAAGTTTAATTATTTTTGAAATTCATATTATTTACAGTATAATTTCAAAAAATATTAAAATTTAGAATTTAAGCACATTTAATTCTATTTCTTATCGAACATCAGTTGATTCTCTTAAACAAAACAGTAATTCAATTGTTATATATGTAAATTCTACAGCATTAAAAATTGATTAATGTATGAGCAATATTACATCTGATAATAAATACCTTTTTCTAATTTCATGCATTAATATCCAGATTATTTAACTATTTCACGATTTTAACATCAAGGAACAAATCTAGGGTAAAATTTTGTAATATTTTTAATTTTATTTAACCTATCTTACACTAATATAATCAAATTTTAAGCTAAGATTACAAAAATGCCCAGAAATCACATGAAAACTGAAATTTACAATTTTTTCTTAAATAATTCTTTAATTTTATGTTTTCAAATCACAAAGTTTTTTTCATTTAAAGCCAAGTCAACTAAAGTATATCACATGGGTACTCGATGGTAAATTTCAATGAATGTAATACCAACTTATTTTTCAGAATTTATTATGCATGAAAATTACTACTTTTTCAATATAGCTAACCATCTATCTAGAAATGTTCTTTGAATCACCTTCAGTTAAGCTAAAATTATAAGTTTAATACTTCTGAAAAAAGATACTTTTTGAAAATTGAATCATGATAACTTTTGGAAAAACATGTGACAAATGCATTAACTTCTACAATACAAAGTTTATTCCGCCAGCATTCCCCAGCTAGTATATAACTGAAGCTGATTTTAACTGTAATTTCATTTTCATTGAATATAAAATTAAATTGAATGCAAAATTCAGACACTTGAGGATTAAAATTTACTAAATTTGAATTATATTAAATTTATATTAAGAATAAATCTACGCCTTTTTCATTGAATGTGAGCTAATGATTGAATAAAAATGAATGAAAAAATAATTGGAACAGAATTTAATTTCCTTATTAATATAGATAAATTTAGATACAAAATTATATTTTAATAATCTATAATTTTGATAAAAAAAAATATAAACAAGCAACTCAGTATTAAAATTGTAACAAAAAGAAAATGTTTATATAATTGTAGATTTCTGATTGATTTGTTTTATCTGTAAATATTCGACTCAATTTATTTAATGTAGAAAATAACAATGAGCGAAAATACTTATTAATATAGACAATGATTATTGAATTTACTTTCATGAAACAACCATTTAATCACATAAATTATCAAGATTGTCAATCTATGATATTTCAAATGTCATTAATAGGTGACAAGTTGAGTAGTTTTTCATATTTGCAATTTTTATTTTCTTCAGTTTGGTTTCATATAGATCCTTCAATTTTTATAAAATATTCAAGATGGATATCATAATGGATTTAGATGGGGCCATTTCATAAAGGAGATCTGTGGACATAATCTATTATATTAATGTTTTCTTATAGAAATGGTTTTCCTCAAGTAATTTTTCTAAAAAGAAAATTACTATATTCGTGGTAAATTCTTGCTGAACGTTGTTCATTCGTAAATATGAAGCACAATTTTTTTAATATACTCATAGCAATTAATATCTTTAAATAACTGCTAAGCCATCAATTCTTCGAAAATATATTTGTAGTATTGCCTATGAATTCTTAAATCTTTTTCTATTAAATTGTACTTATAAAAAAAAAGGCTCACGTTTTCCATTTTTGGCCTTTTTCCTTCCTGAAAAACAATTTTCAGTGCAGAAAATATCAAATAAAGTACTAAATCTAATTATTCTCTAATCTAACTGATAGAAATTCATTTTCCATCAGTCGGATTAGAAAATGATCACATTTTAAGGGGTTTCACTCAAGAATTTTTTAATGTGCTGTCACATTTCACTGGGCATTTTAAAATTTCAGATGCAATCACTTCATAATTGAATAATTTAGTTTTATATACTGTTTTCCATAAAATTTTTAATCCATGGATGTTTTATTTGTTCGTTTTCTTTTTGATTAAAATTACCATTTAATAAATATTCATATTTGGAATAGTTTTCAAAACAAGTATTTTACTTGTTATATTGTTTTACTTATATATATATATATATATATATATATATACAGATACTATAAAGGTTAATACTATTTTCTGAGCACAAATGTTTTGATATTAGCTTTCAAAACACATCAATATAAAATATTTTTAATCGTTAATTGAAAATAGAGAATAAAATAGATTTAAATTTTGAAGATTTGTTATTAACATTCATAATTATATTTATAACTAATAAAATTAAAAAGTCCATTGTTTTGAATCTTTGTTTCTACCTTATAACCTAAAAAAAATTACAATTCTATATTTACATTTTGCATATTTTTTTAGTTTTGTAAAATAACTGACCATTTTTCTAAAATTTTCATAAAATCGGAAAAGCAATTGAAAATCTGAAACATATCAGAAAAATAAGATTTAATGAAACGTCTGATAAAAAATGTTATTACCTCAATTATAACAGATAAGAATAAAATGCTTGTCTCATTACAAACACAAAATTTATTGTGAAATAAAATTGATAAAGTATTGCATATCAAAATTGATACACAATATTCTGACTCTTAATATTATTTGTAAAAATTTCCCTAACTTTCAAAAATATTGTGGAAACTCTGAAATAGTTTCATTATTGAGCATTTCTTATTTTAGAAAGTAATACTGAGCAATAGTCTTTTGTAGATTGGTTGTTGATCAGATGACCATTTAATATTGTAGGATTAATTTAATAACACATAAAAAATAGTTTCCAATTCCACATAATTACATGAATAGTAAAAATACTAAGTCATTTCAAACATCTAACCCTAAATTTTTTTTACTCATAAGCAGGTATTTTGAATTTTATTATCTGAGAATATTTTCACAATTATTAATTCATATAAAAATTATATTAATGCCAAATGTGATATACTGCATCACCTATTTTGTCAGAAAAATTAAATGTGCATTTGAGAGTTTATACAGAATTTATATTTATAACGAATTTCATTTGAGCATATCTTTAATCAAATACACGTTAATGGTCTTATAATTTTATAAGTGACCAGATAATATAATAAATTTTAAGTGATAAATTCAGTTATTTATTTGAAAATGCTATCAAAAAACCGGAATAAAGTATTTTATGCTTTTCAATAACTAATAATAGAAAAATGAAATAAAATTGATGAATTGTTTAGTTTGAATAAGAGAAATGTAATGATTAATTTTAAATCTCGAAGATATTGCCACTCCTTTTTTACTATTTTCAGATTACATTAAGAGAATCAAATACTTTGATAATTACATTCCTAAATTTATAATTTGTGCAGTAATCCCAGAAAAATTACCAAAATATAATTTTAGCACCCCAGACACTAGTTATTTAAATAGCACATGAAATAATATTCCTCCCATAACATTCTACTTACAATATTAATTCTTTAAATTATATTAATTCAAAGTTCCACAACCACACACAAAAAACTGAAGGAAAACAAATAAAATAAATGCAAACAAAAAAGAGGAATTCAAATAAGTTTACAAAGAGATTTTTAACTTCTAAACAGGAATTTTTGCATCGATGGGACCATGTTAGGGACAAGCCACTAGTTTGTAAAACAATAAGTATTTGTAATTAGAATCTACTATAGATAAGTATAGAAATAAATATTAACATAATCTATAGAGAAGAAGGCGTACCTTTTGCAAGAAAAATAAATGGATTTATATGATCTCAATAGTGAATATATTTTCTTTTTGCATTTAAATAACTTTTTATCATAAGCATCCTATACTTAATTATGTTTAGAATAGGAAGTCATAATAGTCATTTTATGCACACCCACTTATACACATTATCAGAGTAAATTATGGAATTTAACAGATATCTCGTTTCAGAATTTCTTTTAATTTAAATGTTTAAAGCTGTCTTCATTTAGAGTACAATGCTTGTAAATCTGATTCACCACTGTTACTGAATATTATGAGAGTAGACTGATTAAGGGATTAAACTGCAGCAGCAGAATCCATTTTCTGTACATCTTTTTAGATACAATCTCAAATGGTTTCTACTTCCATAAAACAACAATAATTATATACAGTATGGTTTTTCAGGATGCTTTGATTTTTATATTTTTAGAAGATTCAAATATCTAATAAGAATTTTGTAGTTAATTAACTAAGAATAAATAGTAGTCTTAGACAACTTTAAATCAATTTTATTAATTAAATATATAAATGCTTAACAATCCATGACTACAAGAATCCAAGATACCTGTTTAATAAACTAGTACTGTTATAGTTACTTCAAAAACAATGAAAAATGTAAGATTATAATAGAATCATTTTCTACAAATTTATATGTAGACATTTTTTTATAACAAATCGTAAAATACTGTTTTTTAACAAAAAAATTCTGTTTAGAATTGTTTTTGTTGTCATTTGAAGTATTATTAACATTGATACATATTTAATTTAAATTAAATTTTAAAGAAAAGCATAACTTTTGTTTAAAGTGTGATAGAAGACCATTTCTATATTTCTTATTAAGTTAAATAACATAAAATGATAAATAAAATACATTTAGAAGACCAGAAAAAGGGAACTACAAATGGCTCTTTCAAACATAATAATGCTACAAAAGTAAAAATTAACAAATTAAACTAATTAGCACAAAAGAACTCAATAAAACTTTCACTTCATATATATTCTAAAACTTTAAATAATACAATTTAAAAAATAAAACTGAGATATAAATAAATAAAGTGAAAAATTAATACAATTTCTACAAAACGAAAAAATTCTAAATCGTTAACTTTATATATTTTTTAAAAATATGTTACAAAAATTAGAAAGACTAGAAAAAACCAACACACAATATTAATTATAGAGAAGTTTGAAAAGCAAAACTAAAAACTTTGTAATACATGTGAAAATAATGTTGATAAATTTGTTGCATTCAATGCTAACATATTCATTCCTTAAAATAAAAGACAGCTGAATGAAAATCACACAAGCACAGTTTTAAATTACAAATTTTCAAGAACTACTTGATGCTTCCACATCATTACTTGATGTTGCAGGCACAGTTTGTTCAATGCTCACTGGACCTAAAACAATTTTTATTAATTAATCAATATCAATGAATTAAGAAATTAATATCAACTGATAATGCATTAAATAATCTATTGATTATTGATATTTCAAAAAAAAATTATTACTTTGACTGGACTGAAATATTTTAAGATAGTTTTGACACAAACATTATCTAAGAATCTATTAAAATAAATACAAATAAAAAAGTCTGCAAGAGTAGCGGTAAATTATTACCAATTCCCAAATTACAGAAAATCACCAAAAATATGTCTGAATGCATGTTTAATATAATAATGTAAGAAAATGGTTATTTTGGATCAAAGAAAATAGTTATTCTGGTCAATGTTTTCAATTAAATACAGGCATATATAATCAAAAATATATTAGGTTATTAACACAGTAACTACACAACTTCTAACAAAAATTTATCTTTTATATTAAAATTTTATTTAGCACCAAACTTTCACTAATTCGCTCGTAACACAAATATTCATAAATTTTTATCTTTCTTAAGCATCAAAAATAGCTAACACATAATGATACAAAATAATGAAAAATAATATATGAAACATTTTAACATCATAAAATTCGTATATTAAAAGTGAATTTTAAGATCATTATGGAACAGCATGAAGGTTTTAATAAAACTAATACACAAATGACTACAGATATAAATAAAACTACACATGAAATAAATATATCAGTGGGCATTGATGATAATGTTCACGGTAGTGAATATGTAATTGATATGAAGTATTATGCTGTTAATCGTCACTGAAAGTTGTTTTATGATGCATGCATGCATACATAAGTTTTAGAAAGAACATTAAAAATGAGATAAGTATTTGTCAATTTAAGTAAATTCTATGTTTTCAGATAAAAACTTTAAAAACATAAACTCTTTAAAGTCAAGGTTTAATATTTCCTTATTTAGGAATTGATTTTAAATGATGAGAGCCATAGCAATATTATCTTTTTTCATCATAATCACTTTAAAAGAAATGAGTATTACTCTGAATGAAGAATAAATTGATTTTTCCATTGGGTAAGATATTGGGATTAGAATTAAAGTGACAAAAGATAAAAATTTTGCCCAAACTTTAATATTTATTATTTAGCTATTAAATAATTTTGAATTATTCATCTACTATTTGATATGTATATCATTTACCACTACAATTAAAAAATAATTCTTAGAAAGGAATTGTTAAATGTCTACCATTATACATCTAGTTTTTCTTTCAACAATTTAAATAAATTAAAAAATTCAGAAAACACCTTAACAACAATTTAGAATATTTTGTAAAAATCAAGAGTACTTCACATGTTGCTTTATAAAAAATTGTATTTTTCAAGCCTTTGGTTACTTTGAAAACTAACATTTGGAAAATATCATTGATATTGAAAATGACATTTAAGGAAAAGTAATAGAAAATTTCTATTCTCCCAGAAACTCGATAAAGTGAAGAATTACAAAAATTGAAGAGGACTTGTCACCAATACATCTAATATTAGCTTAAATTCAAGTTCCATTAAATATATAATTATTTCAATGTTTACACTGATTTAAATATTAAAATTTTATGACATTAAATTACATATTAAAACATCCAAGATTTATTACTTTTTTTACAAGTAACATTTGAGAATGATTAACTCTGATTCTGAAATACTTTTAAATTAATATTAAAGAATCAAATAAAAACTAAAAAAATATTTGAAGGAAATTTTTAAAAACTATATTACTTTATTAAATATTATGCAAGCAGCATTATACTGCTATGTGAAGTTAAATTTATACTATGTAACCTTCATGAATTCAGAACTTAAAAAAAATCTGCAGAAAATTAAAGTTATATAAACAATCTGAATTGAAGAATATAGAATGTCTGATCAAAATTCATAATCAAAAGGTTGACAGCAATTAGTTGAGCTACATTGTATAATGTATTGCAAATTACAATAAAAGTTGAATTGGCATCTTATGAATATATAATGAGAAAGGTAGTAAATTTAAATTTCAGTTAAAGGTACATTAAATTAGAATAGTTTTTCTTTCAATTAGCATTCTTATGATTTTACAATATGATATTACAATCTAGTAAAAACATAGGCATGGCAAACATCTAATATGTATATCTTTGCTAACACAAAAATTTTACATGCATGCAAGAAATTTAATAGTCGTTTTGTTTTAAATTTGCTTTCGAGAAATTATGACATTTTTCTATTCTTTAAAAACAAAATATTTCATGTTTGGGAGAACTAATAAAAATATTACAACTCTTTTTTTATGACAAAAATACTGAAAATAATTCCCTTGTCTGTTTTAAACTGATATGTAAACCTGGTAACAAACTTTTTGGGAGACAAATATGTGAGAACATGGTAATACCAATCAAAATATGAAGAAATTCAAAAGTTGCAAGATCCAGAACATACACTTAATATAAAAAACTAAAAAATAATATTAATGATTTTTTAAAGTTATGCTGATGTCATTAATACTTAAATGACACACAACTATATATATATGATAAAAAGAATGTAACTTAAAAATTATAAATCACAATTTTAACATTTGTTAAGAAAAGAAAGTTTAAATGTAAAATTAAAGCTTTATTTTCACTACAACAAATTAATCATCCATTTACAGTAAACTGAATAGAATATGAACACTTGCTGCTGTTGTATATTATTGGACTTACCTGAACAGCAAAAGTGATGAAGGAATCCATATTAGAGCTAAGGGTTATAATTCTTACAAAATTCTAATAAACTTGTTATGTTTTAATTTTCAGCAATTTTTAAAATTATTCCATGATGGTTTTAAAAATGAAATAAATTAACAATAATAAAATAAATCCTTGTTAGCAATAACAATATTTTTGACATTTTAGCATTATAATAATAAAACATAGCATTTAATTTCTCCAACATATTTTAATAAAATTTTAACAGAAATGTTTGTTTGGCATGTTATGAAATTATTGAAGATAAATTTATGAAAATATGCATAAAAAATCTATTATTGCTTTAAAAAATGGCATATTTGCTGAATGTCAATGTGTGCTAAAATTAATAGTTTCAATAGTTTATAAAAGACAATGTAAAAAAATATTTGTTTTTTGTCAGAGAAAATAAATACATTAATTTAAAATTAGCTCAATAAATAAAAGATTTTCTTACTAATAAACGAAAAAAAAAAAACTTAGGCAGAAACTTTAACAAAATATAAAAGAATATTACATACTTGATGAGAAGGCATTTAATTGATTTCTCAGTTCATTTCTTTCACTTTGCAAGGCTCTGCACAACTTTTCTAGAGTTAATATTCTCTGCTGAGAGTTAGCATATTCTTTGTCTTGTTTTTCTTTCTACATTAAAATTTAAAAAAAAGCCGAAATTTAAGCAAATATTTCTTTATAATATTTAAAATATCACAAATTACATAATTTTTTCACTAAAGGGACAAATATAATTACAAAGATGGCTAAAAATAAAAATTATCCATATGCATAATGCTGATAGAACACTACCAATAATTTTATAATATGGAAACACTGAAAATTAAGGAAACTAAAATGAATAAAAAGATTATGGAAATCTTAAATTATAAAACACTAATAAGGTGAACATCTAAAAGTATAGAGCCCTTTAAGACAATAAAAAATGCTATTTATACCTAATGCTTATATAAAAATTGTAAAATATTTTGTACAAAGAGATGAACTCAATAACTTACAAAACAAAAATTGTGTAATGTACAGTTAAAAGTCTAAAACTCAACAATTTTATAAAGTTAATTTTATATTTTACAAATATAAGATTATGAAAAGTTATTGTATGTTTCATCTTATATTTAACAAGATCATTCAGAATTAATTTTCCTCATTTTGTCAACTTTGTAAGGTTTCCAAAGTGTAAAATTATGAGATTCTAGTATAAAAAATAAAAATAAAAATAAATAAATAAATAAAATAAAAAAAAAAGATAGTAATCAAATTAAAAAGTAGTAATAATAGAAATAAATCGAATCAGAATTTCAATCAATCCAACAGTATATTTAAAATATGTTAACATTTGCTTTTTTATTTGTGAAAGAAAACATGAAATGTTTATAATTTCACGATAAAAATATTAAACTTAACAATTAATATTAAAAATTAAACATTAAATAATCAAATTTGCCACAGATTTATTCTCTAGCAAAAATGAAACTTCAAGTTTTATGCATGCTTTTTAATACTTCAGAAAAGTTGATGAAATTGATAGACATAAATAAAATCAATATTAACAGAACTACATTATTATTTGAAAGGAAATTAATGGATAGTAGAAAATAAGCTTCTGTTGATCATATAGCAAAGATATATATTAACATATGAAAGTAATAAATGAAAGTTGTTCTTTTATTATTTTAGAATTACTCAGGACAAAATCATGGATATATCAATAATATTCAATTACTTAAAAACTTGTAAGTACAAACAATTTTCTGAGAAAATTTTTTTATGACGATAATGAATGCAATTTCAGTCAAATATAGCAAAGCAAGCCCCCAAACAGAATTATTCTGAGCAATTTATAATTACAAAATCTCTAATGTCTTGAAAATATTCCTTTGTTTATAATGAATGAAAAAATTTCAGAAGCTTATTTAATGTCCTAATTTGAGTTAAAAAAGTGAAAGATGATTGTGAAAGCTAGCAGGAAACAACTATTCATGAATTTTAGAGGATTTAACACTGAAATCAGAATAAGAACATACTTATTTGTAAACAACAAATACAACTTAATATGAAACAAATTACTAATAAATCTTTCTTATAAATTATAAATAATAAAAGTAATATAAATAATGAAATGTTTATGTGGACTATGTGAACTAAATCTGAATATCAAATTAATGCATAGAACAAACTAATTTGTAATATAAAGGCTTTTTCTTGCAAGTACTTTATTTAACATTCTAAAGAATTTATTAAAAACGTATGTAAAAACATTGTCACTACATGCTTAATTTAAAATATTTTAACCTTAAAATATTTTAATCAAATGTAACTTCACTATTTTCCTTAGAAAAATCATAAAAGTGTTAACTATTAAATTTATATCATTCGCTAATATGAAACAAATTAAAGTTTGAATATCAACTACAATGAAATATAAACAGAATATTAAATCACAGCAAGCACATTTTTATGATATTATGTACTTTGTACTGAATAATATATACATAGAATTTTTATGGATTGACTTACGTTACTTATCATGTCTAAAAGTGCTTTGTTGCTACTTTCCCATTTTTGTTTGTAAAGATTTGTTTCTTTCTCAAGTTTCTTAATTTTCTTTGATGTCTAAGAAATAAAATAAAAAGCAAAGTGATAAAAAATATGAAAAAATATTGATGAACAAAAAATTTTTATTTAATAATTATAGTAATAAAAACAATGGTAAAGAGTAAAAGAAAAATGAGAAAAGAACAATTTATTAAATACGTTTTAAAAGCATGAATAATACATACAAAACTAAAATTTCAGGCAAATTCAATTACAGGAAGCATGAAAAGCATTTATTTACTTAATGAATGTACTCATTTTTCTTAATAAAAATTAAACTTGCTGAACCAAAAGTCACAAAATGTGATTTTCAGGCCCTTTGTTTAATTCAAATACAAGGAAATTTTAAAAAGTAAGTAAATTTTTTTGGATTATCAGCATTTAAATGGAAATTTATTTTAAAATAAGAAAAAATTAAATTTCTTAGATTTTATTTTACATATATTTTATTGACCCTGTTTACAAACGGAAGTAATCAACTTATTAAATATTAGGAGTATTCCATATATCCATATAAGAGATTAATTTTGTTAAAAACTCATTGAAGTGAATTGCCACTTCACAGAGGTAGTACTTTTTTTTAAATTAATCATCTATAAGTTTGGAAAAAATTACTAATTCTACATACATAAATGCTCTGTTAAGTTATTTTTGAGAAATAATACATGTAGTACAAACTGATACTGCTTTAAAATGTTACTCCTAATCAAGAAGTATTCATAGATTTTTCAGAATTGATAAAAAACTTGTATTTAAAGCAGAAATCAAATTAAAAAAATTTGATTTCATTATAATACTTAATATGTTTATTATATAACAGTGCTTTCATATTTGCTTCTTTTTGAAGTATAAATAACAGGCAATAAAAAAATTGAAAGCTAAATAACTGCATGTGTGGTGTGATTTTTACGGATTCCTTCAGTAATGTTTTTCATTCTATGGAATAAGAAAATTTCAAAACTATCTAAAAAATAAATTAGAAATTTTATAAAAAAGAAATTTTTTTTGAAATTTTGAAAGATTTTTTTTAAATGAAATAGAAAATAAACACTTTTTTGATTTGCTGAAAAAAATATTAAGATAGAAGTGGTTTTTGAATATAGGTACCTGAAAAATATTTTCAAAGTTTGATCAAATAGTAGGTTTTATAGATGCTTGAAAAAATTGAATTTATTTCTTTAAATTTTTAAGGAATACCAAAGAATTTTGTGAGTTATATTAGCTTTGGTAATGAGATAAATTTTACAGTATCTTAAAAATGCATATTGGATAGTTTCTAACACATTTAGGTTATCCACTAGTAGCACTTTAAAGATTTATGGTATGCAGAATTTTATAATTGAACCAATTACTTAACATAATTACCAATTTAACCCACTAGAAACAATATTAAATTAATAAATTGTTGCTAACAGGGTCATTATACAATCACTAACAATCATTCTTATGTTAGATTACCAAGTTATTATTGATGCCTAATCTATAACTATATACAGATAATTGCGAGAAGGATGATTTTTAATGACACTCATATTTCTAAAAATTAAAATCAAATAATGTATTGAAACATTGTGATTGACGTAAGTATGAAATGGTAACATTTGTTGTAAGCATAATTCTTTTACATATATATTGACAAATCACTAATTTATATACATACAAGAAGATATATATATCTATATCTTCTTGCACCGCCAAAGTTGCAGTTTTTTGAAATGGAATATGCCTGGCTCAAAAGGTTAAAAGATGCTATCGTTTTATTTAATATAAAAGGATGTTCTCCATTCTTTCAAGTAATTCTTGGTATAATTTAAAATTAATAAAAATAAAGTAAAATATATATTGTTATTTTACTAATAATACTGTTATATTTTAAATCTAAAAGAAAACTCTTGTTCAGAATGCTTTATTGTTTGCCAAAAAGAAAAATTAGTGAATTTAAATCTGTATTACAATTACTTGAACATACGATAATAGTTTTAAGAAGCACTTACTGAATCCATATCTGCTTTGAAATTGGCAAATACTTTACTACTATTGGTAAGAACAGATTGAAATTCTTCGTATTTATTTGTATAATCACCAAGTTCTGTTCGTAGTTGCAGTTCATTTGCAGTGAGCAATGTGCATTTTTTCTGCAATTCACTCATATTTTCTAACAGTGACTGTTTTTCTCTGAGAAACTTTTCTGTTTCTTGTTTCAGTTCCAAATTCACTTTTGCATGTTTTGCATTTGCAAGTTGAGCTTCTAATTCCTTTTGCTGAACAATTTTTTTCATATTCTAAAATTAAATGTTACCAGAAGTCATGAATGGAAAGCACAGAAAATATATAAAATTATACTAGTATGAAAGAAATTGTTTTAATACTTTGAAATAAATAACTTTAAATAATTCATCATATCATGCAAAATATTTTTCTAACAGCATAAAATATTCAAATATACAAGAAAAATTCAATCAAAAAATATGTTATATAATATACATCAACAATCACAATATTCAAAGTCAAAATTGCTCCAAAAATAAAATAGTACTAGAAATGTTACAATATTGTTTAAATACTTAAAGCAATAAAAATACATAATTTATAAAAATGAAGCAATTTATATTTTCCTAAAAACTGACATAAGTTAATTGTATTACAAAAACATTTTTTCATTAAATTATAAATTCTATTCAGTTAAATTATAGCAATAGAATACTGATTATCTTTTGTGGAGCTTACTGATGCAAGATCCAATATTGAACAAATCAACAATAGAATAATATTGGAATATATAGATGAGATATAGAGTGATTAAGCAAAAACTTTAGTTACTTTTGTTATCTATGACAAAGGAATTGAAAAGCATATTGTTTATCTTAATATAATAATTAACAAAAGATTTAACACTCTTTTGAATAAAGAAATGTACATTCTTTACACTGAATTAAAAAATACGTAATTACTTGGATGTGCAACCTTTTTTAATTAAATCATATACTATGCAATATATTTATATATAATAAACATATTTTTAACTTTCAAAACAAAAAAATTAACTTACGTCTTCCCACACAGAATAATTATCAACCAACATTTTCAATTTCCGTGATAGTTCAGCATTTTCTTCTCTTAAAATACTATTCTTTTTAGAGTTTTCTTGCATCAAGGTACTTATATCATTCAAAGTGGATTGAAATTTATTTGCCACTTCTTTCCGTTTTTCTTCTTCCTCTTTGATTCGAATCAAACTTTCTTCCTTAAATGATATAAATAGAAATTAATAAAAATTCATGCAATGTACACAGCTTAAAGTTATATATATATTATGCAAAATAAAAAATTATTGACTGACAACATTAAAAACCATCATATGAAATATATAAGGAACATATAATAGCAAATTTAATCATATTATTTTATTAATTATTTAATTCATCATTTAATAATTTATTTTTCAATCTTTAATATCCCCATAAGTAAAAATTGAGACCAAACTACCTTTACAACTTTGCTTTGTCTTTGCATTTCTCGACATAAGCTTTCTAGTCTAGATTTAGCAAGAATCATTCTATTATATTCTGCTTGTAAAGACTCTTTTTCTCTTTGTTGGGATATTACTTGTCTCTCCAGCTGTTTGATTCTAGGTTCTACTAACCGCAATTCTTCAAGAGTTTCCAAATGCTTTTTGCAAAGTTGATGCAGTTTTTCTTCAGTGGATGGATGACTTGAGAGGCTCTTCAAAATCTGATCTATAAATATTTAATTCTTCAGTATATTTCAAAGCAAAATTAGGTAGAACTAAGTCATAGACTTTTCTCATTCATATATTTTAAATCAGAATGGTAGTATTGAATACTATATCAACAAAAATTGAATTCTCTGATCCATGAATTCAGAAAAGAATCAGTGATTTGAAAAGTTAGATTACCTTTTATTTTAATTTAAATCTCTCAATCAATCATTTAATATTTTAATTTTTATAAGAATAATTTTAATCACAACCAATCAAATTATTTTTCATTTAACATTTTAATTTATTTTAGTGTTTAATTTGTCAAGAATGATAGAGAAAAAATTAATTCTCATTTGAAAAAAGCAAAATTTTTGATTTATTAATTATTTCTACAGAGTTAATCAATAGCCAAAAAATTTTTCTTTGATATCAGGAAGTTTCATTCAAATTTTATTATCACTACTTGTGTATAAAATTGACAGGGAAAAATATTTTATACATAATTGACTAACCCATTGTCTTTACTCCTTTCTTCTTTGATGAAGTACTTTTTCCTTTTTTAAGATTTTTCTCATCTTCAACAAGAGAAGTTGTTTTTGATAATTCTTTATTTGTATCAGAAATTGAAGACTAAAATGTAAAAATAATAAAATTATTTATATACATAACTTATTTAATCAATAAACTAAGATTTATATAAATATGTTCCTAACAAATACAATTAATATATAAATCAACTTTACATCTATTTAACAAGATAATAAAAAAGATTTTTATTATAAATCAACAAAATAAGACTACACCTAAATAATTATAAAACTGGCAGTAGTTGTTTCATGTTTTAATTCATAGAATTTATGTAAAAAGTTTAACTGAAATAAAGTATTTTTCAAATGCCAAATGAACCAAAAGATTTGTTTCTAGGAGTGCAACACAGACTTTAATTTAACCACTTTTATACTTAATTTAAATTCAATTTTTGACTTGGTTTCTGCATCAAAATTATGAAGACTTCACCCGGCTGCTTCTATCTAACAGGTAGAGCCAACTCAGGGCTAGATTACAGGGAAGCATGGTGGTGCAACAACCTACTAATTAGCTGAAAGTCTAAATAATACAAGGATTTATATAAAAAAAAAATTATCTACCTCTAATTTTGACTTCAAACAATTTAAATTTTAGACTTGAAACTTTTTTGATTCATTACATTAATTGATTAATATTTAATGTTGCAGATAGTTTTCTGCAATTCAAAGATTCTACAATTATAACATTCATCCAAGTTCTTGAGCCATAAAATAAAAAATGAATAAAACATCAGATGACAAAAAAAATGTTAATGAAAAATGAATAAAGGCAAGTTCGTAAGACTGATTAGTTTTTTAAAAAATTTCAGTCATATATGGAAACAAAAATTATGCGTCTATGGAATCCTGAAGGTGAACAGCCAACAGTTTATAAAATTGAAAATATTTGTAATTTAGAGATTTATAAAAACAACTGTCCACTGTCAGTGGGTAATATTAAATAAAAAAAGAAAATATTTAAATTTTAAAAATAAATAAAACATTTTTATAATTGTAAATAAGAAAAATGTTTTAAAAAAGGCTTACAAAGTAAAATAATAAAAATTTTTTAAAATAAATGATATTAATTGTTATATACATATTTTAAAATGGAATCTTGAATGAACTTTAAATTGGAAAAAAATCTTTACTGTAATACATATCAGTCAACCTTAACATAAAAAATTCTAGTTTTATATAATTTTACTAAAAATTGGTTAACTTTTTACAATACATCATCAAACATAATATCTGTGCATATAACTAGAATGATTGTAAGTGATATAATAAAAACATCATTATATAATTTTTACTAAAGCAAAAGCAAATTGTTTCAAAACTATTTCTGAAATATTCTTACATTCTTAAATGCTTAAAGAATAATTTAGTAACATTCTCGGTAAGAAATTGAGTTCTATTTAAATGCAAGTATCAGGTATAATCTTAATACTTGACAAACTACTGCAACTTTATTATTTAATACTCAATTTTAAAAAACAAGCTTTCATACAGAATTGAAAAATTTAGAATACCTTAAGCTTTTCTATCGATTGAGATTTCTTTATGGCAATAGACTGTGTATCTTGAGTCTTGTCTAAATTAATACTAGACATAGATTTGTCTGAACAGGAATTTTCAGAATTTTCTGCATCTTCAGAAACATCAAAGATTTCCTCAGAAGAAATATTACAATTGCATTTTTCTTTGGAATCAATATTTTCAGCTAAGATATCATTGTCAGATGAGTTTTCTGGGGAAACCACATCACTAGTTTTAAAACAGCCATTAACAGAATTTTTAAAATCTGCAATTTTTCTATGCAAGCTAGCTTCTAACTCACTGATTTCATCCACTTCAGTTATAACCACATTATCTCTAGAACTTAAAGCATCTGTAATAGTTTTTTTAATAGCTTGAGCATTGTTACTGCAAACATTGATTATTTCTTTGTATGAATCTGTACCCCCAACAAGTTTAACTGGTTCATCAAGGATTATAGAAGGATCAATGGTTGACGGAACTATGTCACTTAAGTCAATATCATCATAATCACCATTTAAATCATCATCAATTTCATCATTGGAAGGTTGATGAGTTGTTTTTGTATTCATTTTTGCATTGTTTATGGTGTCCTTTGCAGTACTGTCAATGCCACTTGTATTAGAAATCTAAGAAAATTGAAAAATTAAAAAATGTATTGAAAAATTATTTTATTAAGTATATTCACTTGTATATGAACAAATACATTCATCAGCAAATACTTAAAAAATATTTATATTCACACAAGTGTTAAATATATAGAAGAATTACATTTATTACTGCAATAAATAATAAACAATTTAAACAGAAATAATAAAAGAACTAAACACCTAATTTCTGAAACATTGAATTAAGAATAGAATAATTAATTGAAATGAAAAAATCATTAGAAACGGAATATAGAAAACAAAATTAAAAAAATGAATGATACTACAGAAAAATATTTTTTAAGTTAGGTTTAAAATTTATATATCTTCTAATAATGATCTACTACTAAGAATCCAAAGAGTAAGAGAGAAAGATCAAGAATCTGGAATGCTAATTTAATTCAGAACCAACTTTTGTTTCATTAAATTTTACTTTTAAAATAGAATTTATCGAAAAAGTTTGATCCTGACTATGTAATTCAAGGTGAGGTGAAATCATGTGAAACATTAAAATGAAAAGATGGGAATTAGCTCTTATTTTCCATACCAAAGTAAAGAATGATATTGACAAACTATTTTATTCTGTAAACAAATTCCTTTTCATAAATATTTTGAAAAATGAGGCTAATTAAATATCTAGTTAAGAACTTTCAATTATTGTAAATCATTGAATAACTTTCTTACATAAAAAGCAAATTTCTTATTTCTTTGAAAAATAGGAATTTTTTAATAAATTGATGTTTCATATTTGGACAGAAAGGGGTAATGTTTTTATCATGTAACAAATAACACTTATATATCTGAATTTCTGAAAATTCATCTAATAGAGTTTAATTTTTTTATTTAATAGCAGGAACAATTTTTCGCACTTTGAACAAAAAGAATTAAAAATTATCCTAACTGAAGACTACTGTTTACAGCAGACAATAAAATGCACCAAATGGGCTTAGAGCATAGGAATGCATTTGTACAAATATAATGTAACTTACATTTTATGATGTAATGTGATTGTATACATGCACAAAATTTGTTTAGTAAGTGTTTTATTTTAATATAGTCTATAACTCTAGAAATGGATGATTTAGTGTTTGTTTTGAAAGCTAAGTTTTTGAATATTAGTTTGCAATGAACTATTTGTTCTTAGCTAAAATTTAATTCGAAAGTTTATTAAACAAATTTACTTTCATTTTGTTTTCAGTAGTTTGAATTATATTTTTCTTGTGGAATATATATGGTCATGTAATTATTTCAAGGAATTCATGGCATACTGGTGCCGATGATTCTGCAAGCAGTGATAAGGTGAGTTATTTCACTCTATGTATTTAATTAATATAGCTGTTGTATGTAATATTTTATGTTATACATTAAGTATTTTTAGTAAATATTTCATATATTGGTATTTTGATTTATTTAATATGGTAATGTTAATTCATTTGAAAGTCAAGTTTTTATAAGAACGTATATTTTTTAGATTATTTTTTATTGCCCATATTAAATAGGGGCTAGATTGCACTACAATGATGTTTTTCAAGGAGAGTGCCACTGCTAAGTTAATTAAAATTTGAGTTTTCATAAAAAATACACTTTATTTATGTTACAGATTTAGCTTTATTGCCCGGTTGTCACCAATTGTAGACTGTGTCATATTTATTTTATATTTGTTTTTTATTATGTAATCTTTTGGAAATTAATTTCTAGTTATTAGCATTTTAATACTTTTGTAGTAAGGGATTATAATGAAATATTAGAAATTTTCATATTTAAAATAGAACAGGATTTCACAATTGAAATTTGAGTGTGATCGGTATTTAGTAACCAGATATTGTAATAAGTGAGGCAATTTAGGTTGGCGAGATAACTGTGAAGTGCTTGGTGTTCTTTCATATATGAAAATTTGGTTAAAATTTTTTGCAATAAAAACAAATTATTCATAAGCAATAATACAATACTATATACAATATACATTTATGGAATATCTAAATATTTTAATTTAGATTCCAATGTTTTATAAATAAGAATAAAAAAATGTAAACTAAAAAAAAAAAAAAAAAAAAAACACAGAAATATTATATTTGAAAGAACCTTTTAATTTTAAAAATGTTTAACTTTTTGTTTATGCCTTTTTTTAAGCTGATTTATAAACAAAATCATTCTACTAAAATAAATACAACATTAAATTACTTTCTTATATGAATTATATATGGACAAAACTCAAAATATATAATTTCAACATTCTTTCAATTCTATGAAAATCAAACATATTAGTAAAATAGTAAATATCTAGTAGCCATACTTTCCAATATATAGACCACAGAGGCATATTATATGCAAAATCTTTTTTCAGAATAAAAAAAATTTTTGCATAACTTGTGGCAATTTTTTTTGACGAATAATCGAAAATATAGTGCAATAAACTGAGATAAAAACATGAGATCGGTTAAGAGTGATAATTCCAAGAAGATAGTAACATTTGTATAATTTTAATTTTAATAACTTTTAAAAAGAGGTTAGAGATAATTTTTAAAAATAAAATTTATTTCATTGATAATTAAATGAAAAAGAAATTGATTATTTTTGAATTGCCCATTGGATGCACATGCATTTTTCTCTTGAATGTGCATGCTTTGTTTTACCTCACTTTAACATGTCTGTCATCATTTTTTATTTGCTCTCTCTATAGCTTTTAGTTTAAAATCTGCCATGTTTAAAATCTCATGATGATATACGAATTTGAATATTTTGAGAATAAAATTTGAAATCATGGCAGCAACTGTTTTATCTTTACAATGAACCAAATTTGTTATTGAACGCAATTGGATACAGCTGATTATCAATGAAATAATTTAGCTGAGTGGTGGTGCTATCTGTTATTTTTTATGAAACATAATTGGCATTTTTTTTTCAAAACATTAATGTAAGTTTTTTTGATGAAGAATGTTTTTTATTATTAGATTATCCACAGTGGTATATGATATGCACTATGAAATTTGAAACTTTCAATACATAATATGCAGATATTTTCTATTATTATATTTTTATCTATTAATTTTTTATTGATCCAATCAAATTAATTTAATATGGTTATTAGACAAATTAAATAAATGTGAATGGTGTTCAGTAATTTTGCTCACAAATATTTTAACCCAACATACCATATTTAGACTTGAAACTGTATGCAGCTGAATTTATTGACAGCATAACAAAATCTTATTATACATATTAAAATGTGCTTCACTAATCATATGAAGATTTTGCAATTCTGATCTTAAAACAAGTTAAGTATGAAAATTTCATTTTAAAATGAATTAGTGTTAAAAAATTGTATGAAATTTACACTTAATTTTTAAATCAATTTTTCATTATTTAATAATTTTATCCTTAATGCCTTTCAAAACTATACAATTTCCCCATCTAAAAATTTCCATAATATTTATTTACTAAATTGCTTCATATATTTTAATTTGAATTAAGTTCTTTACTTTTATCATTTAAATATTTCTTTAACATATTACAACCATATTTCATAATATTTGCATCAGCCTTGCCACAATTAATTAACTTCCTCATTTAATTTCTTAATTTTTCAGTTACAAACTAATTAGGATAGCTGGCAAAATCATATTGAAGCAAATGTTTTCTAATCGGCAATGTACAATGAAAGAAGATTCAGTATTAACAATTAACAGAAGGGGAATAAGGTATTTTGCTGATAACCTTATACAATATTTGGAAAATATCAAAATAAAGATGCTAATACAGTCATTAATTATTAACAAAACATAATATGCTTAATATTTTAAAGCTAGAAATATAATTACTTCAATCTAAGGTAAAAGTATTACGCCTAAGAGTAGAAAACTGTACAGAGAGTAAAATGCGCCAAGCATGCAATAAAGTGCTCCAAACTGATTTAATGGTTTGGAATGCGTTTGCATGATGACATTTTCATTTTATGGCATATGCTGTTTGTATGACAGGCATGAAATTCGCTTTGTGAACAACTCTTGCATTTAATAAGTAATTTAATATGTTTACAATTTAAGAATTTGCTAAGTTAATGCTTCCGTTATTAGATTTTGAATTTTTTTTAAAGTTATATTATCTCAAATTTTTGCAAGATATATTGTTTATAATCTTTAAAATATTGTTTCCAATTTTTGAAAACTATTTTGTTTGAATTTTTTTAAAGTTACATTATTTTGAATTTTTATTTAATCAACCAATAGAACTGTATGGGGTACTTATCATGTGCCTGGTCAGTTTGATTCATACATAGCAAAGTAAGTATGGAGGAAAAACTATAAAAAATACAGTAGAAGATTTCTTCAAACCATTCTTTCTTGGCTGAGTGAGTTATTTTATTTTTCATTAAAATTGCTTTCAAAGGGATTATTAGAAACTTTAGATTTTATATAAATATACATTTACATAAGTAAATATATCTTTAAGTAAGCTTTATTGCTTATTCCCGGTTAGTGTTAGATTGTGCCGTACAGAAATTTTTTAAGGTGGGCGTCACACATTCAGTTAATTAAAATTCAAGTTTGCATAAAAAATGATATTTGTTAGCGTTAGAAACTTAGCTTTATTGCCTGGTATATTAAAATTCGAGTTTTAGTAAAATACTGCAAGTTGTTAACGTTAGAAATTTAGCTTTATTGCCCTGTTGTTTCTGTAGTAGGTAGCGTGCTACATTGAAGATTGTTTTAAGGTGGGCACCATTGCCCAGTGTATTAAAATTTGAGTTTTAATAAAAAAATTTGTTATTAGAATTTCAATACTTCTATATTACATAATTATAATGAAATATTTGAAATATAGATATTTGGAATTCAAAGTAGCGCGCGATTCCAAAGTTGATGTTCGAACACAATTGGTATTAAGTAAGCGGATATTGCGCTTAGTGACGTAATTTAGGTTGGCGAGATAGCTGTGCAACGCTTAGTGCAGAAATTGGAAATTGCGCTAACCCTGTACAGTTCCGTCATCTGTTACCAGGTATTAAATAAAAGGAAGGCAGAAAGTAAATATAGACATCAGTTTCTTAAAACTTAATACTAAGAAAAGATCATCCTTTATATAAATATTTCTAAGCAATCAATTTAAACAGATATATTTTTTTAACAAATTTTGGTAAAAGTTAACAATCTGGTACTGATTGCTTTTTTGGCGATTTTTTTACTCCATGATGGGTGCCAACATGTGACTAACAAGATGGTCACTACAAAAATATAGGGTTACCAGAAATGTAAATTTATCTTATTATACTAAACTGAATTTATACATACTTTAGATGTATCACCAAACCAAGGGATACCTGTTCTACACTCAACCCCAAATTTATTTAAGAATATCCATTCTATTCATGATTTCATTGTAATTTATGCAACCCGTGAAATTTATTCTCCCTGTAGTTAAATGTAACAATTATAATTCTGTGTTTATTAATATTAAAATAATCACAAATCACAAAAAAAATTATCATTCTTTTTTTGAATTTTCATTTCTTTTATGGATGTTTAGAGAATTGAGCACTTTAAACTACAATTTTATCCATATTCATGAAGAGAGCTTATTAAGATTTTTCTGATTAAAACTGGCACTTATTTAAATAGTAGCAAGATTGTCTTACCTTGTCTTCAAGAGATTCCATAATGAATCTGTAATTTAAAATTATGATACATTAATTTATAATCACACTAATAAATGCTTAAATAATTTTCTAAATAAAATTAAATATCAAATAAGTAACTCAAAAGATAGTAAAACTTGATTTTCACAGCCTTTAATGAAATAAAATTCAAACTAGTCTTGTAAAGTTTGATTCCCATATATTCATGTTTGTTTTTAATGTGGTATTAAAAACTTATTCTTATAAGATGTTGACCACAGGAACTTTGCATTATATATATGCATATAATGATAAATTTGAAATCAAATGTTTTCTTGTCTAAAGTTTTTCATGTTGCATATATAGTTTGTTTAGTTTCATTTTATATTTATTTACACATATTTAATGGTAATGTGATATATTTTTTCTTAAAAAATGCTCTTTTTTATATTTAAATGTTAAAAGAATATTGTTAAAGAAGACAACAGCATATGGTCTGTCAAATAGAAGTCAAAAGTGTTTATAATTGCAATTTGATAGCGCTTTTGTTGTTTTCTTTTTTGCCTGATTTTATATATTATTACAAGATTGAAAAATCACCTATCAACTAGTGCAAAAAACTTTAAGATAAGAAACATTAATTTTCAAACCTTTAGTTTTCCAACCACAATAAAAGCAACAAATGATTATTGACAAAAATACTTAGTTAATAACAGTAAACATAATACAATTCATAAGTTTGAATGTAAAAGATATAATAGTTATATAAGAATGTAGAAGATATTCAAAAGTTTGAATGTTCATTTTTAAAAAGTAGTTATACTGCAAGTCCAAAACAAAAAGAAATAAAATTATTTGACAACCCAATACATTTGAAACTTTGTCACTTGAGGTATTTCAGCAGTGTTATTTACCAAATTTTAAAATTTGGGAATTGGCCATAAGTGGAAAATCTGTAACTGTTTAATTTCAAAGAAAAGGCAAAATAAGGAAACTGTTCGGTTTGAAAGAGGAATGCTTGCAAAATCAAGACAAAATGTTACCAAAGGAACATCAAAACATTATCTTAAGCTAATTAGAAAATAAAAATATGATAAGATATCAAATTATGGTCCAATAAGTTTTAATTATACATAATTGTATAAGTGACAAATAACTAGTTGATATTAGACAAAAAAAGATTTAATTATTATTTTTAAGTTTTGCAAGCTTTGAATATAAATATTATAATCATATTTATCTGTTCAATCAAAACATTTATAATAGCATTTGAAAATTAAAATATTTTTAATTACATAATTACCCATTTTACACTTCCCCTTAATACTAACTTTTAATAATTGGATCAAACTGTTTACTAGAGTAAGCCAAAATAAAAAGTTCGATTCAAGGTAATGCTTGACATGTTTTGTTTAATAGATATGAGTTATTTTGTAAAAGAATAAAATTTTTATTTATTCCAGACAAACATATTAAAATATAAGTTTTACTGTAGAATTAAAAACAAATAGTAAACTACAAAATATAAATTGTTAATTTTAGAATATCATTTCTTGGGCAAATGCAAAAATGTATATTGAAATAGAAAAAGATATGACAAGCAAAATATGGTTGCATATAAGCACATTATATTTCCATTAAATAGTTTTTATATATCGGTATCCATCGATATGTCAATGCCTTCAGAACACTTTTTATACAAGTATTAGATGCTTAAGATTAAATAATTCGATATAAGATGGATTTATTTTTGATATAAATCTCAATATTATAAAAATAAAAATTTCTGTTTATAAATTCTATTGAATTCCATAAGAACACCTGAAACTTTCTAAAAATATTATACTCTTACAAATTGCATTTAAATTATAATTTGATGTGTATCTTTTATTCTAATTCAACTTTATTTCATAGCTATTTTTCCATGAGTTTTACAAAAATCTTTAAAAACAAAAGTTTATAAATTTTTATAAGAAATTCCCTACTGATTACTAATTTAGATATCATTCATAATTAATTTACATCTTTTTTTATTTTTTTCCAGCGTTCAATCTTAGATAGCAGAAATATTTACCAATTTCAAGAAAAACGAAATGAGACGAAACTTGAGACGGACTAGATATTGCCACCTTCTATTAGAACAAAACGAAAGTGTAACAAATAAATGGTAGCTCTAATGTTTGCTTTAATTTTTTTTTATTTTCAACAGATTTTTTATACGTCATTAACTAGAGCAAAAACACTCTGAAAAAATAACAAGGAATAATAGAACATGAACACCAACAAAAAAGAATACATCAAATATAATAAGAAAACAACAACAAAAGATCAACGGAAAAGGTTTCGAACTTAAACAAAAAGTAAAATTTAAAGCTAAACGATATATCTTTTAGAAATCGTTTAAAGTAAGTAAGATATTTTTTGTGCATTTTCTATGAATAATGAAATTTTTTAATTAAATATGAAACAAACCTATGTGAAAAATGTATAAAAATGGAAAAAAAAACTTGTTAATAAAGGTGATTAAATAAAAAATATAAAAAAGTTAAATACCTCCTAAAACATTTAAAAAATGTGTAGTTATTTCATACATCAAGATTGCTAATGTTGGCAAAAGCATGAACTTGTCATCAATTGAGTTTATTACTGTTTTGGCGGTTAAAATAAACCATTGGGCGCTCCGTGGCTGAGTGGTCTAAAGCATCACCGCTAATCGCTTGAGAGCGTAGGAGTGTGGGTTCGATTCCCGCCGTGGCCCTGGGTGTTTTTCTTCGTTATTCTTCTGTGGTTGTACATCTGTCATTGTGCTATCTGTCCTATTATCGACGAAGACTTACAAGCGGATCTCAAGAATCAAGCATACAAGTCTGAATATATGTAATGTAATATAATAAATAAATAAATAATAATAAACCATTGGGCATTGATAACCATTAATGTGTGTGTGTGTGTGTATAAGTATATACATAATAGAGTTTTTATGAAGTTTGATCTATATATGATATCATATTCTGTGGCATTTATATAAAGTTTTATTTTGATGTAATCATTATGAAAGAAAAAGATAAGTTGAATAATAAATCTAAATAACAATACGGCTGTCGCCAAAGCAGAAACTTATAGGGTATTATTAATACAGGTGAAATTTTCTGCTTTTGTTCATAATATTTCTAATGTTTTTTAAAAACTTACTTTTAATAAAAATATTTTGCTTAGATGCTGAAATTGTTAGAAATGAATTATAAAATTTTTCCAACAGGTACAGTAATATTCGTATCTTCCCCCCTTTTATAGATGCTTCATTATTACCTAGATTTTGTTTCAAAAATATTGTTTTCATAAGAAAAATTACGCTTAGCCTACGGAATGGGTGCCAAATGTGCTGGAAATACTATGGTTGCCAAAAGTTATTTTATCTCAATAAATGATCAAAATAAAATTAATTAAAATGATTTTTTCTCAATATTTATCATCAGTTTTTTGTTATTTTTCTAATTTTTTTTAATTAACTAAGTGATGACAGTAAGTTTTTGTTATCTTTTATATGTTTTCACACAAACTGACTTATGTAAAATAATACATTCAGTTAACAATATTTTGATCAAAATTTGCTAGTTTGCAAAATTTTCGCTTATGTTTTTATGAATATTTATTTTTTCAAATTAATGTTTTATACTAAACAAATTGTGATTATGTAGTTTATGTAATATAGTTATTATATTAATTTGTTCTTAAAGTTTACATCATTGCTGGTATAATTAAGAATAAATTTTAAAATTAAGAACAATATCCATTTATTTTATGCTTTTACATATTGTTGTCAGTTGTTGCCTTTTATCTAGCATTTTTTATTAGTACCATAGTTTTATTAATAAAAAAATATGTAAGCGAAACTATTTTATTGATTTAGAAAGGGAATGAGTGGAAATGTTCCATTGGCTTATTTTATATTTTATTTTCTATTATCTTGATAAATTTTGTGAAATTAGTTCTTTAACATTTCTTGTGAAACTTTATAATATCAAAGAAATAAAAATAAGGATTTGGAATTGTGATATTCGAAATAAAAAATTACAGGAAATAGGTGATGTGTTTGTGTGAAAATATTGAGCCATCTTGCACTATGTTTTACTAATTTATTATATTGATGAAAGAAATTACTAATACTTTAGAAAGTAATTGCATTTTTGAAAAAAAGAAAGACTTAATCTTTAAATTATAAATGTGAGAAAAATTATTATTTTGCTTATATATTTGTCATTAAGTTTCATTCTCAGTACTTTTGAGTTATCTAAAAAATCAAATATTTTTTAGATAACTCAATTGCATTAAAAGATGTTAAGATATTAATTTTCTATGAATAATAGTAAATTTAATAAACTGTTAGCTAAAATGTGTATAAGCTATTGCTGTTTACATGCACAAGTTTTCAATTTAATGGAACCAATGAACTTAAAAATACTTATTTTCAAATTGCCTTTAAAACATTTAATTGTGTAGTTGAAGTTTTCCTTTTTAATTATGTACATTATATTTCAGATTTTTTTCTTTTACATTGTATTTAAAAATTAATGGCTTAAATTATAATATGTACAAAATACTATTGTTACTAATATTTAACCACAATTATAAATTTAACTTTCTTCTGTAAGTGATTTTAGAAAGGCAAATGAAGAAAACTTTAATCTTTTTCCATTATTAATTTAAATTGTTTTTGTTTTCAGAACTATGTAATATGATGACAAATCTTTATTTCCAGCTGAAAGTTTAACACATTTGGTAGAATATTCTTTAAAAATAAGTTTTCATCATAATAAAAATTTATTAAACAAGTTTTTATTTTCTCATCAAATAATTATTAGATAAATGCACTGCTATTTGTATAATGCCAATCATAAGAATAAAATCTCTAAAAAATCAATGATAAATTTGTAGCATATTTTGATTCTCGTAGCAGAACTATCCCACAAATTCTGTTCTTAAGAACTTTGTTTTAATTAATCATTTTTTAGTTCTTAATTCAATTTATCAGTTTTTATTTCAAATATTTTAATATTAGTTTTTAAGTAATTGTTATTTTTATTAGAATAAGCTATTCAAAAATAATTTCAGATTTTATTTTCCCCTCATTAAAAAATAATTTTCAAAAGTATTTGAGACTTCTTATTCCTTTTTGATCTTTTTAAATAATTTAAAAGTAATACTTTAAAAGTAAAGTATTATAATTTATGTAAGTAATACTTACATAAATTATATTAAATTGTGCTTAAAAGTAAATATAATACTTTTAATTAATATTATTAATTTTATTTTGATTTATAATTAATTAATTTAGCCTAATGCTTTATATTTAATCACATTGCTTCAGATATAAATAGCTTTTAAAATTTACTCAACTACCAAGGAAATTTTACTATAGGATGCAAAGAAAATCTATAACTTGTAAATGGTAAGTTTATGTTAATTTTTTCAAATCAAGGTTACTAATATACAAAATTTTGAGAAAATATAATCTTTTCCAATTACTCTGTTTTATTATCTAAATTTTTTTAATATCAAATTTAAATCATTAAAGTATGCAGAAATTCATATCTGTATTATAATTTATACAAAAAAATTATATTAGCAATTTAAAAAAAAAACTTTTTTTAAAAAAATTATTGTTTTTATTTGCTTATTATCAGTTTTTTTTTTATTTTTTTTAACAAAAGTAATTTTGTAACTTATCAAAAATTATTTAAAAATGTAAGAATAGGTTTGAATAGAACTAGTATGTATGTATTTTTTATATCTTAGAAATTAGAAATATGTGTGACTTTATATATGAAAGGTATTATTAATAATTTTCCTTGAAAAGTTAAATGAACTATATTTTTTTTGTTTTTCTTATTCTAAAAATTTTTCTTGTCTTTGATTACTTATGTTGTAATAGTTCAAATACTATTGACTTATGATGGAATTAAAAAAATTTCTTTTTATCAGTTCCTTTCAAATATTTCATTTTGAAATTATTACAATCTAATAAAGTAATCAAACACATTTTTATCGGTTCATTAACAACTCATTTTTTTCAATATCTAAATATCTGGATTTCTCTGAAAATAGCAGATAAGGGAAGTACAATAGTTAAATCTCATCTACTAAAGGAGAAGAATTGATGGATTTTTCTATAAACTCAAAAGTGCTGCTTGTTATCAAAGAAAAATTCATTCTTTTGAAATTATATTATCTACTTAATAAATTTTGTTATTTATTAGATGTGAATTATTTTCTGGAATACATTGGTGTACCTCTTAAATGAAACCAAAATAACTTTATTCCATATTATCTTGTTGGTAAACGACAGAGCTAGTTATATTAAATTATTTGTGTGCTAATATAAGCAATTTTTGTAAATAAACTTATTCTAATTATAACATTAGAAAATATCACTTTGTGTCTATGTGTGCAGTTGAAATTAAAAAGTAAATATAGGTGTAATTCAAAATCAATATTGAGTTATAGTATTTGCAAATTCCTAGATAAATTAGTAATATGATTTAAATGTTTTTAATAAGTAATGTGCTTAGGAAGCATTAATTTATCTTTCAACTGTTCATTTATGTAACTGAAAGTTATAACAAATATTTGGTTTGATTTTCATATTGTTTATACTTTACTCTACGAACTTCTCAAACAAAAATAGTACTTTTGCATCTGTTTTGAATTTTCATTGGGAGAATTTTATAATAATCAAAAGTATGCAACACATTTGCTTTCATTACTTTATTTACATGCAATTCATATGCTTATTAATTTTTGAGTTGCTTTCAAATTATTACTTTGTAACTTCTGTCTTAATTTTTTTCTTAAATTTCCTTTATCTAAATTTTATTGACATAAAATTTATTCAGTGAAAATCTTATTTTATTATATCACTTGCTGGAATACAAAAATTTCTTAAGGTTTTACATTTATTATTATAGAACCTAAGTTGTGCATAAATTTTTGTTTTTGCTTTGATTTAAAGACTCTCTTAAAGATTCTATATGAGGGGGGTTGATTTATAAGTGGTAGTAGATCTGTTCATCAAACACCATGAATTGCTAGGGGAAAAGAACATTATTCATAGATAAAAATACTGTATTAAACCCTCTAAATAGTTTATCAAGAAAAAACTGCAAGCTTGATAAAAACTAACTTCAGGATAATAAATCTTTTATTCATTTTTTGCATTAGATTTAAAATGTTGAAAATAAAATAAAATATCAGCTTTTATGGATTTAGCTCAAATCTTACCTTTTGTTATCTCCTAAGAATAAGAGTATTCATTAGGAGGGAAACACTAATTAATAAGTGTTAAATTACACAATAGGAATAAAATAGGCAGAATTAAAATTTAAATTGATTGTCTCATGTCTTTAAAATAGTTCAAGATCAGGTTTCGAAATATAAATTTTCAACTCTTTTAGTAAAAGCTGCTGTGACTGCATTTCCAAGAATTTAGGTTGAAGGTTCCAAGAATTAGGTTGATTTAGATTTTTCCAATATTATGGACATTATTACCAATGATAGAATGGTGTGAAATAGAGAAAATTATAAAAAAAGTGTTAGCACAATCCAGTGTTATTTGCCAAGTCAAAGCTTGGAAAAGTACAAGCATCACAACTAAGTCAAAAATTTCAAAGCTTCTCTGGAAGAGAAAACATGTCAAAATTGTACTGTGCCTAAAGCAAATAAAATGCTTTTGCTGTTAAATCCTTTTTTTTTTTTTTTTTTACATTTCAATCCCTAATTCCAGACATTAACATAAATTTTCAATGGACAGTAAAAACAGAAAATCATCACTTTTAGTTTGATGTTATAAAATATAGTTGTATTAAAAAAACTAATTTTTAATGCAAATTAATTAAATTTTAAAATTACATTTTTATAGGGGCATGTCTTTATACTTGCATGAATGTTCTGTCATTCTCTGTGTCTATAAATCTGCAAATTTATTAGTTTGAAATATTCAAATCTTTCATAATGCTTTTAGTTTTATTATTATTGATAAGAAACATTTGCTGTACAAGAAATAATTGAGCAATATTTTTAAAAATTATTGTAATAAGCCTAGAAAAATTGTACATGGAAACAAATTATACTTATTCAAGATATTTATGTAATTTGTTTTGGGAAAATAAATTTTTTTGCCATGTTGCTGTCATGGCATTTAAAATTAAATGAACTTTATAAATATGTTAAATTCTCCATTTGAATCCTATGTTTTAATAGTTTTAATAATTTATAATTTTTAATAAGTTATATTGAATATTGTTACATTTTTTTTCACATTAGTTGACAGTTGAAAAATATAGAATTCTGAATTGTTGAAATATTTTTAGAAAATGTTTCTTATAGTTATGTGATTTCATGTAAAAATCAAATTATATACATATAATGTCTTATGGATTTTTTTAAAATTTATTATTTATTTAGTGTTATATATGTAAGGCTGTAAAGTTTTCTTTTTAAAATTTGAATATAAATTGTAGGAAATAAAATTCAAGAGTTTTTATTTTTTTTAAGAAACAATCATTCCTTTTTGAAAACATTTCTTTTTCTAACTTTTTTTTTTCAAACTTATTTGTTATCAATGTAAACAGATTTTTTTCTTTGATATTTTATCAAAATCTTTTATCTATTAAATTAATACATACATTATTTATATATATAATTTAATAATTTTTAGAATTAGAGCTTTTAAAGGGAATCCTATCTTAAATATAAAGGAACTTAAAATACTCAAGCTATTTTTATACTGGCTTTTATGTCTTCATATTAATAAAACTAATGCACTTTTATTCAAGTGCCATAACTATCAATATATATCAGATAAGACTTCTGAAAAAAGTACATTATATTCCAAGTAATAGTACTTACTTTGCAAATATTTCAACCAATTTTTCTCAATATAACTATCAAATTTTTGTTTTTTTATTTTATTTAATTATTTTTTTAAAGCTATTAACTAAGTTATTACATTTAATTTTGTATTATTGAAATTCTCATTGGTTATAGTTTTCTCTAATTTTAATTTTAAATGTTATTCATGGAAATCTTAGAATTAGTTTATATTTATTTTTTATTTCATATTATGTAAACCTTTTTTATTTTTTAGAATATTGTTACTCATTAAAGTCAATGTTATAAGAAATCAATATTCAAAAAATTACCACTTCAAGTTTCAGTTTATGGAAATATTTATTACAAAATAAAAATATCATGTTTTGCAAATTACAATAAAATAGATTATGGATTTTATTTTAGCATATTTTTAGCACATTCTATTCCTGTTGTAGGAATTCTCTTAGTACTGAAAAATAAATTTTAATAAAAATTGATTCTAAGATGAGTTTTACAAATTTTTAGTATTTACAATTGCTTATTTATTTTTGCTTTTAGATTTTTGATATTAAACTTAATCATTTTTATAAACATAAATTATTTTGGGAAATTAATGTGACACATTTTACAAATATTTCAATTTATTAGGGAGTTCCTATTGTAATGAAAGTTTTATACCATAAAGGGTCATCAGACCTTTTAAATGAACAATTTATGCAAGATTTTTTTTATGTACAGTCAACAGTAAGATTGTAATAAGATTGAATATTTTTTCAGCTTCTGAATATTTGGATAGAATTAAAAAATTTTCTTGAACAACGAAATTTGTACACTTTAGCTGTTTCTGGACCTGAGTAAGTAACTAATTTAAGGTATTATATTGAATAAAATTAATTTATGAACATTTAAGGCTTTTCTGTTATGAAAAAATATATATTTGAGGAAAACTTATATAATTTAAGAATGTCTTCAGCTTAAATTTTCTTTTAAAGGATTTTTCTATCTTAAAATGATTTTAAACCTTGAAATGTTTTATCTTCTTGTGATGATTTGTTTTAACAATGTGCAAATACTTTATTGTTAAATGTATTTTTCAATTTTACAACTTATTTCACATTATTTCATTTAAAAGTGTGAAGCAGAAAGAAGTCTAAATGAGAAGTATTTAAATAATAATAAGGAATGTTTTATTAATGTAATGTGTTTTGGATTTTTAATTTAATCCTTTTTCAAATTTATGCTAAAATTCTCTTTTGACAGAAGTGCATTACAAGATTCTTTGGTTGATTATTGTAATGAAGCAGCCTCAAAGTGAGTGTTGTTTTTTATTATGAAAATAAATAATTTTTAAATGTTTTCATATTGTGAGGAAATTTAACATGAGGAAATATTTTGTTGTATAGTTATTCAAAATTAACATTGTGCTAAAAATTATAATTTTATGTTGAAGGAATGTATTTGTGATTTTGTATAAATATTTGTTAGAAATTTAATTTTCTGTTTTAAAAGAATAAGTTGTTTAAATTTTATAGCATTTAAAATTCCAAGTGGTATCATTAACCCCATTAGTGAATGTTTATTCATTTACTGTTTACTAATTTAAATGGTAATACAAGTAAATCTCTCTTTCATCAGGAAAAGAAACAGATAATTTCAATACATATAAAAATAATTTAGATCAATCCATTAATTTCATCCATTTATTTTAGAATTTGATCTTATGCCACCTTAGCAATGTATTTCTAATTAAAAAGCATGAATGCATATATTTACAAAAAGGAATTCAGATTGGTCATTTAGTTAACTGATTAAGTCACAAATGAAGTTACTTCATATATTTTTTTAATTGCACTAGTGATGAAATCAAATTTTATGTGGCTTTATCTTTGCATCATAAAAACAAATAAACATTTCAAATTCATACAAACAAATTAACATTTCATGTAAAGAAATAAACATGTGTACCGAAATTTTCAGCATAACTTTTGCTAATTGGGTTGAGAAAAATTAAATGAAGATTTGCTCTCAATAGAACTTCTGCAACTATAACTGTCAGTAAAATAGTAAAAGTCCAAATTGGCATATTTCCAAATACTACTTTCAAATAATGATGCTTGAGTTTGGTATCTCAGTGAGTATTTACATAAAGTTACTGTACCTTATTAGCCTGTATAATTTAACATTATTTATCATGACCAAAAAAAAAAACATTTTGTAGGTACCAATGCATAAATAATTTGGAATAGAATTCACATTATATATATATATATATATATATATATATATATATATATATATATTAAATGCTCAAAAATTAGACCTAACTTTAGTTTATTTTTATTAAAAATCAAGTTAATTCCAGTTTTCTAGTCACCAAAACCCTACTGTTAAAAAAATTAGTTATATATTTTTAATATACTATTTTGATAATGTAATGTCCAATTTATTATTTTAAGAAAAAAATAAATAAAAATAAAACATGCAAGGCGAATAGAATTTTTACTTGTATAGATTTTTTCTTGTTAATGTACTTTTTTGAGGAGTTTTATATACACAAGAAGAATTCATCATAATTTGGTAGCAAGGTAAAGCTCTTCCAGAACAAAATAATAAATTCAGTATCACCCACCATTGAACAGTAATGGATGGGTGCTGCATTTCTATATCTATTGAGAGTTTAGTACTTTGGTGCCTTTCCAGGATAACTTTCTTCCAATATGTAAATATAATTCACTATGAAAATTTCTCCTATTTCGTTATAATATGTAAAAAGCTTTACAACATTGATGTTTCTGTTACACTAACTCGAAGTTATGTGTGTACAATGATATGTTATATATGTGCAATAGTTGCACCTAAAGGAAATTTGTGGCAAACAATTTTGTTTTCTTGATATGAATCATTCATTGATAGTTCTGAGAACTGCTATTGTAAATGCTAAGAAAGCTACCAAAATATGAATGGTGACTAAACATAATTTAATTAAAAAGGAAACAAATAATTAAATTTCTCATTCTCCTTAATTTAATTTATTTCAAACAGAAATTGTTGAACTACTTATTATGTATTTGATTTCAAATTGTTTGACTTGTTTTTCTTTTGCACAAGGGAAAAAAAATTTTACCTTAAAAACTTGTCTAGTATTTAATAAACAAGTTTTTTTTTTCTTTGAGCAAAAGTTTAAAAATTGCTTATTAGAAAAGTTTTGTATACTTGAAAAATGGAAAATTTAAATAAATAATTAACAGAGTTGGGTGATTTTTCCTTAAAGGATATTATTGATTCTATTAAAATTTAAATAATTTTCCACCACATGTTTTTCTTTTAAGTATTATATAGCAATTTTTATTTTAAAGGAGAATTTTTATTTAAGAAAAAATTTATAATTTGTTTTCATATAAAATTTTTGTTATCTGTTTATATATCTGGGTGTGTAAGTTATTGAAACTTTTCCTTTATGATAAAGGTATTTTGATCCTCTCTCTCTGTCACACACACAAACGTACAGAGAGACAGAGGGAGATGGAGAGACAGGCAAAGACAGACAGACAGGCGGGTAGAGAGTACAGATAGACAGAGAGATGGAAGGAGAGACAGGCAGACAGAAAGAGAGGGGGAGAGAAACACAGAGATGCAAAGACAAGCAGAGAGACAAATGCAGACAGGGAGATGGAGAGAGACAGACAGGCTGAGAAATCAGACAGAGAGATGGAGAGAGAAAGAGACAGACAGAGTCACACAGGCAGAGAGGTTGAGAGAGAAAGAGTCAGAGAGAGACTGTCAGACAGAGAGACGGACATACAGACAGATGGAGAGACAGATAGAGATATTGGGAGAGAAAGATGGAGAGATACACACAGACAGAACAATGCAGTGACAGACATACAGAGAAGTGGGAAGAGACAGGCAGACATACAGAGAGGTGGAGTGAGAGACAGGCTAGCAAACAGAGAGGTGGAGAGAGAGACAGGCTAGCAAATAGAGAGGTGGAGAGAGACAGACCGATATATAGAGAGGTGGGGAGAGAGATTGTCAGACAGAGAGGCAGAGAGATGCAGAGACAGACATACAGAGAAGTGGGGAGAGAGACAGACATATGGAGAGATGGAAAAAGACAGACAGGTGTACAGAGAGATCGAGCGAGAGACAGTCAAGCAGGCAGAGAGAGGGGCAGACAGACAGACATATGGAGAGATGGAGTGACAGATAGAGATATCGGGAGAGAAAGATGGAGATATAAACACAGACAGGCAGCGAGTACAGACAGAACGATGCAGAGACAGACATACAGAGAAGTGGAGAGAGACAGGCAGACATGGAGAGAGATGGTGCAAGAGACTGACAGACAAAAGGAGAAAAAGACTGTCAGACAGGAAGATGCAGGGGCAGAGAGGTGGAGAGAGAGACAGACAGGCATACAAACAGAGAGATGGAGAGAGAGACAGACATGCATACAAACAGAGAGATGGAGAGAGAGAAACAGACAGATATGTGAAGAGATGGGTAGAGAGACATACAGAGAGAAATGCAGAGACAGACATACAGAGGAAGATGCAGAGAGACAAACAAGCATAGGGATGGAGAGAAAGCAGATATACAGAGAAGTGGGGAGAGTGACAGGCAGACAAGCAAGTACGCAGAGAGATGAAGAGAGAGACTCATACAGACAGGCAGAGAGTTCGAGAGAGATACAAACAGACATAGACAAATGGAGAGAGAGACAAGCAGGCATACAGAGAGAAGGATCAAGAGATAGGCAGCAAGTGCAGACAGAGAGGCAGAGACAGACATACAAAGAGGTGGAAAGAGAGGCTGGCAGACTTATGGAGAGATGGAGAGACATACAAATGAGAGATGGGGAGAGAGAGATGGAGAGACACTGAGAGGCAGAGAGATGCACACAGACAGGCAGGGAGTGGAGGCAGAGAGACAGACATACAGAAAAGTGGAGAGAGAGCAGAAAAGTCGATAGAGAGGAGGAGAGAGACAGGCAGATATATGGAGAGATGGGGAGAGAGACAGACAGAGTGAGATGCAGATGCAGGCAAACAGAGAGAGATGCAGAGACAAACTTATAGGAAGAAGCCAAACAGGCAGAGAAATGGAGATTATGACAGACCAAGAGATGCAGAGACAGACAGATATACAGAGAGGTGGAGAGAGAGGCAAGTAGAGGGATGGAGAGAGAGACTGTCAGGCAGAGAAATGGAGAGAGAGACTGTAAGACAGACAGGCATACAGAGAAATGTGGAGAGACGAGCAGACATACAGAGAGATGGATGGAGAGACTGTCAGACACAGAGATGCAAAGACTGTCAGTCAGAGAGATGCAGAAAGTCTCAGACAGAGAGATGCAGAGAGTCTCAGATAGAGAGATGCAGAAAGTCTCAGACAGAGAGATGCAGAGAGTCTCAGATAGAGAGATGCAGAGAGTCTCAGACTGTCAGACAGTAAGATGGAGAGACTGTCAGACGCAGAAATGCAAAGACTGTCAGTCAGAGAAATGCAGAGACTGTCAGTCAGAGAGATGCAGAAAGTCTCAGCAGAGAGATGGAGAGAGTCTCAGGCAGAGAGATGCTGAAACTGTCAGAGAGAGAGATGCAGTCAGACTGAAAGATGCTGAGACTGTCAAACTAAAAAATGCAGATACTGTCAGGGTGAAAAATGCAGTGACTGTCAGACAGAGAGATGCAGAGACTGTCAGACAGATGCAGTGACTGTCAGACAGAGAGATGCAGAGACAGACAAGCAGAGAGGTGGAGAGAAAGAGAGACAGACATACAGAGATATGAAAAGAGAGACACAGTGCAGACAAAGAGATGGAGAAAGACAGGCAGACATACAGAGAAGTGGAAAGAGATAGGCAGACATACAGAGAGTGCAGACAGGGAGATGGTGAGAGAGGCTGAGAGAGCAGACAGGGAGATGGTGAGAGAAAGAGACAGACATACAGAGATATGGAGAAAGATGCACTGTGACTGCCAGGCAGAGAGTGCAGACAAGAATGATGGAGAAAGAGAGATGGAATGAGAGACAGTAACATAGAGATGAAGACAGAGAGAGATTAACTATCTAAAAATGAAGAAATTAATAATAAATACATAGATATAATAATTTTACTTTTTTATATGCTTAAAGAGGAAATTCAGCAGTTTGATAGCCTTGTATCAAAAGATTTGCAGCTTATAATGAAATTTTATCAAAGTAAGTACTTTTTCACATTCGACATAGTAATTTATAACACAATTATGTTTAACCTTTTATTAGAAAATAAAGATTAATTTTTTTAAAATATCTTTATAGCTTTTCCTCGAGTTGGAATTTCTTGAATTAATTAAAGTTAAGAATTGATTTATTGTGGTATTAAAATAGAGAATAGAATCAATAAAACTTAAAAAAAATCTTTTTTAATATGTTTAATTTTTCAAATTAACTTTTTTAAAATTATTCATTGTTGATTAATTAATCAAATCAATGTGATAACAAACTTTTTATGAAATATTAATTTTTCAAAATAATTTATTTTGTTTTTCTGATGTATTCTATACCATATTATATATGTATATATTTCAAACTAAGCTTATTGCTTAAAGTGAAAAATAAAATATATACATGTTTTTAAAATTGCAATCCTGTCTAATGTGTAAGTCAATTTCAGTGTGAAGTGTCTGCAAAATAATTGATTTATTGTTATTGGTATTCACGCACTTGTGCATTGCATTTGATGTTCTAGGTTTTTTCTTAGCACCCAACATTTTCATTGCTATGAAAAAACCTAAGATAATCTTACAAATGGATGGAGATTGACTAATTTACAATATAGAAACTACTGGTACAATAGTTCAAACTTGGTTACTTGAGCAGCTTGTAAAAAAAAATTGGAGCCCACTTTTATTTAATGCTCTGAATGTTATGACAGCGATCGAGCAATTGTAGAAATGACAATAGTTATTAAATTTCTATAGATTTTTACTTCATGACAGATTGTATTTTTTAGAAGTTACACATAGTACAAGCTTAAAATTTGTATTATGTCTAATCACTAAATAAATTTTTCTATAACATCTCTTGTCTTTTTTGGTGTTTTCTTTTTGCTGACTAGTAGATTATTTTGATGAGACTTAATAAAAAATTTGCTGTGTGAAACTAAATTAAATTTTTTTCTGAAAATATCTTCCTACCTTTTCCTTATAATTACATTACAAATTGAAGGATGATTAGTGTTCACTCTCATTATCAAAAGGTAGTGAGTTTCAATCCTAAATCAACTGAAGATCCATCATGTTCATAAATGGTAACTCAGGCACTTAAGGTTGGTTGTGGTTGCAATTTCCTCCATGTAAAATGATGCCTCTGGGTGGCAGATCTAATTTGCAAGGTCTTCTGCTTGGTTCTTTCTAAATTACGAAGACCCACCCACTTTTGGGGCCAAAGTGACACGCCCACTGAGTGCTCCACTATATTAGTTGCTATCACTTCCATCCCTTGTTATGGCGCTATATAACCATTTTTGGACCTTATGCCATAAAACCCAAACAACCAAACCAAATCTGTCCCTTGTATTGTTAAAAGGTGAAAGTTCTAATAGAGCTAGTCATTTAAAAAATTTAATTATTAGCTTCAAAATATATTAGACTGCTGTAATCTTGTAGCATGATTGTATAAATGCCCTTTTAATTTTAATATTTTCAAGTAAATATTTTTAAAACTGGCTAAATACCTTGATAATTTTATTCAAGCACATACATTTTTAGGAAGCAATCAATGTTTATGTTTGCTGAACTCTATTTCTTCCAGGATTTAACGGTTTTAATATTCCTTTAGTATGGTTTCAGTTTTAGTTGAGCATAAGATTTGCAATATTGATTGCAAAAAACATAAAGTTCTTTTACTGAAAACTATTCTGCTATACCCATATTTATGTGTCAGTCAATAACAAAAAATAATTATACTTCACATGTAAGAATATCAAGTATTCTTTGAAATCACTAACAAAGTATCAAATATTTACTTGCAACAATGTTGTACTAAAATCTGTATTTTTTTTTTATCAGTTTTATGAATTTGTCCATGTTTTCTGAAAAGACTCATCTGATATAATATTCACCAGTTCTTTAGATTGGGGTAAATATGAAAAAATGGATTGTTCTGAAATTTTACAAGACATTTCTTACATATATGCAAGTCATAAATATAGAGTAACTAATTTTAATTTTATAAAAAATTGTGTAAGAAAATTTTTAAGAATGAGGTAAAACTGATTTATTTGTGATGTGTAATTTTTTTTCTGTTTATGTAAATATTCTGTATTCAATTTTTTATGAATAATTATACCATTTACAGGTTCTAAATTATATGTGAGCACATACATCTAAAACTCTTTTGCATTGATTATTTGAAGATTTTTATCTTAGTGGTTCAACATGAAAATATTTTATATCAGTTATTAAAAGAACTAAATTTTAAAATATAAATACCTTAAAAATTTTCTTAATAAAGATTTATATTTAGTAGTAAATATACAACTAGCTCAATTTTACTCAAAATACTTATTTCAAAAACTTTACAAACTGAAATTATAGATGAAACTACACACACATAACTGCATAAAATTGTAAACAATCTAGTGCATAGTTCTGTCATTTATTTCATTATATATTTCATCATTTCACACGACAACAACAATAAGACTTGTATTTTTAAAAACAAAATGTCTTTAAAAATACAAGTCTTATTGTTGTTGTTGTCGTGTGCCAACTAAGCTGGTATTATGGGTGCGCTGCTCCACTTTTCCAACCAAACCATTTTTTTGGTGTGAAGTTTGATTTCCTCAGTACGCATATGCTATAGGAACCCGTTTATAGAGTAGGCAATCATTCACAGCCCATTTATACAAGGAAACGACAAAAACAAGATAGATAGAAAGTACATCCATGCTCAAACCGGGATTCGAACAAGTTGGGCGGCAAAAGTCTTATTAAATGACAAAAATGTAAAGGTATGTAATGTATTTTGCATATAGAAACATGAATAAATCAAAAAGTTTACTGAGATCATTTATAAAGTTAATCTTTTTTCCCTGATTGCTAAAATGTTACTTTCATCACTTGATACAATTTCAGTTTCATTCTTTCTATAATACACCATAATTGAAATTCCTTTCATCTTATTGTAATTTTTAATTAAAAATTTTAAAAGATTTCATTTATATGTTGTATATTATTGTAAAACAAAAGACATTGAATGTTATATAACCTAAAAATTGTAAGACTTTTAAATTGTTACATTAAATATTTACTTTGTTATAATCTGAAATAGTTCATGTGAACAATTATATACATATACATTCAAAAGTAACTGTACATGTTTTTCTTTTACATTTCAGAATATTTTTCACACATGAACTACACTCCAAGAACATTAATCAAGTTGTGTATTAATGTTATTTGCTCCTCTCTTATCAACTTTTCTCATATATTGTGTAAAAAAATAGAATTTACTTTATTTAAAAGAGCATATCTTACTAAAGATTCTACTATCTTTAGTATTCTGTAATATATATATATATATATATATATATATTGTTTTACTTCATACAATGTCTTGAGTTTTCTATGTATAATTTTATTGTTTTCTTTTGTAATATAATATTATAATTTGTATTATAATATTTTACAATAAAATTTAAAAAATAAAGTTTTCTATTTATTGAAGATAAAATAATGATTGAAAATTCTAGAAGTTAATATATTAAGGTAGCCAAAATTTCATATTAGAATTTTGGGGGAAATGGTATACCTAAGAATTTTTGTATGGATGTATGTAAGGTGGTTTGGAATCCACTTTAAATTATAGCTCCCTGTCTAATTAACCCTCACATTCAAAAAATGACAATTGAGCAAGTATTTCTGTATTTTTTTTATTTAATCAACGAGCTTTAATAGTTGCTGTTTAAAAAGTTATTCAAAATTGTCACAGTATTAATACTGTGACAATTTTTGTGGCCGCTCTTATTACAATTTAAATCATTTTTGGTCAATAGACATTACTATTATTCTGAAAACTATGCATGGTTTCTTTAAGCGAAATAAAAGAAAACCATTGCGAACAGAGAAAATGAAAACATAATATAAACATTTTATTATTAAATTTTAACCTGTAAAAAATCTAGTCTTGGAAACTTAATTCTGCTCTTACATTTGTATCTATTAATTTTTATTAGCAGTTGAATTATTTTTGTGTGTAATATATAAATTTAAAAACCTATCAATAAAAGTTTTTCTTAAATATCAAATCACCTGGGATTTTCTTTTTTCAGTTGATTTCATGTTTTTAAATAAAAGATGTGATTAATAAGTAGAGTGAATGGCACTGATAATATAGTGTATTTGCATGCATTCAAAGTTTTTGCAGCTTAAATTCATGGCTGTATTAATTCAACATTACAGCTAATATGGAAGGAATACTTATGAAGACAAAATATTTTGTAATTTGAAAGAAAAGAAAAAAAAAACGTCATAATGCACCAAAATGTTTTCAAAGGGAAGTGATTCACCTCACTTACTGATTTTTTAAAATTAGCACTACTTAATCAAAATTACATATATAAACTTATAAAAATGGAAAATTTACTTTTCAACTGAGACAATGCAACACAAAGCATAAAACATAAGAAAGGGAAGAAAATGCATATGTGTGGAGTAATATGAATATTAGTGGCATCATGTGACGATTTTTTCCCACCAAGCTGTGATTGATGTATCAAAATTGAATCAGCAACCCTATTTTGTGAAACTGGCATGTTTGATATAAAAGATGGTGAAAATTTTTAAATTGCTTATATCCAAAGGATAAACAAGAACATAAACATTAAAAATTTACTGATGTAAAAACTAAAAGATGACATAATAAAAGTAATCTTCCAGAAATGTTATTATATCATTAATATACAAATAATTTAAGATTTTAAATTTTCTTAATTAGATCTTTATATATTTACATCTTATTTTAAAGATTAATGTTTTTTTAGAATTTTACAAATAACTAAATTTGCAAATACATTTATTTTTCTAATTTTATCTAACAATCATATTATATAATTATGATTTTTGAGATTTTTAAGTAACACAAAATTAAGATTTCTAATACAAAAATGAAAAATTCTTAAAAAAATCTCAAATTAGTACAATTATGAAAAGAAAGGATTATCAATCGTTAATTTTCAAATGAAATAAAATTCGGTAGTTTTTAATAGAGAAAATGATTAAAAATTTAAACACAATCCTACTATGTCGAAAAATTTACAACTGCAATGCTTCTAAAACTTGTTGCAGCAACTATAATTGAACTTCTAAATATGGTAACTACTGCAATGATCATTGATGCTGAAATATTTCTGATCACTAATTGTTCTACACGTTTTTTAAATCGATTAAAGATTTGCTGTCAGCTGCAAAATGCGAGAATCATTCTAAACTCCAGATGTAAATTGTTACTGATAAAGATCCGATTGAGTTTTGATTGTAAATGTGCCTAATGAAAACCAGACAGTGTTTTCTATGGTTTTTTTTTTTTTTTTTGACATAAGGGTATTGGATCTTGTGTTATATGCATGTTCTTCACATTTCTGCTCTCCAGATGAACACCTTTAAAACTTTGTAGCTAACAATTTTACTGTCTCTTATTGTTTTTCAAAATAAAAGTAATAGCTTCTGAATTTTAGATCTAGGAGCATTTTAAAATATGTAACTGCTCTGACATCTAATGACTATTGGTGTAACTAAGTAGGAGAGACAGAATTTTTTACACTTTACATATATGTGTACACATGAATGTTTGCATGTATACATGTAATAAATATTGCATATTATGGAAGTGTGCAAATAATAAAGATTGCAAGAAGTATTTAAAAAAATAACTTTGAAAATGGAATCTATCATCTAAAATATGAAAAAAAAAATTTTATAATTAGATTATTGTACATAGCATACTATAATTTGAAATAAAAATCTAAATCCTATTTTTAATGCATTTTTTAAAATATACTTATCAAGAAGATAGATTTTTAGTTTCAGTAATACTGTGTGTTTTCAATAAAACAAAATATTAACTACTAAATTAATTGATATAAAAGATTAAATGTAAATATTTGAATATTTTTTACAGGATTTCCACACACAAAAACCAGTTAAATAAATGATTGGAGTTTTTTTAAATAAAATTATTATGAAATGGTAGGATTAATCTCCAAACGAAAGATATATTTATAAAAGATATTTAAATGTGTTCGGATGCAGTCAAATTGCACACACACAAATGAAAATTTTCTTATTTCCTTATTCAAAGAAATAAATATTTTCCAACTATAACAAAAAAAATTTATAGTTGGAAAATATTTATTTTTTGATATTTTCCAACTATAACATTTTTTTGAATAGAATAGCTGTTGATAGTTTGTCAAATAAAATCGATTGTATGAATGTTAGAAAAATTTTAAAAAATCAATGAACTGAACAAAATTATTCAGTAATTGTTTTTAAATTCATAAGCATTAAGGTGCAACTGTTATTAAGATATGCTTCCAGCCATTTTGATATAATTCTCATTTTAGTTAAAAACTGGACTCTACAGAATAATATGGAAATACTGGTGCACTCATCAAATATATTTGTTATTTTGTATGAATACTAAAACACAACTTGAAAAATATGATTAATCGATTTTTAACACAAAATGATCTTGCTAAACAAAAATATTTTTTCTATTTTTTTAAAAATATTAGTTTAAAACAAAAAAGACAATAAAATAAACATATTACAAAAAAATTAAGGCTATAAAATTCACTCAAAGTATATTAGCAAATTAAATACTAATGGCCAACATTGGCTAATTTTTTACTGAAATAGTTAACTACTTTAAATGACTTTTGTGTTACACAGACCACTATTCTGTATTATATTTAAGTATATAGAACACTGAATAATAAAATTTTGTTATCAAAAAGTTCATATTAATTGCAAGTCCCTCATCACTTCATATTTACATGAATTACGATTATTAATTTTATAAATATTTAATATTAAAATTCTATTTTAATTAGTTATATTAAATCATGCACTTTTTCAAAGATACAATTTCTAATATATAATCATTTTTACAGCCACTGAAAATCACTTATGAAAACTAGGCTTAGATCAAAGTCTTTCACTTTAAAGTGGGTTTATATAATAGAAGGTATGATACTGTGAGCAATTTCTTAAGAGGGTCAAAATACTACATTTTCCGTATATATGGAGGAGCATTTATGTTGGAACTGTTAATAAATTATATATATATAGTAAAATTTAATGAACATATATGCTTGTTAATCATATAAGAAATCATTTATGTATTTACAAATCCTCATGAATATGGATAGGTTAAATTTTTACCTATTACTGTAATTCTACAAAAGAATGCGGCATTAACTGACAGCGATTTTATGTAACAGTATTGAAGATAAATCAGAATATTTTTGTGCCATTATGAAATCAAATAAACAGCACATTTTTATGTAACAATGAACTTTAATGAATTCAAAAAACACATTTTTACAACCAAAGAATAACATATATATTTAAATGCAGAGATGCCATAAATAATTATATTTGTAAATAGAGCAATTTCAGTCATTAACTACAATATTTTTTTAATCCAGCATTGGCATTACACACACAAATATTTAACTAAAAATCGCAAACACTCAGAAAATATAACAGAATAACAATGCTTACCCAGCCTCTTCAAATAAAAGAATTCGTCTTTATTCAGATCATAAAACAAAATAAAATACTGAGGATGATTTACAGAAATATGATCCTCCTCCTTATGAGGTGATTTCATTTATTTGAAAAAATGATTCTAGATGAAAATACGTTTATACTTACAATTCTTCACTCTAACATGCATTTACGCAGATGTTAGACATCTTCATAAAATAAATAAACGATACATGTTAACAATAAAATTTGTAAAATAAGTAATCTAGAAAATAAAACAGTAATATTTCATGATATAGAAATATATTATTTCTTCCAATTAAAAAAATTTCGAAAATAAATACTAAATATATTATATAAGCACAAAAGTAGAATTAAAAAATACTTAACCAAAATTATCACAACAAAAATTAGTCAAATTTATTTTGAGAAGCAAACTAATTATGAAAATGTTTTTTATAATGAAATTGATAATCTTTTATTTAATTAATGGTTAATTTAAAAGGCCATTTTTATTCATAATAATTGCTTTTTGCATTACATTAAAATTTGTACTTTTTTCCATCAATTTTCAACATTGAAATAGCACAACAATTTTTAAAAAAATCCTGATGAATTTTTATAGGTACAATATATAATACAGATTGACCCTCCACTCCAGAAATTATAAATGAAAAAAATGCCATCATGAAAGTGTAACATTATATATCTACTGTTGTTCCTCTGCATTTTCTCTCTCCCTCATAGCACGAGTTTCTCTTGCAGCTCGGTTCCATCTGTTTGCTGTAAAAATGACATTAACAGTGATATAGTATTATGGATTATAATTAGCAATAAAGTTTACTCTAGAAGAATAAATGAAGGAATATACATAATTATAAAACTGAAATTTTAAATTGACAGGAAAAGTGAAATTTTAAATTTAAAAAGTAATATAAAATCTCAAGAATAACTGAATATTTTACACAGCAGTATTTAGTACATACAATTTGAATAATTTTTGTATATTTAAAACAAATAATCATTTATCAATATATATAACAAGAGCATTACTATTTCTAATATTGTTCAGAGAGCTCATCATTCGAATCATGAAAGTTGCTGGCAAAGTAATAGTATCCTTTGTTTCTTCTAACATGATTTCATTTCTATCTACAATCTAAAAAGAAAAAACTAGAAGTTATTTTAATAGTTTCACAGTTAAATGAATCAGAGAGTAACAAGTACATAATAAATGTTAAATATTTCTTTAATAAAGAAAGCTTTTTCATTTAAAATAATTTTTTGTCAATATGAATTTTAATTCTAAGAAATATAGGCAATATGAAACTCAAAAATAATTTGGTGTACAATAGGAAATAATACAAAAATTAATAACACAATTTTTACCTTCTTCATACATTTTATAGGGAAATATACAAATGTATCTCTTAAAAGTATAAAAATATGTCTATACTGATAAGAATTAAATAAAATTGCAAATGATTTACAATTTTTTGAAAAATCTGTAATTACACTTTATTTTTCAAAGAATTAGTTTTAATTAAAATTATAGTATTCATTTTATTTTGAAAAAGTAGTTATCTTTATTTTTCTTAAATAAAATGCATTAGCTCATTATAAGCTGTGGTTATAATTGATAAAGATCTATACTTTATCAATTCTTTATCTATTAATTATGTATTATATTCAAAAGAAATATTATTAAAAAATGGAATCTTTAATTTGAATACACAAGAATTGGTTTGCTTGCCCTTTTTTGTATGTCATAAATATTTGAAACTGCTAATTAAACATTTTGTTAAATATGTTTTTATAAGTATCTGAATAAATATATTAATTTCTAATAAAGATTCTTTTTTAAAAATACAATATAATTTTTGAGATATACTTCTTTGAAAAAATGGTGTGAAAATTTAAATCATTCAATTTAGGATCTATAGCTTTTTGAATCAACTAAATATGATTTAAATAAAATCCTACAAAGATTTTTTATTTGAACAGGAAAATTATTTTACACAACTCTAAAACTGCACAAAGAGTAATTTTCTAATTTTTTCATTGCAATTAAAATTTAAAGAAAAACATTTATATGCAATTACATAAATTTGTAATGAATAAATATTTATTAACAAATTATTAGTTTTTGTCGTGTTTAGAATAGTTGTATCAAATAAAATCATGAGTTCTTATAATGGCTTCTGCAATTTCTTCAATGTTTTTGCCTTATTGGTCTACCAAATGATGGCAAAACTCCAATTCCCTTCAGATCAGCACTTATAGTTGAGCAGTTAAAAACGTGGTCTAATGTCACTTGTGTGCCTGGGCAGTTATCACAGTTCCTGTATAGTCTCCTGCCCTCTCTGTGTATCTTAATGCCTCAGTGATACTTGGTTCTAAGCCTGATAATGGTTTTTTTGGTTAATCTATCAGTATCCATTTTACAAAGCACATGTTTTGTTGGAATTTAAATGAATTATTTTATCTACATATTATTACATATTTATGTATAATGTTTTATGTTTATTAATGAATATCTATAAAATTTATCAATAATTTATTGTGTATTTTTGAATATTAAGACATTTTAAACATGTTTAGAAACATAAATTTGATTAATAAATTTTAATTCTCACAAACTGTTAAAGAAAAATAAATAATTAAGAATAACTTTTTGATAAATAATAAATAATATTTTAAGATATAATTAGTAATAATTTTTCAATTAAATTAAAGTTATATACATTTGTGAAATTAAAAAGGCACATCAAAATTATCACATTAATTTTTTACGGTGAATATATATATTTAAACTTATTTTTTTGCCCCTAACAATCTCCTAACCCACATTTGTAAAAATTTAACATATTAACATAGCTTCATATAAGCTATAAAATATTGCTCAATTAAATTTAATTTTATGAAGAATTATTCTATGACTAAAGGCACTAATTATTAATTTCGTAGTATCATTAAAGTTTGTACATTACATTATAAACTGTATACAAATAATCTTTTCTTAAAATATATTTAATAGAATAATTATGTATTTTTGTTGTCTTTATATGTACTTAAGTATAAATGGAATATGATTCCAGTGTATTACAGCATTGTGTCATAAATTATTCCAAAAATATTTTTAAGTTGAAGTTAATAGCTTTTATTAATGTTTATTTGTTAGTTTGTTTGGAGAGATCTCTGTTAATATTGTATTGGAGAAAGCTTTAGTGGCTCACTAGCTTCACACTGCCTTTTAAGAGCAACAAAGTGAATAATCATTTGTCGCAAGTAGTGATTGAGAAGGAGACAACACATTCTTTCTCACTGGATTGTTAGAGCTCTGGAGGTTGGAACGTTAATCTGTAACATCCAAAGTCCTTCCACTGGTGTGGCATGGCTGCGGAGAGGAGGGTGCCAGCTCTGTTGTGACCTTGTTGCCTGATCATGCATGGTTCAAAATTACAAGGTGCTTAATGATAGGCAAGTATTCCAAACCCGTTATCCTAAAGGTTCAGTCTGGGACTCCCCTGCATTGCTATATATGTAGTTAGCTGAGAGCATTTTTTGGAGACTATGGCTTACAAATGATTATTTTTTAAAATTTAGTTTCTGTTTGTTTTAACATTTACATCCATATAATTATGTAAGAAAATTAGAAAATGTAGCAACTCATCTTAGTTTTCAAAATGCTATTAATAAATATTTTTACTTTGTGTAACAAATTCAATAATATAAAGTTACTGACATCATACATTGTATACCTAAAATATGAATACACTCTAAAAATTAATTTTTTATGAAACAAATAACTCAGATTTAAATATATCATACCTCTTTAGCATTTTCAGGAGAAAATAAATTTCCTTCTGCTGTTGGTGCCCAAAGCTTGATATCATAATCAATACCACTTGAAGCAAGAACTAAAAAAAAATTTATAAGTATTTGTATAATAATTTATTGTGTATATTTATAAATATTATTATAATACACACTGTTATAGTAACGATAAAGCCATTGCAACAGATGTATAAGATCGATCTCTAATTGTTTAACAGTGGCTGGAAACAAACCTGGGTCCTTTTACTCCAAAGAGAGCAGCATTGTTATTAGATCACGTTGCACACCAAAGCAATAATTGCACTGACCAGGATTCAAACCTAGATCCAGACTTTGGTTGATTGATAGATTGATGTTTGTAATGGTTAATGGTGCAAAGTCCAATTTAAATATGATATACTGTATATGGTATATTACATGTGTTATAAACTGGAGCACACTCACTGGAGTTGTCATTTCACAAACGGAATTACAACTTTGTACCATCAACTGGACATCAAATACTAGCCCCACTGTTTTAATTCATTTTTGAGCAATCAATGTACCAGTAAGTACAGTTTTCACTGATGGTAACATTATTCCAGTCTTCTCATAAGGGAAATATGGTTGTATAAGGCTTATCAAAAGCATATTTAACAATTATGTCATTAGTAGGCATACTTACAAAAGGAAGACTAATTATGTCAGCATTGAAGTCTCACTCAAGACAAAAATCTGGATAATCCTTTCACTGGTCTGTATTTTTAAGTCCTTTCTCACAAATTAAAGCTTCTGCATCAATATGCATGTAAAGAGGATGCATGTCAAACAAAAGCTCAGCTCTAAAAGTGAAAGTTGTTTTAATACTCCTAGAGATAACTATACAAAACAACCTTTGAAGCTTTGTTATATCTGCATTAGCTATTTCATTTTTGATTCTAGACCACTGAGTCATAAGTAATGATGGAACAAATGATCATAGGGTAAATCTATGATCAGTTGAATAATTTCAGTTTGAATGAATAATGAATGATTTCAGGATTTAGGACCCAAGTTCTTCTAAATGCATTTCTACGTGAACAGAAAGCTTTTTCTACTCTTTCCATACAACAGTTGAAATGCTTATTCCAACTAAAGTACATATCAAGAAATATTACGAATTTCACTTCTTTGGAGCAAATTAATTAATAAAAGAAAAAAAATTATCTTTTTCAGATTAAGATTTTTTCTATCTGAAGGTAATCATAGTAATTTTTGAGGATTCACAGGACGACCATCATTATTCCACCAAGTCTTAACTCGATTAAGAGCAATGGACACATGATGCTAGAGATAGTTTCTTCAACTATATCATCAGTAGTACATGTGTCAACTATATCATCCATACAAAACAACCTTTGAACATCCAGTGGTGGTTATGACGAGCTTGTTTAAAACATCTAAAAGAAAATCTACAAAGCAGCTCATAAGATGGATAGAAGAATCCCTGCCTGTGGACAACCAGCTTTAGTTGGATCATCATGTTTTCTCCTAAAAAAGGAGGCACTGTCAAATCTGTTATTGAGAAAGTTTTTGAACCAGAAACAGATAGTGTCATAAATTCCTTTTCTAGCAAGAGATTTTAGAATGGTTTCAATAGTTACCATATCAAAATCACCTTCAATATCTAAGAAAATAACTAAAGTAAATTCCTCAGCCTTAAAAATTTTCCCCAAAATGAAGGACCAATTGTAGATTGCACTATCGATGGATTTATCTGGTTGATATGCATATTGAGAGTTAGAAAGTAGTTTCATATTCTAAGCAAACTTCTCTGATATATCTGTCTATCAGCTTTTCAACTGCCTTTAGAAGAAAAGATGTTAAGATAAAGTTTGAAAAATTTAGCTTCATAATAATTATCTTATCTTATTTATGGAATAAAAATTACTTTTGTATGCCTTCAAATAATAGATATATGGCAAAAGGCTATGCATGCTCTGAAAATTTTACAAAGAATTTGGGTAACACATTGTATTCCTTCAATAAGTAGAGCTAGTACACAATATCCATCCATTCCTAATGATAAGGTTTAAAGGAAATTATAGCCCATTTTGTTTTATCATAAGTTATGACTTTTTTGGTAATATCCCATTTACTTCTACCACAATCCGATGTACAGAAGTATAGATAGAAGTTCAAATTATTTTTTTGGAACCTGGAAAGTGAACTCTGAACAATTCAGCTATGGTTTCTTTCCCATATTCTGAAAACTTACCATTCAGCACATTTTAAGGTACAATTTAGACAACAGTTCTTCTCTTTAAACATCATTTTAACAAATTTTGCAGTAGCAGAGACAATCTTAATGTCAGTACAGTACTTTTGTCAGGAATTCTTTTTAGAATTCCTGATAGTTTCATTACAAGTGGTCAGTGCCAATTATTTAGGCTATCTGCCACTTACCTTCTTATCTCTATTAAAGAGCTTTCTACATTGTTTTAATAATTTGCTTAATCCTGACTAATAGTAAGTCATGTATACTAGAAATTTTGTTCTGGGTACTTCACTTACATACATGATCAGACTGATATACAGAGGAATTCTGACTTTTTATTTCTAATAAAATATTCTAATAAATCAGTACCTGGGTAATTTTCTAAGTGAGATTCATTGTTGATTATTATGACATTAATTATTTGTAATACATTTCTATGACATCGTATATGTAATACATACTTTTTTTCTTCAACATATAATGCAAATATTTTGTATTATTTATATTAATAAATAATTTAAAAATTGGTAACATATACAGGAAATAAATATAATTAAAAAAAACATTTTTGAAATATTTAATTTCATGCTTAATTTTTTTTATTCCATATTTCTACCCCATAATTAACAGAAAGAATGAATTTTCCCCATGTTTTGAAAAAATACCTTTAAACTCAGAAAACAGTTAAAAAATACTGAGTCTTCTGAAATTCATAACATTTTCAAAAAACTTAAATTGTTGATAGATACGAACCTGGCATATAAAAAAGTTTTTCATTTCCTAAATTTTTGCATTTATAAACTATAATGGATAAAATGGAAAGTTTCTTAAAGAAATTTTAGAATAAAATATAATAATACATAATTATAAATTTGCTTGCAATAAAATTTTTGAGATAAAATATTAATTAAGTAACTATTTTCAATTATGATTCTTATAAGCAATCAAAATTATATAACATGAAAAAGATATAAAAAGATTTAAATATGTTTTTAAAATTAAAATTGTAGATTATAAATTAGTTACAAAATATTCTCAGTAAAATTATTTGTAATCAAACTTTACATTTTAATGTGTCTGTTTCTTATTACAATAATGTCAGATTTCATTTATATATATATATATATATATATATATATATATATATATATACACTGGTGAACAAAATTTAAGGAGGAAATGGAAAAATTAGCATAACAGCAGATCAGACAGGTAGATCGGACTGAAAGACCAATCAGAAGATCGACTGAAGTCAGGTACGCAAAGGCATACTCAAATTATGCAACATGACGTAAAAGGGGAATGTCGGAGGGGTATAAAGCAGGCTGGTGGTATACACTCAGCATTTCTGTGAAAGCTATTGCAATGCGTATATCAGTTTAAACGACGTAGAGCTGATAAATCAGAGTGATATAATGAACAGGCGACTTTGTAGACAACCTTTTGGGAGGTCGAATCATTGGGAAGATTGAGGAAGGTCGAAGTGGAACAAGTGTGGCTGCAGAGTTTGGAATCACTCACAGCATCGTTTCATGAACCTGGAGAGAATTTCAAACTACAGGGACAGCTGTCCGAAGGTTCAGCAGTGGTCCATGAACAACTACGGAAATCGATGACCGATATATGGTCCTACAGGCAGCAGACTGGAGAAATTGTGAGACACCTGTAACAGACGACTGGACGAACGATATCACAGTTTACATTCGCCAGGAGGCTGCACAATGGTGGCCTATTCACACGGCAACCTGTACGTTGTGTACCATTAATGTCTGCCCACCCAAGAAGGCGCTTTGTGTGGTGCAGGGAACACCAGAACTAGACGGATCAGCAATGGTGTCAAGTACTCTTTACGGACGAGAGCAGATTTAGTCTGACTACCGATTCTGGATGCATACACATCTGGAGAGAGCGGAGAACACGCAACAACCCCTCCAACATTGTCGAAAGGGACCGGTTTCGAGGTCGCGGTGTTCTCGTTTGGGGAAGCATCATGCTTGGTACCCATACTGATCTTCATGTCCTCCAAGGAGATTCAGTCACCGAGTCCCGTTATTGTAATGATATTCTCCTTCCTTACGTGCGTCTTTTTAGAGGTGCTATGGGTCTACAGTTCCTCTTCATAGACAATAATGCTCCACCTCATCGTACAGAGGCTGTAGAAGAGCTGTTGGAAAGTGAGGATATTGAACGCATGGATTGGCTGGCAAGGTCCCCGGATCTAAATCGAATCGAACACGTGTAGGACTTTCTAGGGAGAAACTTAGGGGCACGTCACCAACCGCCAGTAACAATTCTGGAGCTGCGATATGCAATACAAGAAGAATGGGCAGCAGTACCTCAACAACTTATTGACAACCTCATACTCAGTATGGACAGACGATGTCAATCCTGCACAGCAGTTAGGGGAGATCATATCCCCTACTAAAAGCTGGATGTTTCTTGCTAGAGAGCTGTCACATGGATGTTTCAGCCGTCTCTGTCATTCTGCTCCATGCTCATTTTTCAATAAAATTTCTCTTTAATCATTTGGAGTTTTTTTGTAGAGTTTTTTTTACTTTTTCCATATTCTTACATTTGGAGGATGTTCTGGTACAATTTTTATCGATTTGGAACACTGCTGAGCGACGCTGTACTAGAAAAACCGTTTCGTCCTTAATTTTTGCACACCAGTGTATATATATATATACGCTAAAATGTAAAAAAATTAATAGAATGTTATTAGTTTGAATTACATAACATTGAGTTTATTAACATACTTAAATTTTTCATACATGAATGAAATAAAACTTTTATATATTTTAAAGTGTTTTTTAGATATTTACGTCAACATAATTTAATTGTACTCAACAAGTAAAGAAAAATTGTAAAGCATTATGTGGATATAAAATTACAAGAGTTCAAGTATTAAGAATTAATTTTTTATATTATTTTATGGACTACATTTGTTACACCTGAAAAATAAGAGAATGAAGTAAAATTTAAAAATAATATTAATTTTAAAACACAATTATTTTACCCCTTTAGTATTTTTTAATTGGTATTAATATTTAATTTCAATATGAAATACTTAACTTCAGGACCTTTATATAAATATTTAACTATATTTAAAAAAATAATTTTCCTACCTTAAATCACAAATAGCAACTGATTTAAAATAGTTAACTAACTGCATTTTATATTTTCAAAATTGAATATGTAAAGTAATAATAATTTTAAAAATTAAAAAATTAGTTTGAATTCAAACTAAAAGGAATAAAATTTACTCACTTGGATCATAAGGATGAGGCTGTAAGCAATTAACAACATGATGATCAGCTTCCATTATCATAACTAATTCAGTTGTATTTCGATCCCAAAAGAATATATGACCACAGTCTGAACCACTTATAACAAATGTATTTCCCCAAAACGTAGATTCTTTAATCTAAATAATAAATAACTCTTGTAACATTAATTTATGTTAGCGTTATAGGTTAAAATCCTATAAAAATAATAAAAGAAATTAATATTTATAAAGTAGGAAAATATTTAATTATATGCAGAAGTAGGAAAATATTTAAATATTGATATGTTGATATGTTACATTAAATATTGATAAGTTAAATCAAAACATTAAATGTATAATAAATAAATGAAAATATTTATCCATTTCTTGCAAAAAAAAAACTGTAAAGCACATTTACTTTATTATAGAAAAATCCGTAAGTTATTAACAGTTAGTTATTATGCTGATTGCTTAGTTTAAATAAAATGTTTTAATTTTTATGATTGCTATACATAAAAAAGTATACTTTTAATTAGTTTAGTTTTAAACAAGTTGTAATTTACACTTATCCATATCTTGCTCTTGATACTTAAATTTTTAATTAAATAAATTACATTCACCAATATGCAGAGTAGTTGCAGAGAGAAAAATTGGAAATTAATGACAAAATATAACCAATGATTTTTACCATAAATTAAATCCATCTCTTGAACAAGATAAGGCAGAGTATTTAGAAGCTTTGATTAGAACAAGTGATTTCGACAATTAGAATATGCTTGCAAAAATATTCTTTTGATATTTTTAAATCTTTATGTAAAAAATCAAGAGCAGTTAAAAGACTATCAGTTTAATAAAAGGAATTTAACATATTTATTATAAGCTTTTTTAATTAATTTTTCAGTACACAATGAGATAAATGGCATTTTAAAAATTAAAAAAATACCTGCATACTTTTTGATTTTTATACATTTTCTATAATTAAATTATTATATATAATTTAATTAGCTATATATAGTGTAATTAAACCATTACATATAATTTAACTATAATAACTATATAAAAACAAAAAGAGAATTTAAAATTAATTCCAATCTAATTTTAAAAACTCATAATTTAAATTCTGATGTGACAGGGCGACAAAAATAACATTTTACATAAGTGAGTAAAAATATTACATATTAGAGTGAGATGCATAATAAACATATAAATGTAATGTGGGATAGATAATTTTTTCAACTTATTATACACAGCAAATTGAAATTTTCCAATGTCTAGTTTTTTAAAGTTGTTCGCCACAAATTGCAGTGAAGAAATGGTTATTAACTTAATAGTTAAAACTTAATAGTTAAAAAGTATGGTGCAGATAACTTAAAAACTAACTAATCAATAAAAATAAAACCCAGATAAAAAAAATGGAAATTATAGCTTATACATCTTTTGCATTCTAAAAAATTTTTTAAACAAATGTGAATTAATTAATTTTTGATAATTAATGTGTAATTAAACTGTAGAAATTTGTAATTCATCATTCCTTTCAATTTCAATTCATTCTGTTTAGAAACAATCATAAAATTATAAAAAAAGCTTAATAAAAATTCTAAGAGCTTCAAAAACAATAACATGAAAATCCTTACATTTAAATTGGTAAACAGATTTAAAATCAAGTAAAATTAATTTTGTATGAAGATTAAACATTTTAATAATTTCTTTAACAAAGTTATTTATTAAATTAATAAATAGCATAAAGACTATTTTTTTCAAAATCTCCTTGAATGTTTATTTACAGCAAGGAAGATTTTTTTTTAATATTTTACTGAACAAAATGTTTCACAAAGAAATTTGTTTGATAATATAATTAATTAAAAAAGAACTTTAACATTTAGTTTATAATGCTAAAATCAATTGATTTTTACAAGTTTAAGAGAAAGATTGTTATTATAAATGGAAAAAGCCTCACATTTACTAACAAGAAATATTTCATAAGCACACATATATGGTTTGTATATTGCTCATAATCATTTTTTGCATATGAGGTCTAATTAAACTAGGATCTACAGTTTAAAGTGGATTTCAATCATCCAAGCCACAGGAGGGATTCAAACTCACAAATTGGGGAACAAAAGGTCACAGTACTAACCATTTGGCTGCCAATTCAGCTCATTAGCACACAGACAGTTTTATATTGATCATACAGATAAATAAAGATTTATGTTGTCAAGTTTGCACAAACACTACATTAGGTTAAAATAATCATGAGAAAAATTTTACCATATATAAAGTTAACAGTATACTATAAAAAACCAAATAGAAGTAGTTTATAATAGTTTCCTTTAAGCTAGTTTCAAATTTATGACACCAATTTTAAAAACTATTTAAGTTATTGCAAATAATTTTTATAATATAAATAAATTCAATTAGTTTAATATGTTTAACAATGCAGTTAATATAATTTGTGTATTTGAAGATTAAAAATTTTTCATAAAAATGTATTACTTTTTATTTTAATTACATATTTTAATTTGACATTATAAAATTGAGTTAAAATGTTGTTTAAAAACATGTAAATCAACTTAACAGTTTAGTTTATCAACCAAAAAGAAAATCATAATACTTTATGCAAGTCTACTTATGTGATAAATGTATTGTTCCTATATTATAAAAAAATTAATTATGAATCTGATGAACTCTTTAAAAACTTTTTGAGCAACATTTCAAATTACTTATCTCCAAAAAAAATTGTTAAAATGTCTAAAAAATTATAGTGTGATATAAATGAAATACAAAGAGAAATAATGCCCAGTACTTTCAATTTCCATGACTGTAAAACATCAGGAACAGCACTATAATTAAAAACAAATAATTTGTATTCTCTGATAATTAACATTACAAATTGCTGTCTCAGTTCTTGATGGATCTTTTAATTTAGGAAAAAACTCTTCCTTAATGAAGACTTCACAGATGAAAAAAATCAGATCAGTAAACAACCATCATAATATGTTTCTCCTTATTTTGCTATCAGTAATTGTTTTGATGATTCATGTTTTCTAATAACTGTGAGACATAGCTAGTAAATTTTAAGAATTGTTTTCCATTATATAAATAGGCATTTTGAAAATAACTAAAAGCAGTTAAAGCAGCTTAATAGCACTAAGAGCAGTTTAAATAATTTCATAAATTGATACTAAGTTCATGAAAAATTCATTTGTCAAACAACTTTCATTCAATGAAGTGTTTGAAAACAACATTAAACTGTTGTCAACTTGTCTTCCCAACTTTTTTTTTATTTTTTATTTTATTTTTAATTTTTTTCTAATTATAATGTAACCATAATATTTGAGTAATAATGTGCTAGTTGTAATGGTACTTTTAGAATTCCTTATTTTAAATGAAAATATTCATTTGACTTACCATCGAGATGAAATTCAGAAAGTAATTTTTTAAATGAAAATAGTACTTCCACATTTACACATATGTCAAATACTAAAATTATTTTAATACAACAAATGATTTTGATTATATTTATGATGAAAAGAAAATTTATCCCAATTATAAACATAATCATTTACGAATGACTAAAATATATAATTTTATTCACTTAAATCAAAATAAAAAAAGGCATTGGGAAGAAAATTATTTAAAAAGATGAATATGTGAAATAATTTTACCATTGTTCTAGCATTTCTGTGTCCAACATATTTTCGTTTTACTCTAGGTTGAAAGACATTTGGCAAGTTAAGGTCTTCTTTTTTCAGATTATTTTTGGCTGCTTTGACTTTCTGGCTCAAAGTGCACACAAACTCATCAGCATGCTTTCTACATCTTTTTTTCAAAACAAAAAGAATTATTCACAATAAACATATTATTTCTTGTTTATAGATAAATATCTTTAACAGATATATTATTTTAATGAAATTAAAAAAAGAATCAGGAATAACAATTATATTATGAAGAGACAAAAACATGTCTCGGTGAGATGTTTTGTCCATTCTTTATTTATGCATTTTTGTAGTGAATTAATGTAATTACATGGTGTCATGACTGAAATTTTCAAGTCAACAATGAGATTACATGATACATAGGATTTCTTAATAAACATACACTATACAATAGTGGAAAAGCAACATTAAAATAGAGTTTCTAAACAGGTGGCTGATAAAGCATTATAAGGTCTTCTGTTTTGCCCTCGTTTCTAAATTACACTGACTTCCATTATTCTTCAGCAAATTTTACTTTACTGGTAGTGTCCGAACTCTGTGGCTGTGAATAGGGAAATATGCTAGTGCCCACAGTTCAAATAAAAACCAAAATTTATTGGTAAAATTGATACACGAAGCTTCATCTGGCTGAATACTGATTTGCCATTCTTTGGAATATCTTTTCTTTTGATTCTCGATCACACATATAAGCAATTCAAGAAAAATTAAGAACTCTCTAAAAATTTCTTCTAAAGCCTTTTATGTTCCTCATTAAAATAACTCTAATGAGCTACTTTTCAATAAATTTTGATTGTACAGAGGAAAAATATCACAGGACTATTAACAATAAATGATAATTTCTCTACATCAAGTATGATCTTTAGATATATTTGAATTTTTAATGTACTATAAAAGCTCAATATGTTGTCTATCATTCATAGCATTCAGCAACTTATTGAAAGAATATCAGATATATATTGACAGATAAAAATATTAATGTTGGTACTAAAGGCACATGATTGCCGTAAATTTATAATTTTAAAAATCTCCTCTATGTGTCAAATCAGGAGATTTAGGGGGGCATGCATTTAAAAAACATTAAATGATATGTCCTTCATACACTGAACAAAGCAGACAATGCATTATCAGATAATATGCAGTAATGTTTCTTCTTAAATAAATATGACGAAATTCAGTATAATTGCTGCACCTACAGTTCAAGAACTACATCATTTTGTGATAATGCTAATAACATCAAGCTCATGAAAGCAGATTTTGTTTTTAAATATATTCCTCTAACTTCCATGAAAAAAATCTAGGAAAGCACAAGTGTCATTTTATGATAATCTAGAAATACATCTACAAATCCATTGGAATATCTGTTTGACAAACACAAGAATTAGTAAATTAATACTACCAAAGTGCGGAAAATTTCTGTCATCCATTTGAAGCCAGTCTATTGATCTACTGATTAAAAATTAGATTCTCAAAATCATAGCTGTGATACCGCTAAATTCCAGCTATCAGTTATGTAGCAGTTGACAGGAATACTGTTTTACATAATTTTGAACTTATCAGAATGTATCGTAACATATATAATTTTTGTCACAAAACAACTCAAGATTTGGATTGTCAACATTGAAGCACAGCTTGTTTGATCTGATATCAAAAATTTGACAATTCAAGCATTCTTTATAAATTTCTAATTAAAATCTACTTCTTTTGTATCCCTTTGATAGTATACCATTTTATTATTATATTTTTTAATTAAGTTTTCTTAATTTTCACGTTACAATATATAAAAGGCAAAACATTTTATTAAATTTTATGAAATATTTACTGTTTCATACAGTGAATAATTTTATATGTTGTTGTTACTTATGACACTTGGACAAGCCAAACTCGCTGTGCCTTGGCTATGTGAATTTAAGTCAATTGGGAGTGTCTTTTGTTTTTAATCAGAGCACCCCCAAGGTGATAGTACAACTTTGCTCTTCAAATCCTCCGATAGATGGCACCACCAGAGGATCCACTCACTCAATTTTGACATTGATCTGGAGGGGGGAATTTTCTCCAGACCATTGCATCCATGGTAACTGCTCAGTGACTGAACACAGGACTTTTGATTCTAGAGATTTAACGAGCAAGTATATTGAATGTACTTGGTGGGTCTTTGGGGGCATTGGGAATCAAACCCCACCCTTCCGGACAGAAGGCCGATGCCCTAACCACTAGGCTTCCACTGCCCTTCTTTCATTAAATGATTTAGAATGTAATAAATTTATTAAACTTTATTAAATTTATCATATTATTGTAACACACTAAATATAAATACTTAGGATAAGGACATAATTCTTCTACATGATACTTCATATCTGTAGAATATATATCTAAGCTCTTAAAGGAGTTAACATCAATTCTATCTTCATGGGTAAATGAAATAACATCTATTCAAATCAAATAAAATGATTTTAAAGCTTTTAATATAGTTTGAAATTTTTGGCAGTAGTCAAAAGTGCATAGATACGGTTTGTCCTTAAAATAATGTATAGCAAAAATAATTTGTTAATCAATTGGTATATTATCATTTTTTATAAGAGTCTTTTTGAATGTTGACATATTGCTGTCAATGTTATTCTCATGTTGAAAAGTCATCCTAAAATTCAGTAGTTTTAACCTCATCCAGAGATTCCTTGCAATCAATTAGATAGGAGTAACATCATTTAACTTTTAAGTTTTTCTTGAGCAGCAAGAACACTAAAAAGTCAATTAGATTCATGTTAGAGTTGTACAAAAGTAGGAGCAAAATTGCAATCCCTATTCAGGACAGTTAGGCAGTTTATTTTCCTTTGACGATTCGGTAGAGACACATAAGAACTCTTTATTTTAACCATAATAGCTTTAATGATTCATCAAAGAATTTGAAATTTTTTATGATTCGCACCACACTTGCCCATTTTGAACTCTGAAGCTTAATCTTGGGGTTGCGCTGGAATATCACAATTCTTCAGCCCTTATTATGCTACTTAAAATGTCCAGTTCATTTGCAGATAAATCTAACATCTGACAAGAAATGTAAATTCATTACTGGTCTTGTTCATCACTCAAAAAATTTCAGGTATCAATTTCACAAAAACATTCTGCATGTTTAAATTTTGTGAAATAATTTCAATAACAAATTTTTTGCACAAGTTGAGGTTTTCAACGATTAAGCTAGCACTTAAACAATCATTCCATTTTTTTTAACAATTTCTCATCCATTCTTCCGGGGAATATTAGAAAACATGGACCCTTTAAACACTGCAATTTTTATAAATCCTCTTTCTTAAGGAAAGAACTCCAGAAAGATTTTTATTTCAAGTAAAAACAAAATTTTATTCATATATTTGTTCAAGAGAATGTTTCACAATTTCTATCATAAAAACTAAAAAAAAAAAAAAAAAAAAAAAAAGAGCTTGAGAAGCCAGTGTCACTTCAGATCCTAACTGAATCATAGTTAGAATGAGACACCTTCAACACAAATAATACTTCCAGAAAGCAAGTTAATAAAGATTGAAGTGTGGGAGATAATCTCATTTTCTTAAGTTGAAATGTTCTTTATCAGATTAAGATCTGACAGGTTATGTGGACAGGAAATTTAATTTAAATTCTCATTATACTTCTTATACTTCTTGAGCTGCTCCCATATAATTTTAATCTTTTAACATGGGATTTTGTCCTGCTAAAATATTCTATTTCTAGTTGGGAAGACAAGATGCAATCTAAGGGTGCAAACCTGTAATTGTGTTTGGACAGTTTGCAGTTTTTATGATCTGTTTTATCATAATTAAGGACTCCAGAAATGCTCATGAGAACATTTCCAAAAGCAAAATACCATTAACTTAACTTATGTAGAACTTGCTGTACACAAAATAAGAAATTATTTGCAAGGAAAACAGTATGTTGCAGCCAAGCCAGTGAACTATTAAAAAATAACACAATATTTTGTGAATGGCATCACTTGCATTTTTGTTTTTCTATCACTTATGTTTTGTTTGTTCTATACCTTTTTATGTTAGGAAATAAATCGTTGTTTTAAAATACTATCTGCTAATACAGCATATCCCAGCATGACTACTGGCATGATGAATGAGAAATTGAAGTTCATCTGAACAAGAAATTGCTTTGTAGGGTATATTTTTCATAATCCCAAACACACTGAAGGAATGGTTAAAAATAATGTTTGGTTAACTGAAGCACACAGAGAAAACATCTTCCATACCCAACAGTATTCATTGAAATATGTGTTCTGAAACATATGCACTTAGATCAACATTGCATTAATCTGTTAATAATACTGATGTTTGGTGCTAATTTTACAAATTGTTTTGGTGCATATTTAACAACTTGGAATCTCAAAAGTTGGTTTTGTTGCCATTTATCCATTAAGCACATAAAATTAAATAATAGAAAATCATGAACCACCTACTAGTCACTACTGTTCTGGAAGTACTCACTCTGAGTCTTCAAGCCATTATGATTTTCTCATTATTTGTTAAGATCAGCAGCATTTCCTATTACTCACAAAAGTGGAAGAATAATTCCTTACTTTCTGCAGCAGAAATTATGTACCATTAATCTTGTATTCGCCATATTAATCAGAACTCATTGAAAAATATGGGAGAAATCACAATGTTTTAGCTCTTTAGTACATCTAATATTTTCAAAAAGATATCATAATGCTTCAGCCTCACTGATATTTGAATGGCTCAGGAATTAACCAAAATAAAGGAAAAAATTTTCAGATAATACTAGAAAATAAATTAATAGTATTATATTATAATAAAGAGAATACATATATATGTAATTTATTTTTATTTGAAGAATGTTATTACTATTTGAGATTACCTTCGAAGGCTGCGAGCTGGAGAACCTCTATTACTTCTTGAATGATCTTCAGTTTCTTCATCACTATCCCAAGAACAAGAATCGACTATAACCTCCATTTCATCTTCACCAGAATCTTCAGCAGCATTTTGTGATCTGGTCCTGCTTGAAAGTCTGTTACGCATAAGATTTTCATTAGGCTGAATAGTTTGAATAGCAGCCTCAGTTTCACTATCAGAACTACTCTGTTGCCTTTTGGTTGCACATCGACAATAATCAACTGATGGATTATCCTGCAATTGGGGAGGATGTTAAATTATTGAATTTGAAATGTTTTATAATCAAACATAATATATAAAAAGCAGTTCATTTTAAATCCATACAAAACTAATTTTTGGTAATAAATTTTTCTAAAAGAATTTAGAGCAAAAAGGTAATAATAAATATTTTTTAAATCAAATTCTAAAACTTCTTCTATGAAAAAAGGATTACTCTAGAAAAACACAGTGAAGTCATTTAATGTAAGTAGAAATCATAACATTAAAATATTGAGTCATTCAAAGCAATTAAATATAATTAATAAATTGTGGTAATTTAAATTGCTTTTCACATAGCTATCTATAATTTAAATAAATACGAACACTAATTTTTTATTCCACTTTATACCATTTGAAATGCAGCTATTCACTAATTCTGCAAAAATATTAATAGCTTTAAGCTTATTAAATTGATTTTTCGCAGCTAGAAAAGCAAAGAATGTAAAAAATATTTAATTAACCTACATGTGAGTAAGAATGTTTTCATAATTTTTTTAGATTCATTTGACAGGATTGTACATTCACAATATATGTCAGCTACAATAATTTAAAAGTCTGTAAATAGCTAAATGATAAAGAAATCAAAATTATTTATAAATAAGCAATTATAAAAATAAGTTTTTTTCTAACACTCAATCATTATGATTATTTCACCTTTTAAACCTACAAGGGACAAAATTGATGGCATCTTATTAGTGAGGTATCCAATGAATGTGTCATTGTCACTTGAAAGTAGATGTATTGTCAAAATTTAGAAAAATAAACCAAGAAGAAGAAATCCAGATTTGGTATGCCAATTTGAGAAGTATCATTTTACATGGAAATAACTTTGAACACAAATTATTTTCTGCGTCCCCTGACCATAAGCAAACACAGCAGATCTTCAAGTGAATTACGAATAAATGTCACAACCTTCCAATAAAAGAATGCTTTCCACACACAGGAGATTGCAGCCTTATAAAAAATATTAAATTACAAGGAATTTTGTTTGGCACTGAAGAATACTCATGAGAACAGAAGCCAGTTGACAAACCACTTGAATATTTGCATTCACTAACACTCTTATAGAGTTGATCAGACAAGTAACAATATATCTATTAAGAAGGAAATGGAAAAATTATTCAAAACAAATTTAAATAAATATAAACAATATTCTTAAAATTTTCTTCACAAGAACAACATGTTAATAAAGTTACTTTGAAAAATATTTGATTTGATTTTTTTTAATAAATCTCTTTTAAAATTTGTTCCCAGCCAATTTTCCAATAAATAAAACAATTTTGTCTATTCCCTTGAGATTGTATTAATAAGAAATAAATAAATTAAACAGAAGTAAATCTGAAAGTTGACAACTACTTTTAAAGTTATAATTAGTGTACATAAAATACAGAATTTTCAATTACATCAGATATATTTGTAAGAAAAATTTTATACATTATGGAAAACTTAAAGGGAAACCTATCATATAAAAATCAGAAAAGTATTTTTGCTACATTATTTTTTTTAAATATTGAAATATATTTTAAAATATGAAAACATAATTTTTGAAACTGTGAAAGCAGAACAAAAGATAGCTTCACAATAGTATGTTATACTCAGTAAAGGTTTTATAAAAAGTATTTTTATATATGAAAACTCAATTTTTTTCAAGCACAACAATAGTAAAAATTTAATAGACAATAGTAGTCTACAAAAACCAATTAATAAATAAATGCAATAATCTTAATAAAAGATAATTAGAAGTTTGATACAAATTCTTACCAGGATTACTTCTTGATCAGGGTTAGAATCTGAAGTAGGAAGCTCAAGAACCTCAGCTGCTGTTTGTTCTAACCATTGTCTCTCATTTGGAGTACTAGAATTAGCAACGTCTATACTAATACTACCACTGCTAGTACCTTGGCCAGAATAATGTATGTTTGCCATTGGCTCTGTATGATGCCTTCAAGAATAAAATTTAAATTTTCACATCAATCATAATCCCAATTTAAAATAATTGTTCAGCTAAATTTGTTTCATTTACTGCTCAACTGGCTTTTTGTATACAATATAGTGCTAATTAAAATAATCTACCTATTTAAGTACATTTCTAAGCTACTATAAACATCTATGCCTCAGGTAAGAAACTGTTTACTTGAAGGTAACATTATTAATCTTTTAGTTAGCTTATAGGCTTTTTTAATTGTAAATAAACATTCAATCACTAACAATCACAGAATTCATGATTTATCTGAATAATTTTAACTATATATGTACGTCAACTGGAAAATATTTCATATATTATTTTTTTCAAAATTTTAAAGAATGTTACACAGTTAATATGATCTACGAAATACTTATTTTAAGTTTAAAAAAAGAACACTGACTGTAGATTGGAAAAAATTCCATAAAATAATTCTCAATGAAATCATTTGTTCAAAGAAGAATTGTAATATGAAAGGTACATTCTGAAAATTTTAAGACAGAAGATATTTTTTAAAGAAATGTAGAGAAAAATCTAGAAAAATAAAAGAAAAATTTAAAAAATACAGAAAAATTTATTCAAACATAACAATACAAAAAACTGATAAAGTAGTCTGAGTGAAAATAAGAATTTATCTTTGCAAAAATTTGAAACCAATTTACCTTAGAAAACAGTTTTAAAATGCAAACTAAAATATTGATCACTGTTATGATGCTGAAATCAGCATCATTATGTACAATTTTTGAAATGGAAGAAACAAAAATTTTAATTCTAATGATTTTCAAGAAATATTTTCAAAAATTATTTTTTTAATAATGCTTTAGTTAAAGAGTCAATGTTCTTAGTGTGATTTGTCTATTTATTAGACCAGTTTTGGAAGATAATTCAGATGATTATAAATGAAAGATTCTTATTTTGAAATAAATATTTATATTATATGTCAAGAAGTCATTAGTTTCTTGCTTTTTCAATGATTTATTGACAACAAGAAACCTAGATAATCATTATTCATTGATTATGGTGAAAATAATAGATAATTTTACATTCATATTTGCAACATTCTTAAAAATTTAAAAAATTTTTAACATTGCATTTTGATGATCTACATACATTTCCTTAATTTCATCATACATGTACAGGAGTAAACAAAAATAATGGAAAAGTCTCACTGAAAACAGTGACTTCCATATGTATGTGTGTGTATGATTGCACAGGACTAAAATAAATATCTAAGTACAAACTTTTTTGTATTATAATGTTGCTCACAGCCTCAAGGGTTTGTGTCAGCATATTGTATATCATTGCTTGCTTTATTTGAAGCAAAACAAAATATCCATTTGATCGATGTATCAGTAACCACAATGGCACAGCTGTTAAATGTATCAACAGGCACCATGTCGAAAGTCATGACAGCAAACAATGATCATAGCGAAATAACATCTGCAAGAAGAGCTGTGGAAGGAAAATGAGAAACTCATTATGAGGGACAGGTACATATTAAAAACACCATAGGCAGATTAACAACCAGAAGAAAGACTGCAGCAGCAAAAGTGACTGCTAAACTGAATGAATATCGACAGAAGACAATTCATGATATTTGAAAGGAATTGCAAAAATAAGTTTTTAAAACCTTGCAAAGCCTCTTGTAACAAATATAAATTGGAAGCAGCAAGGATCAGAAAATTAGGGTTATGGATCTATCGAAACATGTTGTTTTCTGATGAATGAAATTTCGCCCTGTTACCCACCATGGGATGGATTTCCAAGTGGCAAACCTTTGTAAAAGCCTACAGTTCAGATTGTCTCTTTCCTAGAGTAAAGCATGGAGGCAACCATAATAGTTTAGAACTTCACACTAACATAAAACTGGTCACTAGCATTAATCGTGACACTTTATTGGCTGATCAAATGCATACCTGTCAACCTTGGAGAGATAAAAATCAGTCGATTCTACTGATTTTTGAGAGAAAAATCAGGAGACACACTACCAGCAACGTTTTTGCTTGAAACAGAATGCTTAAAATGGCAGTACCATAAAAAGAGAATTTTACTCTTTAGATTATACATTGTGAGAATGATTTATGTTAAACATATTTTGTGTCAATTTTAATATTTTAATAAAATATCCATCAACCTTATAAAAGAGCTATGAGGAATAAAAGAATATACTACATGTAAAAAAAATAAACACATCGACATTTATGTCTCAATATTTATTTTATAAGGCAACTTATATTACACATGTGCATTTTATGTATATTAAATTTATAAAATTATTTCCTTACATAAAGATATAAAATACTTAGAAGTATTTCTCACTGAATTAAACTAAGTAAAACTAACTCAGTGAGAAATACTTCTATATATAAGAAAATAGAAATTTTCAAATACTTTGTCCATAAAAAACATGACATTTCAAATTCGAATAACTCATGGCAATTTATTTTTTTCATGCATTACTGACTTAGCATTTATTAGAAATGAATTGATGAGCTGCTGTTCAAAACATTTTTTCTCATTTTGAGAATATTTAGCAATAATTAAACTTTCTAAATTTTCAGAAGAGAGAAGACCTGAATTAATTTTTTATTTTTTTATATACTGAACAGCATTTCACTTTCAGCATTAGAATGGGGTATAGTTAAAATTGTAAGCATAAACTGGGAAATATTGGAAAACATTTTTTGTTCAAACTCATTTTCTAGATCTCCAACAAGATGCCATTGTACATCTGCTCTTGGTTCATCCAGTGTTTCTTTTGTGAGGACAGTACTTTATAGTTCTCAGAACTCAGTTTGGAGAATGTCCAACCCTTTATTCAGTTCTGTATTAAGCAGTAAAATGGGAAATCTGTCAGTAAAGAGTTTTACACTTTAAAATAAGGCATGTTCAATAGTCTTCAAACAACATACTTCTGCATGTTTTAGAATCTCATGAAAGGGAAACTTTTTTAAGCATGTAAATGTAATTACACAGAGCCACATAAAATTAAACTCAATAGATTTATTTTTCGGCAAAATTTCAGCAGTTTTTAAGTTTTTCACTGAAATTGCCAAAAATTAGTAGATTTTCATACATTATCAGGAAATCAGGAGAAAGGGTAAAAATCAGTAAAGTTGGCAGCTATGAAAATGTATTCTACAGTGCTAAGACTGTTTTTACCTGGGAAGTGCACCTATCAAGATAATAATTCTCATAAACAATAGAAAATTTTCAATCATGGTTTGGAAGAAATGAGGACTCAATTGCAAATCCTTCCTGGCCTGCACTATCATCAGACTTAAATTTAATAGAGCTCATGTAGTCTGATTTGGAAGAAAGAGAGATCTTGTTAATCTCTTCCTGTATCTATCTCAAAGTTAGTAAGTTTCCACAGGAAGAATAATATAGCATCCCATTTGCTGCAATCTTGTATATGTTCATTTCAAAGAGGATTCAAGTGATTTTTAACTGCCAGAAATGCTTCAATACCATATTAAGTGAAAATACTTGATTTTAATTAATATTTAATTAGCTACTTTTGTAAATACATTTTTCCTATATATTGTAAATATATTGAACACAAACACATTGCAAATAAAATATTCTTGTAAGAGACAAATATTTTGTGTATTAAAATTTGTAATGCAAATTAAATACAATATTTCAAAAAAAGAAAAAAATTACATGGTCTATTGGATTGATTTGAAATTTTAAAAAATTATCTATATGTATAGAACTACATAGATTTAATTTTAAACTTGATAAAAAAAATTAAAATTTTTTTACATGACTTAGTGAAGTACTTTCTTCTTTAGATGGTTTCAACAACAAATCAAAACCATGAACACACCTGCTTCATGTATTATATATAATTATATACTTAAGACTGAGCTAAAAGGCGTACAGTGTCCATATTTGTTTCGTTGACTGAAGGCCCTAGGATGTGAAGCATATCTCTGTTAGGTGGTCAGCCTTATAAAAAACACCCAGTGTTTAGTTCCCAAGCATGCTTGATACTCAGTTTTATTGACCCACTGAAGACAAGAAAGGTTGAGTGAATCTTGCCCAGCCCTAAGATCACACCTCTAATCTGTGCTTTGGAACCATGAAATGTTACCACTACACCACCAGGCTTCAATTATATTTCTATATCAATCAATTATTGCAATAAATAAAATTTTTTAAATAATTTTTGAATTTTACAAGTAAACTTATCACAAACCTTTTGTTAGCAAAAATTTTACTTTTTAAATTGAATTTATATAAGAAATCTTCCACTAAAAGCATTCTGTAGGAAGAAAAACACTCATTTTTTTGTGTATACAATCAACATATAAAATATTTCAATCAGAATAAATAATATCTTAAACAAAATCACATACCTTTCCACTAAAGCTTGTCTTCTGGATTCTAAATCTTTAATAGTTTCTTCAGGAAGGTTATCGGTAAATTCATTAGGTGTTTGTTCACTCACAGATTCATTAACATCACTTTTAACTATTCTTGAATCTTCTTCCCTATTGTCTGATACTTCTAGTGAGCTGGATTCATTAATACTTGCAGTAAGGTTTGTGTTCGACTGATCATTCGTAAAGGCACAATTATTAGTTGTTGGAGAATTATCACCCGTTGTTGTTGTAATTTCAACTGAGGATCCAACATTTTGATCATTCATTACATTATCTGCTGTATTTGATATGTTATTACTAGTAGAATCTTCAACTTCCATTTCATCACTGTCAGCAAACACATTTTCAGGTAGAACAGGTGTTATTGGTGGTACCTCTCTTAAACTGCTGTCAATTGGAATAGGTGGCAGAACTACAATTTGAAAAAGTGATTCCAAATAAATATATTTTCAATCAAAATGAATTGTGATAAATATGGATATATAACATATTCTGAAATAAATAAAAAATATTAAATATTTAATTAATATTGTACACCATACTTTTTATCATAATTAAACATACAGCAAATTAAACAACTTCTCAAAAATAAATTACCAAGATTTAAATATAAAATAAATATTGTTATGTATACAAAAATGCAAGACATTTATAATTATGATATGAATCTACAGTTTAAAATTATTTCAAGTTTCTAATTAATAAATATTATCAGATTTTTAATTATTTCAAAGGTATAGTAGTTCCAACGTTAACAACAACAGAAGACAGCTAATTTCATGAAATCAAATGATATGTTGTTAATATATTTCTCAATACATTAAAATTAGAAGCATTTTACTTTTCAACTTATTATATTGTTTAAATATTCCCCTTAAAGATATTTTCATGAGGGTACAATCAAAATAACATGCTGCTTAAGGCCCAATTTTCATTGTTCAAATTATTCCTGATGTAATCAAATACAGTTTAGTAATATTTTGTTGAAACATTCCATAGATTTCAGTAATGAAAATTTTAAAAAATCACTTTTATACATCAATTAATAGTTCATATTTGCAAAGCTTGTAATAAAATATTAAATTTTTTTTCAGTCAACTCAAGTGGGGGCTACTCAAAAACACAATAATTACAAATAATCAATTTGGAGGCAAATACAATAAAATGTTTGTAAATATAAATCAAAGTGAGTATATTTTTTATTCTTTTCTAATTATCTTAACATAATTTTTAAAAAATCAAAAGCCAGCCAATCACGCAACTAGAGCTTATACACTAAATTTAGAACATAAAATTCCTTTTAGAATATAAAATGTAAATTTTTTAAATTTTCCTCCAGTGATCCATTTAAAAATTTATGTTTGAAATTTATCTTCTACAATCAATTCATTATTGTGAATTTAATAAAAACTGTTAAGAGAATGAAAAATTCTCAGGAGTATATATATTTTTTTATTGTGATGGAATTTAACATGAATTCATGGCTTCGTGCCAAATTACAGGCCAAAAGCCACATATGTGATAATGTTATTTAGAACATACAGTAATTCGAAAAAACACTTTTTATTTCATATTTAAAATCCTCAAATACTTTAAAGTTAAAATTTTAAGAGTTTAGAAACAACATTCATTAATGTTTTTATAAAAGAAATTACACCATACATTATAATTTTCTATGCACGTAATTAATACCTGAATGCTCTCTCAAGACAAACTCTATCAAATAAATTAATCCCAAGCTCTAAAAAATGTGAAATCTAAAAAATAAATTTTTGATTGAGATCCTTCAAAAATTTTCTCATCGGGTACCTGAATCAGTCTTTTTTTCTGATAATTCTTAAATTTTGTGGTTTTAAAATAACTTTCTATTTTTATTTCATTTACATTTAATTATAAGATTTTTATTTATTTTACTTAAAAATCAAACTATTAATTCATTAGGATTAACATATAAGCAAGTTTTCCAAACATTCATTACATGAATTTAACATATAATGAAATTAAATTAATCAATACATCTGTGATAAGTTTAACAGATTTTAAATTTATCACAAATGCATAGCATCACAGTTAATTTATAATTTACATATTTCATAGCTGCAATGTAAACTCATATAATCAAACAAAATATTGCAACATTGATGCCTCACAGTTTAAAAATTGTCATATGGTCAAATGAAATAACTTCAATATTTGCACAACTAAATCACAGATGTATAAAAATTTGCAAAAAAACATCCCTATAAACTATTATTAATTTAAAACTGGAACATAAAATAATTTTTTAATTTACCAATATTTGCATTACATGCTTTATATAATCTGAGGATGTGTTAAAACAAGTTTAAAATTTTGTTGTATTATATACCACCATGAATAATCTGATTAAAAAAAACATTCTCCATCAGAAAAGTTTACTAAAAATTTTGAAAAAAATTCTATTAATGTTTCATAAAATAAATAACAGATAGTAGCAAGACTCGGATGACTTATTTATAATCTATAATCAGTTTTGTCCAATTACATTAAAGAACGAATTCAGTTGTTTGTAAAGATATTACCGCTGCAAAAACTGTTGCTATCATTTTGCATTTTATCTAGACCGTTGTTTCGTTCTGAAAATATTCAAATTTGTATGTCATCATATGGAAGCAAAAACTTTTTTTTTAAGTTACACAGCAAATTTTAAGCTAAAAGCTATGGATAAGGCAAAATAAAAAAATGTATCAAAGTAAGATACAAAAGAACAAAACATGCATGGTATTATTGAGAAAATCTATCCAAAGTGCAAATAAAAAAATCCATTTCTTTCATTTAATTATAAACAAAACAAATTTTATTTTTAAATATATATTCGAAACTTCGTTTTAAAAGTTATTAAAAAATAAAAATTGACAAATTTTATTAACTTTATCTCAAAATTAAAATGTACCTTAATAAATAAATATAAATTTATTACTAAAAATCAACTTTATAAACTTAATAAAAAAACTTTTAATGATTTAATGTACTGCTGATTTTGTACTTTTAAAGATAATATACACTTCTCAAAACAATCTAAGAATGTTGTAAGTCTTCTATAAATTTTGTGAATTTTTTTTACAGATAATAAAAAAAGGGATTCTAAAGTGTAGATTTTTATCACTTTCAAAATTTGGAGTATGCAAATTTTGAGTTTGATGTAAAAATAATGCTTTATTGACAGAGAGTGGAATTTGACTTTTAAGTTATTAAAAGACATAACAGAAAACTATTAAATATTTAACAAATATTTTATTTTGATGTGTGCAATATATCAACAACATAACTTAACCTAATCAGAAGCTTGGAGAATTGTAAGACAGAGGGGCTAAACACAAGCCAATTAAGTAGAAGTCACTGGAATTTAAGGAGAGATTTTCTGGATTTCAAACTGTTTTCTGAGGACTAGAAATAAGGAAAAAAATTTATACTAGTCCCTTACCTCACAAAATTAAAAATGTTTTAAGGTTAATGGAAGAGATATGAGAGCCACATCAACTAACTAAAAGAACGATTTTTTTTTCTTCACAGAAAAGAATCCTATGGATTCTTTTGTGCAATGGCTAACATGTTTTGCAATGGCTAACATGCCTATGGATGCAATGGCTAACATGTTTTTGGGATATTAACCCAATAGAGCATATTTCATACATTTTAGGTATATGAGTCACTGACCACCTATCATTCCCACTCTCTCCAAGAACTGGAAAAGATCTCTTCTGGATAGTATACTCCAGATGTTAGAACAGAATGCACCATTTGTTCATAAATATCTATCTACAAAATAGAGTAGCTGTGTCTTAAAGATCTAGAATGTTGCTGGCCATCTCAGAAAAGTACAAAACCATTTTCTTAAAAATGTTCAATACAATGTTTTTTTTTTTTTTCACATAGCATATCCTGTCTGCTGATCATATATCTATCAATCAGACAATTTCACAGACTCAAAATTTACCATCAACATCCTTTGTTTTCAATAATGTAATTGCCATTTTTGCATACCTTTTATTAGTGTAATAAAAGCTATTTTTATAATGAATTGTTATTAAATGTATTGAGAGATACTATAAACATTTTCAAGATTTTCTAAAAATAAGAAAAATAACAAAGCAGTATAGTTTATCTTTTAGAAAATTTTAAAAAAATTAGCAGGTTAATGAGTATAAAAATTATGTTTTATCACAAGGACAACCAAGCTATTCTTTAGATTATTTGACGGAGCTATTAAATGGAGTTAAATTTGTTTTTTCCAAATTACTTTATTTTCCAAGATCCATCCATGTGATGCAAGGTATTTTTTAACTCAAAATTTTATATCATAAAATTCAGGGTAAATTTCCTTTCTCTCTATTTTATATTAAGAAAGAAATATACACCATCCTTTATTTAAGCTAAGCAGCCATATAGACTGGAAGAAACTCCGGTATTTGACATGGGGTTTAAGAACAAAAAATAACCTTATAAAATCAATTTTAAAAATCACTCTTTCTTTACCAATTCTTATTTCTTTGAAACAAACTTTTTGGTATGTAAGGTCAGTTGTTACAAAAATGTCAGTCAGATTAAATTAGTTATATAAGAATTTCACGATTACTGTATTTTCTTGTATATAATCTGCAGCAGCGTATGATTTGCAAGCCCCTTTATTTGTGCCAAAAAGAAGCATCACATAATCCGCAGCAATTTTCTGACAAATTATCTAAAACTTATACTGATGATAATTTGGTGTCAAATAAAATAAAAAATATTCATTATAATTTAAAATATAATAAATTCTACCAGAAAAACATTTGTAATGATGAAGATAGATCTGTTTGAATCCACTTCAGCGCAAAGTGCGATTAACTGAGATGAAAGCACGATATCGATCAATGTCCGAGAAGATTCTTGTAAAACTTATCAACTTTTATATTTTAATAACTTTTAGTACGAAGTTATACATATTTTAAAAATAAACTATATTTGTTTGGTCAACAGTTAAATGAAAGAAATGGATTATTTTCTAACAGTGCATGGAATACATTTTTTCTTTTCTGCCATGCCTGCTTTGTTTTTCACATTACATTACACGTTTGTCGACATTTTTTTTTCATTTGCCTTCCCTATAGCTTTCAATTTAAAATTTACTCTAACTTAATAATTTTCACTTCTCTTAGACAATATATGAATTTGAATGTTTACAGAGTGAAACAGATCAAGTCAAGACAATAGAAAATGATGTTAACGAATTGCAACTTTAATAACCGTTCAGAAGAACTGAATTTGTTCTTGAATGTAATTGAACAATGCTGATTATAGTTAAAATAAGTCAACTGAGCATTGGCGCCATCTGTTATTTATTCTATGAATCATAAACGACATTTCTTTCAAAACTTTATCGTAAACCTTTCTGATTAAAAATATTTTTTGTCAGATTATCTGCGGCGGCGTAAAAAACTCATAACGAAATTCAGAACTTTTTTAACACATAATCTGCAGATTATATACAGGAAAATACAATAATTTAGTTTAAGATATTTTAATACAAAATACTCTAAATAATGACAAAACAATTGCTAACTGTTAAACATATTTTCATAATCAAAGTTTATTTAAATCCTTTATTTTCTTACTTCTTGTTAAGGTGACACATCCTTCATAGTAGTGATATTATTACAATGCCATTAATTACATAACTGGAATTAAGAATAATAGGAAAAAGTAACTAAAACCAATTTTTTAAATAGTTTTTATTAAAACTGAAAATCAAAACCAATTAATTTGAAATGGTGAAATATAAAATACTTACCTCTATTTACATAAGGTCTTTCAGCACCCGATGAAGTGGAACGTAATGAAGCAGCTCGAGCAGCTCTTTGGCGTGAATTATTGAATAAATTCCTTAAATAAGATCCTATATCTCGTGAAACTTCTTCTCTACTTAAATCAGTTATTGGTGGTACTAGAAGTGAGAATAAATAATTTTAATGAACTCATTATTCTAACAATATCATAAGACAAACATTTTTTTTTAATTAAAGCTTTTTCAATACAAAAATAATGGAAAATTTTTGATTGAAAGGGAAAATTAATAGTTCAAATTTTATGGACCTACCTTAAATATTAGAATATTTACTTTAAATCATATAACAGAGATAGATCATTAAAGTATACTTAAATTCATTATTAGTGAAAGAAAATATTATTCAATAATTGCATGCATATTTATAACGATAAAAATGGATACGGTGAATTTTCACTAAGAAAATATTTTTCAAAAACATAAGTGAAATTGACTTAAATAAAACAATATCAAATATTGACAAGTAACTTTCATAAGAAGTTATAAACATACGCGCTGTTTTCCACATTGTTTATTAAAGGTAATTTTTTTCAAAAAATGACTGCTTTTCTTCTTTTTCAAAACAATTTATGACTCTTTTCTATGGATAAATTTTCAACAATTCTATTTATAATTAAAAAAAGTAATATTTATAATAAAAAGCTTTTAAAAAATCTCGAAATTCAGGATGATTTAAAAGAGTTAAAAAAATTATTTGTTTTATAAAGTATATATTACTAAGAATTTATTAAAAATAAGATACATTAATGGAACTTTGGAGACCCTTTGTTAAAGAGGTAAACCTTGCTTTCACTAAATAATCAGTCAGTCAAATAAATATACAAACCAAATGTAACTGACATTTCGGTTTATTCTGTGTTTATATTCCTGTATATGTATCTAGGATTTTATATCTTTAACACAAGCAAAGCTTCAGTGGCCTAGCAGCTTAATGCCACTTCCCATTAAGATCAATAAATTGAAGCATCATTAGCCTCACTGAGTTACTGGAGCTCTATGGGTTGGAAACATGTCCGCGTAAATTTGTGACGTTCAAAATCCTTCTTTTGATGTGGCATGGATGTAGAGAGGAGGTACCAGCTCAAGTGTGACCTCACCAGCTGACCATAGTTCAAAATTATGAGGTACTTGGTAATGGGTGAATATTTCAAACCTGTTATCAATAAGGTACAGTCTGGAGCTTGCCTGCACCAATCTGTATGCATGTATCTTTAATAACACAGTTTAATTTATTTTATTAATACATATATATACTTATTTATTTTAATATTAATACATATTTAATACATTTGTTTAAATAAAATAATTTAATACAACTTAAATTATCTTATTTGCATATTTTATAACATTACTCAAAATATTGATATCTTTTCAATGTAAAAATTGATGAACATCTTGTAAATTAATAATGAAAAAATGCTTTCATATTTAAAAACAATTTATAACGAATCAGAATGAGAATAATAAGATAAAAACTTTCAGATACATTATTAGAAAAATACAGCACAGTTACATTTCTAGGAAAAAGAAATTAAATATTTCATCAGAATGCACAAAACATTGTGCTCTTTTAATTTTCCATGGAAAATTATGATATTGTTTCACTTGCATATATAAATAAATGATAATGAATCCATTTTTGGTCAGAGTCGCAACTCCCATATTTTACATTTTTTGCTAGTTTGATTAGTGTTACATACCATACAACGAGGAGAAAAATTTCATTGTTGAAATTAAATTTGTCGCTATTTAAAGATTTTTTTTTTTTTTGTACATCTAAATATTGCTAGGAGATAGCGCAAATAGTATGACATTCTTTATAATATACTCAGTAAGGAAATGGGTAGAAGGAAAACAGTGTGTCCTGGTTCTTTTTTTAGTTTTACAGATAACTCTGTAATATTGGTAAATTTTAGTAAGGATAATTTGACTGAGTATTTTGAATATTTTTTTGATAATTCTATTCTACAGCCTATTGTGGATGAAACTAAAATACATGCTAAATAATGTTTTCATTCTCAGCAGTATAAAAACCATTTAAACAGTGGGAATGGCATCTAACCTATAAAGAAGAGGTCAGAATTTTATTTTATATCTACATCATGCAGGCACAGTAAAAAAATAATCGAACACTGGTATTGGTCAAGTGATAAAAAATCATTTACCCCTTTCTTCAGGAAACTGGATATCACAGAGACAATATCCCAATTTGAAACAATATCTCCATTTCTCTAATAATGAAAATTATGATCGTGATACACATCCTAGTCCCCAACTGAATCAAATTTAGCCTATTTCTTCGAAAATAAAGAAGTGGAATAAAATTGTGGTTACCATAGAACAGGAAGTATCTATTGACAAGAATCCTTTTTTATATTAAAATAGATTTACTTGGATGCAGTACTTGTCTTTGAAAAGGACCAGATTTAGTATAAAAGTATATATATATTATTTAAAGAAAAAAATCGATACATTTAATAATCAATAATTTTTACAGAAAAATGAACACTTTATGATGAAGAGTTTTGAAACCAGAATTTTCTAAATCTATGTAAACAGTTCTGACACTTATGAAGCCTTTACTACAAAATACATATTATATAACAATGGATAATTATTATTATTTTCCCATTTTAACTGATATGCTTGACAAGAACAAAACTGATACTTATGGGACAATCAATCTCAATCAATACAAAATTCCTAATTATATGTAGAATATAAAACTCAAGAAAGGTGACACTATTTCGATGTGAGAAAGCTTTGATTTTGAAATGGAAAGATAAAAAAGATGTGTCATTTATTTAAACTATTCATAATTTGGAGACGTACAGTGAAATCATTTAGAGAAGAAAAGTTAAAGATGGTTGTCGACTATAATGACATTATGGGTGGGTGGCATCAATAGTTTAAACCAAAATTTGGCATCATATGCCATACCAAGGAAATATGTAAGAAAGTATTAGAGAAAGAAATTTCATTTATTTGATCGATTATTTGGAATTTTTAAATTCTAAATACAAAAAAATAGAGGTTCAATAATACAGCTTCAGTTTTGATTAGATTTGATAAATGAAATGGTTACAAAGCACCATTTGGAATCAATGTGCAGCGAAAGAGGGATGCCATCAATGGAAACATTACTCAAGCTAAATGAGGAACATATAGTAAAATTTATTCCACTAACTGAAAAAAAAGAAAAACCAGCAAGAAAATTCTTTCACCTTTGCTGTTGCAGCAAACAAATCAGCAAAGGTGAAAGAATTAGACAAGAAACAAAATATTATAATCAGAAGTGTGATGTGGATCTTGGCATTGATCTTTGTTTTGAAATTTTTCAAACGCAGTATGATATCTATAAGAATTCCAACTAAAAACAAATTTCAAGATATTTTTAATATTCATAACCAAAATTTTCTCAAAGTAAGCAAAAAAAAAACAGTCTACAATAAATGATATTAATTTTTACACTCTGATGCCAAGCCAGATTGCAAAGCTGTTTTAATAAGGTTTGAAAATTAATAAGGTTTTAACAAGATTGGTTGTTTTCCAAAACATTTTTTATGTAATTTTAATACTTTATGCAGATTTTAAGCACCTGACAGAAATAGAGTGAATATGTATAATATAGAAGTGCATTTTTTAAAATTCAGAACTTAAGTGCATTGCACAGAAAATTAGGGATCAGTAGGTGGAAAATTACATATTTGGTCACCAGTAGATGAAGCAAGAGCAGCTTACTGACAAAAATATTTGGCCTTTTCCAATTTAAAATAGAGCATATGTTAATTTCAGCAATACAAAACAAATGGGGTTTTCTTTCGTTGGAAATTCAAAAAGAATTTGGCCAAGAAGGGGATTAATAGAAAAGAAAAATATGATTGAATTCATTCCCTTATTTTTGATGTCAAATGAGCAATTAAAGTTTTTTTAATGACAGCTAAGCAATAAAAATCCTTTTGGCAAGAGCAAAGGCAAAATTTCTTTTTAAAAAAAATCATATTTCTTTCATGGTTTGTAAATATTCTAGAAAACAAATTACAGGTTTTTCAAGAGGCAAATAAAAATTTTCAAGGAGATATCGTTATTTACATACTTAATAAATAATTAACTATCAATTAATTTTTGGCCAAATATGTCTGTAATTAAGCACCCATAATGATTTTGAATATATTTTCAAAGGATGAACACAACAGATATTTGTATAAACTAATGTAAATATTTTTTATTTAAATTAGGTTAAAAATTAATGATTTCAAAAGAAATACAGAGCCACAATAAAAATGATTTAAGTATTAAAATTTCTTTCAAATTACTTAATTACTATATGTATTAATGGATATTTTTCCAGGAAGTAAAAACATTTACACATTGAATAAATAACACTTTATAAATTGTATGTTCTGCCAATTTTCAAAGACTTAAAGAAAATATATAAAAACTTAAATTTGTAAAATCAAAACTTACAAATTATAATGCACCTTAGTAATAGAAGTGTCATAAAAATATTTTTTTATATTATAAATTACTTCATTTCTCAAAATATTTAAGCATTTACATGTAGAAAACTGTAGTTCTTGATTCAGTTTATGCTTTTTAGAGATGAATTTTTTTTTTTTTTATCATTAGAAGCCACAGAAGAACATAGTTATTGAATAGATGATATTGAACCAATTTACATCAAAATTCTCTCAAAATTAAAAAAACGAAAAAAATTTAATTTTTTCTTTTACAAAATGCATTTGTTTCAGAAATATCATATAATAAAAATAAATAATCAGAGATATTCTATTCAACTGTACATAACATTTTTACGAATAATTTTTTAAAATTAAGATATTAAATAGTTTGCATATTATTCAAACTTTAGAATTGAATGTTTTTTTTAGATGGAGCATTAATAAAAAGCATAAAATATAAAGCATTTTTAAAAATAGGTTCACTAAGACAGATTCTGAAAATTTGCTTAATGCTAGATATTTTTTCTTCCTATACACTGAGACAATTTAGAAACACATCAGACTAATAATTAACTTGACATTGGATTTTAATGATTTCATTCCAAATTTGATTAATTAAAAAAGTTCATTCTGATGTTATATTTTTGTTTAGATGTCTTTATGAAAAATAATTTATTTCCATTTTTTAAATACCTGCATTTTCCATTATTATGAATTAAATCATTGACATGATCTCCTTGATATAATAAATTCTAATGAAATTTATTTTAAACATTTTTCAGATGCTATAAGACAAGTATAGTGATAAAAAGCTTCATTATTACACTTTCCATAAAAGACGGTTGAAACATACCATTAGATTAAAATAGCAAACAATATTCACAAAATGGCTTAGTTCTGTCAGCAACTCTAAACATCACAAACAACTAGTTCAGTGAATCTCTGAAAACTTCACAAGAGTTACATAATAATATCATCTTCTTTGATGTGATCCTTGATTAAAGAGTCAGAAGAAAAAAGAAAAGAGAAGTGAATCACCAACACAAGTCAATCACATTTAAATACTGCTAAATGCAAATATCAAAGAGATTATCCATTGCCTTTCAAAGGATACTATGAAGCAATTTTATTATCCATTATATCATTCTTTACATGAATAGAGCCTTGTAATTCCAATAAACCAAAAAGAAAAAAGATAAAACATTTTCCTATAAAGAAAATTGTAACACACCTTCCTTTTAATATCAAATAAATTACAATTTTGTCAAAATGAACAGTTCAAATTCCAATTTTGAAATTTCTATGTGTTTTTAAATGCATTTCATTTAAATCAGTTCATTTTGTTGCATAAGATATCTTAAAAATCCAGAGCATCAATAATGAAAAAATCAAATATCAATAGATGTTTCAACATAGACTTATATAGTGAAATGTGATATAATGAAAAAATATTTAACTACTTCTAAATATTTATTATATGCAACTGTTTATATGAAATATTTTAATTAAAATCTAATAAGATTTTTATTTAATAATAAAGATATGAGTTATCTAAATATCATGTGCAGATATCTGAAATGCTAATATCAGCGTTGTCGAGTTAGAACACAAAGCTTTCCAATAGTGATTAAATAAAATACTTTAAAAATGTTACAGATAAAATAAGAAGCCAAAAACAAAAATAATTTGATAATGATATATTTGTAAGTGTGGATAGTCAATAATGAGATTAATTTTCTCATATTGCAAAAAAATTATGAAAACATTGAAAATTTTATTTGTAGTCCATATTTTATTATTTACTTTAAATTTCACATTCATAAATTTAATTATTCACAAACGTGATTACATTAATGTAATTAATCCCTACCTCTTGACCTTCCTTCTGAGCTGGGTCTGGCATTGGGGCCAGTATCAGTCCAATCACCTCTTAATCTAAACTTTTTCATAACTGGAGCCTTTTTGGTGAGCAAGCTTAATTCCTGCAACAGTAAATAACACATATTCTTTTAATACCAATGGTTCAGAATAAGAAATACATTTATGTTCAACTATTACATAATACAAAATCATAGAATCAAGTAAGTTAAATGCAACCCTTAATTAAATATAGTCACAATTGATTATTTTTTAAAACATAGATATTTCCGTAATTATTAGCAATGGATAAGCAATTAGAAATATTCTTTCTTCATATTCAGTAAATACCTTCAAATTTCTAACCTAAAAATTCAGAATAAAAATTAAATTTTTTTAAAAATATTTTTCTACTTAAAAGAAATTGTTACATTTTAGAACTCAATGAATTTGATCAATAAAGTTTGTTTTATTTAAAATAAATAAAGCTTTTATACATTAAAGCTTATATATATTAAATATAACAATAAATCTTATATATATTAAAAGAAATTTTTCAATTAAACAAAGTTTAAAAATTATTAAATTAAACTTTCAAAACATTTAAAAAAATCTTTTTTAATGATAAATCACTGAAATGGAAATATTAATTAAATAAAGTAAAATGAAGAAATAAAAACATTAACTCAAATTACAATTTTGAGTGTTTGTTGAAATGCAAATTTAAGCATGAAGTAAAATATTTCAATGCCATTTACAATCATTTTTATTTAAAAAAAAACATTTATTGACATAAATAAAAGCAAAAAGAGAAAAATTATGTCATAATTGATAAAGATATAAATATTGCCTTAACTATAAAAAAGTAAAAAAAAATATTATATGAAATACATTTTTAAACAATCATTAATTTAAGAGTTGAAAATAGTAATATAAATGCTTACAATGTTAGAACTGCCTGAAGTGGATGGCCCATCTTTAGACAGAATTTTAGGATCTTCTTCTAGATCACCCTAGAAAATACATGCATTAGAGATGAAAAATATTTTTAAAAAATTGCATTTGTTATAAATACAATCATAATTAAATAAAACTAACAAAAAAATCACAGCACATAATTAAAGCCTATTATTCAATAGATTAACTTTTTTAAAAAACATGAAAAAATGCATATACATATGTTTACACAACATTACATAAATAAATTTAGCAAATTACAGTTAGCAAACAGATTAACATTATTGAAAAGAAATACAAAATGAAATCAAAATCTAAAATAAAAGCTATTTAAACATAAAAAATAGTGTTTTATCATAATTTGGATTTTATAGTAATGCATATTTACTTTTGATTTTAATTATTTCTTAGATAAGAAAGCCAAGAAAACAGTTAATTTATATATAGTTTATAAATGAATTATTTTCCTTTTACACATTTTGTTTAAATGTAATATCAAATTTCAAATAAAATTTGACTTACTGTGACGTTAAATAAATAAATATAATCAGAAGAATAGCTAACAAGCATTTCTCGCCCATCTGCACTGTAACATAAAGAAGTTATTCTTCTACTTTGCTCAAAACCGGGTACTGTGAAGCAAGTCATTAAAGCCTTAAAACCATCACTTACACACAGTGCTATTAATGAAAATAACAAAAATTAACATAAATATATTTTGATAAAATAAGAAAGGAACTCCATCTTCATAATCAAAACAAAATTATTTTTTTATGAATTTGCTCAAACAGGCAAATAATTGAAATAAATAAACAATGATAATAATAAATCACACAATACAAATTAATAAATGTTTAAAATATAGAAGAGATATGTTGTCAAGAAAAACAAGGTTGTAAGAAATTTATTACTTTTTAATTTCAGGAAAAGTATTAATAAAATGAAAAGATAGACAAACACAATTATATAGCTAAAAATCTCAAATAAGAAATAAATCTGATTGACAGATATAAATCACTGACTTAACTTAATGGATGCAATATATGTCATCATCCTTTCTTTTAGTGATCCTATAAAATCAAAATTAAATTAATAAAAAGTTATATTAGAAAAGATATACTGAACAGCTCAGGAAGGCAGTTAAAGATAAAAAAATGTTTACAAAAGTATTCAGTGATATCTAAACAATTTCATTTTATGTAAATTGCACTGAAAACATCTCAAAGGGAAAAACCCAAAAAAGTAACCACAAACTTAGGTACAAACTTCATATTTCTGAAACTAATTTCAAATCAAAAGTAGATCATTCTTGTTCATAAAAAGTGTACATGAACTGGTGTAAAAGTTAAAATTTTCTGCTTACATGTTATACATAAATAAAGCAAACATTTTGTAGCGTACTGAAGTGGCAAGGTAATTGAAGGGAATTTCAATTTTATTTAATTTAATTTATTGATAAATTTTAAATATACATAATTTTTACAACAACAATACAACTTGCAACTTAATAATCATGACAAGGTCATTGGCAGTCGCTGCCACAAGTGCACCTCCAGTGCATTGTCTCTCTGAGAATACACTCTACTAAAATAAACAAAAAAAATATAATCGGAAGGGAGAAGGGCGGCAGAATCTTGTGCGCATGCGCTATACTGATCCTCGCCTTTTAGCTCGTTACAACTCCTTCCCCCTCCGGAAGGACTTTTACATGAGTAAAAGTCTTACAATTACTCAAACAAAAAACTAATTACAAAACATAATAATTTTAACCACATAATTATATAAAATAACATGAAAGATATATGTTACTTTTATTTTTGGTATAATATTTTAAAAAATTGAATTTTTATTTTTTTATTGATTTTTGAAATTTAATATGATACAAAATAAGACAATATGAATAAAGAGAAAATGTTTGTAAAAATAATAACTGAAAATTTTCTATTTACAAATTCCACTAAGAACATCAGCATTCTTATACAAAACCCCTTTTCGATGGATTAATTCAAAATTAAAGGGCTGCTAATGCCCAACACATTAACCTAGGGTTTGAACTAGCATTGGAATTTAATCATAATAATGGGTTATGATCAGTCTCAATTCTAAATTTTTGGTCGTCTAAATAACATTGTAACTTTTTTACTGCCCAGACGATTGCAGCACATTCTTTCTCTGTGGTACAGTATTTTTTCTCTGTTTCTGTAAATTTCCTACTAAGGTATAAGATTGGATGTTCTTTTTGCTCTTCATCCAATTGAGAAAATACTACACCGATTCCTTCATTAGATGCATCAGTTTGCAATATAAATTCTTTTTCATAGTCAGGAGCGTATAACACTGGTTTGTCACTCAGTTTATTTTTCAGTTCTTTAAAAGCCGTTTCACATTCCACCGACCACACAATCTTTTCTTTCCTTGACTTTCCTTTTAGTTTATCTGTCAAGGGAGCTGCAATGATGGAATAATTAGGAATATATCTTCTATAATAATCAGACAAACCTAGAAAAGCCTGAATTTCTGTTTTAGCTGTCGGAACTGGAAAACTTTTAATGGCATCAATTTTTAATTCTGAGGGAATTCTTTTACCTTGGCCAACCATATGGCCTAAATATTTGATATATTTCTGAGCAAAAACACATTTAAAAGGTTTGATCTTTAAATTTGCTCTTTCAATTCGCTGAAAAACACCATCTAAATGCTTAAGGTGGGATTCCCAAGAATTAGAAAATATGGCAATGTCATCTAAATATGGAATCGCAAAAGATTTCATTCCTTGTAAGAATTGGGTTATCATTTTACAGAAAAAATATGGTATCTTTTAAATAAAACTTCTTTATCATAATCATAATTCTGTGCTTCTTCTTCTGGCTCACGTGCACTTATATGTGTGATTTAATATGGCAGTAAGCCTAACAAATATGAAACCCACAATTCTTTAGGTATTTGGGCACAACGTGCCTGGCGTTCAAAAAGAATTAAATATAGACTAATATCTTCTTTTACCTCATATCTATGGATCACACCTTTAAGATCTTTACGAGAATGTTGCGCATCTTCACTGAGGGATCCATTTGTAACTTTCAATCGAGCTTCTAATCTCACCTTTTCTAATTCATGTTCCCTTTCTGCTTCTCTTCTTCGTTCTTCAGTTTCTTTAAGTTCTCTCTCTGCTTCATATCTCTGTTCTTCAGTTTCTATTTGAACTCGTTTTCAATTTGTTCTTGTTTTTTTCTTTCTTCAATTATAGAAAGGAACAATTCTTTCACAAAATCCTTTTCATAGTTAGGGCTCTTAATAACAGCTTGTTTAATAGATATACTAGATAAGTTTGGATCAACATTTACCTCGAGCTCTGAAGCTAAGGCTAACAAGTCCTGCTTTTTACCTTTTCCCAAGAATGACATAGTTAATGGTTAATCTAAGCCTAATTTAACTCGTTTCTAACAAACCCCAAATACTTAACTAACAATAATTGTTTCAACTTCACATGAAATTTTAATATTTAATAAATTAATTTTTGTTTTCAAGTGGAAAACAAAAGTAACCTACCATTATTATGCACACAAAATATATCAACATTTCTAAAACAATGAAACAATATTTCTTATATTATATTCAAACTTAAGATAAAATTTCCATACTTAATATAATAAATTTGTTTCACTTTTGGAAACACAAAAATGGTTTAAACATATCATATACCTTAGAAATAAAAAAACTTGTCTCTTAGCAAAATTTAATTCTACAAATATTTGTACAAACCTGTACTGTTCGTCTACGATACTCTTAGCACATGACTTAGAACAAAAACTTGCATACAAGAAGAATAATAACAATTTAAATATACGAATTTCTAGAAATAAACAAATTTGGTATCAAAGTTTAAGAGCAATATTACATAAATATATTTATGATATAAATACCAACTATTATATTTACTTAAATTTATATGTCATAAAACGAAAATATTTTTAAGAGAGAAATTTTCACTTATAGCATCACAAATCAAAACTAAACTTGGATAGGGTACCCCCAATAAGAAAATAATTCTAACCAAATATTTCAGCAAATGTGCAAGAATTTTTTAACTAATAATATATAAAATTAATGAAATTATATATCATATACACAATATTGAAACACCAAACACTAATGTAAATAAAGGAATATTTCCACTAATCAAAACGAAACTTTTTCACTGAGTTTTAAAAAATAAAAAACACACTTTCTCTGGTATTTTAAAACCCAAAAATAATTCTCATCAAATTACTTCAACATTTAAAGTGCAATAATTATATTTAAATATATATCACTTATTTACGATTTTGCATTCGATTTCAAAATCTCACTTTTACACGAAATCTCACTTTCTTTTTCACTTAATTCTTTTCTTCTGTTTTAAGATTTCACCAAAAGAAACACACACACGCAACACTTCTTGATTATAATACTTTTCTTGATTCCAGGAACAGGAATTTTCAAGCACACAATTCCAAAACAGTATATTTGGACAGGATGGATTTGAAAATCAAAAGTAGTGCAATATTTCTTAGATTCTCAAAGGAAAATTTTGGATGGAATTAAATCACAAACAGAAGGCTATTTTCTTTTTATTCCAAAGGCTGGAATCAAAACAGCATATTTCTATTCCACTGGTCAGAATCAAGCATAATAGGAAACAGGAAATACATCAAAATAGCAGGGTGTTATGGATTGAATTAATACATCAAGCTGGGTGCTTCTTTTTCCAAGGGCTGGAACTAACAATTTCTCTTCTATTCCACGGGTGGGAATTTAACTGGAAATATTTTTTCCTTTCCACTCCAAGATAGCGGGAAGTTATGTCTTCTGATTCCAAGGATCGGAATCGAAACCACCAAATCAAACTCAACAAATATCAAAAGCAGGTTGCTATCAATTTATCTTCTGCTATCGGGATGACAACACTTCTTAGAAATATCTTTTACCCAGAATCACTCATTAATTCTTCAGAATTATTCGGAATAGTTTCATTCCACTGCTACCACCATTTAAAGCTGTAGCGTACCGAGGTGGAAAGGCAATTGAAGAGAATTTCAATTTTATTTAATTTATTGATAAGGATAAATTTTAAATATGCATAATTTTTACTATTTACAAATATTTTAATACAACTTGCAACTTAATAATCATGACAATGTCATTGGCGGGCGCTGCCACAAGCACACCTCCAGTGCATTGTCTCTCTGAGAATACACTCTACTAAAGTAAAAAAATATATATATAATCGGAAGGGAGGAGGGCGGCAGAAACTCGCACGCATGCACTATACTGATCCTCGCCTTTAAGCTCGTTACAATTTAAAGCACAAAGCAAAATCATAATAATTTTAACTTTTAATGATAAATAAGTATTGAATATACAATTTAAAGTAATTTAGCATTTTAACATTTAAGTATTAATTTATTATGGTTTGGTTTGGTTTGGTTTGTTTGTCGCTCAACGGTCATTTTTTGCACACGAGGGCTAATTAGACCGGGACTTACGGTTTAAAGTGGACTCCGAACCACTACAAAAATCCATGCCCAAGGTGGGATTCGAACCCACGAACTGTTGAACCGAAGACAAGAGCGCTAACCATTCGGCTGCCAGCTCGGCTATTAATTTATTATAGAGAACTACCCATATTTATATTTAAGGAACTTAACAAGTTTTTTGACTTTCAAAATTAAAAGAGAAATTAAGTTGGAATTTTATATATAAATACAAAAATAAAAAAAAAACAAATCTAAATTTTGACAAATTAATATTTGCTAATGCACACTAGTTAGTCTTATTACTATACAGGGTTATTATAAAAGAATCAGTATTTTTTAAGCATTTATTTCAGAACATAATTGGATTACAACAGTGAATTATACATAAAAAGAAACCAAAAGTATCCAAGATTGACAACCATACTATAGATGTTCAGTATTTGCTCCTTGAGTGATATGGCAAATGTCAAGGCGATAGTTAAATTTACACATTACTCATCTTGGTCGCATCAATGGGTGTGCATGCAGTCATGATTCTGTTCCACAACTCAACCAAAGTGGTTGGTAACAATGGTATGTAGGCACAGTCTTAAACATATCCTCAAAGAAGTCACAAGGAGGCCTCAATAGTCATGAAAACAGAGTCCTATCATCATGACCACATCAACCAATAATTTGTTATGGGAGTTGATGAGTTATGAACATCTTTGTTCAATGTGGTGGAGCTCCATTGTCGTCATACTAGTAAATGAAACCATTGATATGGTGTTCCAGCTGTGGAAACAACCATAATTAATGAATGTCCATGTAGGAAGTACCTGTCACATTGTCTGTACTAAAAATAATAGGACTATATTCCTTGTTATCAGAAACTGCACAAAAAAAATTTTGCAGAATCGCACTCATGTTTCACAATTTGTCTTTTCATGCTCTATATTCGTACATAGCGTCAGTTGACCTTGTCACTAAGATGAAAGTTAGCTTTGTCACTAAAAACAAGCTTGTTTTCAAAGTCTTTGTACGCATAGGTTTCTAGCATGTTCTCAGAAAATGTCTTTCTTTTGGCATAATCGTCTAGCTTTAATGCCTGCAGCAGCTGCATACAGTATAGCTTACAGCATAATGTTTTTCTACGAATTTTCCACACCATTGGCTGTAGAATAGAAAGTTTGCAGCTAGTGCTGTTTCTTGATTTCTTTTGACTACAAATGATACTCATAACTCTATTCAGTAATGTTTTGTCAGCTGGAATTTTTGTTTTTATATAAGCATTTGATTTCTTTGAATTGCTGATACCAGCACAGAATGCTTTAATGGGTTGGTGGTTTGCATTTGTATGCCCACCAAAATGCTCTCTGAACATTTATGAAGGATTCTCACTTTGAAAATACTAGCACACAAAACTCTTCCTGCTGTCCAGATGCCATTTACAATATGATCTTCATGTAGCAACCATGGTAAACAAATTACACATACAGAACATGAAACTGTAGTTAACACCCTCTCATTTGCATTGTTATGAAAACAATTATGTTTTCATGTTTGGACATAGTAATGTATCAAAACATGTTGATTCATTTGTAATAACTATGTATTTTACATACTAAATATGCATACATAATGTATTTATGAATACACAAACAAATTCCTGCATTTAGCTATAAATTATCCTTTTTAAACTGAGAAATAAATTTTTTCAAGAATTGTTAGTTTTAAAAATTACTGAACTTAATATACATATACATAATTTATGGAAATAATAAAATAATTATAAAATCAGAATACATTTAAAATAACATAAAAAAATTAATAAATATTTTATAAAAAGTTACACTTGAAAGATGAAATATAAAGTTGCATTTATAAAATAAACATTTCATAATAACATTTATTTGATTATTTGCTCAGAAAAATTTATATACTTATTTAATATATTTATATGTCCCACTTAAAATAATACATAAATGAAGATAAACTATCACAATATCCATGGATTTCTTACTATGGTGATGACAATATATTCTATATACATTATTCAAGTAGTAAAATGTTCCAAAATGATGATATCACATTTTCTTGCTTTAGTTTTAAATATAAAATGTAATATTATTATTATTAAATTATTTTTTAGTTTTGAATGAAATTAAAATGTTTTTAATGTTCATCATATACTATTAAAAAACTTGAATTATTTAAAATTTTTTGAATCAATCTATATCTAAAGATTTAGCTGGAACTCTATAATCCCTTTATCTATGAGGATAAACTTTTGACAAATGCCTACGATTTAAATTGATTTTGAAGTACTCGAAACATCAGTAAATTAAGTTTATTATAAATTTACTTCAAATAAAAATATAAAAAGCCACATGAGTAATTGTCTAAAACTAAAATAATTAATTTAAATTTAATAAAGTATTTTAAACTGCAGTTTAAGTAATGACTAATTCCATCTCCTTAAATTTCCTTTCAACAATTACTTTAATAAAAAAAAATGTATGACATTCAGTCTTTATTGCAATCTTTCAAATATTAAAACTGGAAACATAAGAAACTTAACAGCACAAACTGATAATTTTTTTTTAATTCTGAAAATAGCTTTTATATGAAGATAAGTCATTCTAGTAATTAATAAAATAAAAATCTAAAATGTGTCTATTTGATAAAGTTGTGGGACTTCACATAAAAAGTGATAACCTTTCAAATAAAAAGAGATAATATTTGATTGAGAAAATTCTCTAAAGGCACATAATTTCAAGAAATTAGTCCTTATTTTAGTAGCGCAATTTAGTATTACAACATATTTGTGTTCTTACATATTAATTTTAAAAAAAAACTTAAAACTTTCAATATTTTAAAAATTACATATGTTAAAAAAATTAAAAATTTAAAGTTAGTCATTATAAGCTTTTCATAAAAAAAGCATTAATTTTTTTTAATTACGCAAACCATTGTCTTTTCATACACAAGACTTCTTGCAGTCCAGTACAATATGCAATTAGTTCCAGAAGACGAGAGGGCTCGAAAGTCATGACTGGAACAAACTCAGAAAGAGGGGACAACTAAAGAGATGCTGCCGAGTCATAGACGAGGTGTCACAGTTTGGTAGTTTGGTTTGTCGCTCAACGGTCATTTTTTGCACACGAGGGCTAATTAGACCGGGACTTACGGCTTAAAGTGGATTCCGAACCACTACAAACATCCATGCCCAAGGTGGGATTCGAACCCACGATCTGTTGAACCGAAGGCAAGAGCGCTAACCATTCGGCTGCCAGCTCGGCACGAGGTGTCACAGAGCACACAAAGAAGTGAATAGGGCAAATTAATTTTATATAAATGGGACTGCAAATAGTCGTGTCCAGTAATAATTCTAAAATAAGCAACACTCCTCATCCTAGGAAGAGCAAAAGACAAGAGCCCTGCTTGTCGTCCAGAAGGCAAGCTCAGGATTTTTCCACCAACCAAGCTCCTAAGAGCAGATGTTGTTTCATGTCTGGTTGTGCTCACAAGAAGTCTCCTAGCATTTTGAAGAGAAACTGTATGGGAAGATGGATGTAAAAAGCTGAAACTTCCCAAGACAAAAGGTAAGCCTGTCCTTTCCCATAAATGCCACAATGGCCTGGGATCCACAGCATTAAAATTGAACAAATGATATTTTAATAATATATTTTCACTTTTGTTGCAAAATATATAAAGGAAAACAGTAAAAATACATCAGTCTATAAAAAGATAAAAGTTGCAAAGTTATTAAAAAGTAAACTTAACTAAAGAAACATTGTTGATTTACTTTGATGAATAAATAAAACAATTTACAATATCTAATCATTGATATACTAAGACATGTTAGCTCATTTGAACTTAAATATAACAGGGAGATAAGAGAAGTTCACATAACTTTGTAATCAATATTTTATGAACTACAAAATTTATTTGTTCAATCCTTAATTAAAAATTTTGGTGGATATGTTTTTATACTGATGTAATATATTTATATATATGTTTTATTACAGATGTGCAAAACAAATTCACAAATTACCTTCAATTCATTTCATTTCCTCCTTTTTTTGCATTAGGCATTTAAGTTAGTGGATCAGAAATAAAAACTTTTCCTACAATTCACATCGGGATGTAGGAGTGACATTATTTCTTGATAATCCCAGTAGGATACAATCACGATTAAGAATTGATATACTTGCAATTTGGCACATTTTAACATACATTGTTTACAAGTCAAAATTGAATCATAATATCCTGATGTGGGATATAATATGCTTAAAGTGTAACTTGTCTTGAATTAGAATATAAGAATATGAGTCTTGAGAATGTAAAATAAGACTAAGAGGAAAAAAAATGGTAATTTTGGGTGTTGATTTTTTGTCAAAATAAGATTTTAAAAAGCAAGACTTTTGGAATCGCATGAAGAAAAGCATAGTGTAATTTTAAATTTTTTAGATTCTGTTGAGAAATACTGAAGGTATAAAAATTTAGTCATGAATAAGGTCTAATTTGTAGCTGAAAACAGAATAGAATATAAATATTATAATTTTTCACACTTTAAAATCAAAAATGATTCTAAAATTATACCTCCAGCACTTTGAGTAGAAAGCATTCTACGATCAAATATTCGGACGGAAGAATCAGCACAACCAATTGCTAATTGATAAGGTACAACAGGGTTAACAGCTAATGAAGTAACTGGTGCCTTGCAGTTGATCAAAATATCCTGAGAGAAACAAAAATTGCAATATTAAAATGAAATTAATGAACATTTTTTGCTTTACTTTGATACAATTAATATTTATAAATTCACATTCAATTTTGATAAATGCATTTTGTTGTCTCACACACACATGATAGTAGATAAAATAACAAAACATATGACAGTAAATCTTGGAAATAATCAAATAATGAAATATTTGTAAAAATTGATCAGAATCAAAATAGATCTACGTGCTAAATGACTTTTAGGTTTTCCAAAAAATACAAATTTTAACTGATTTACACTGTATTAATAATGTAATTTCAAAAGATCTTGCTTGCATACTATAAGATAAACATCCTTAATTTAGTCTTCTTAAAAGTATCATGTTTGAAAACAATGAGTGAATAATAATTCGATTTGGTTTCTTCTATAAAACTGTTAGAATATGGCAACAATGACTTTACTTACCTAGACTTATTAACATTGAACTTAATAAAACTTGACCTGAATGGCATTGGCATCTTATTATCAAAATATGACACTTTTATAATAGGAAATGTTTCCAATTTTTTATTTACAGTATACTTTTACAAACTTTATTTGCTGTGACCTAATTTTAGGAATATACATAAGAAGGATAATATCAGTTTCGCTTGTAAATCTAATAAAAAGTTTTATTATTGAGATAAATGAAGCACATAAAAATATGTTAATCAATAACTACTAACTTTTTACTTATTTTTTGGCTTTTATTAATGAATATTTTACTCATAAATATCAAATATTTCATCGATGCTGAAAGTTTGATTTTGCAACTATGAGATTGCATTACATAATTTTTATTTTCTTCACACACATATTAAGCTCTCTGAGGTTATTTAATTTTATTAGCTTAAGTTAGTACTTGATTTCATTAGCTATATCATAAATCAACAAAACAATTCCTAGACTTTATTTACAATTTCATCCAACATGTTGCATATGAATAGACTACTAGATTTTTCAATTAAGTGAAAAACAAAACTAACAAGATGTGCATGGCTTCAATTATAAGTTCTTGCATAGCATCTGCTATATGTTTTCAATTTAAAGCACTGCATAATAGTAGGATACTATGCAGATGAATAGTTCAAAAACATTCAACCTGGGGTCTATGAATCTTGATCTGAAACAAATTTGGTTACACAAGTTGGTTTACAAATTAAATTTAATAGATATAGAATAAACAAGTCCATAATCTTTAATTAAATAGCATTGTTTAACTTATGCAATATTTAACAAATTGCAGCTTAAATTAGAAATAAAAATTTAATTAAATAACAATGTAAAATATACAATTAGTAAGAAGATATAAAAATAACAAATACCCAACATTCAATAAAAATTTATAATGAAATTATTCTGTTCATAATGAAAGCAAATTATATCATGTGATATCCGAAAAAATAACATAGCTATTAATGCAAAAGAAATGCTAAATTGAATTTTTGCAATACCATGATATACTTTTCATTATTATTATAATTTCCAGCAACACCATAGGCAAAGTATATAAAACGATAAATATATATAAACAATAAAAAATAAAAATACATAAACCAATAAATTAAATTTGTGGAATAAATTGAATAAAAATGGAAGACAATTAAGCAAAGCAACCATATTATATACTTGGAATAATAAATGCTCCAACAAATTCCAGATTTCTATTATCTCAGAATATTAACTATTTTCTTAAATTACTAATGCAATAATTAATTATCTTAATTAGTTGGTAATGATAAGAAAATTGAAAAGAGTATATAAAAAATCCATTTTAAAGAAAATATCAAATCCCACAACTGTAAATCATTGGAAAACAAAGATAAAACATAGCTTATACTATGGAGATGTATCTATCTATTATTTAAGATAATTATAAATATTAGTATTTTATTTTAACCATAATGAAAATAATAATTAAAGAGAATTACAGAAAAAATCAATAATAAAATCAGAAAAATATTTCTCAATACTTTTTAAATTTTTCATACATCTAAAATTCTAAATATAAATTACAATCAAAGATAACTAAAATATTCCAATAAGAATTGTTTAAACATAAAATATTTCATAATATAATATAACTCTAATAATTTCATAATATAATATAACATATATAACTAGGCAAAAAAAGACAAATTTTTGCATGAAGCAACTTCTTTTAAATGTACTAAGATTTCAATCTGTTTTAGTATTTAAATGCATTAACTTAATTAAGTATTAATTGATAAGGAATCTAACTGACAATCTATGTTATTGCAAAATTCTTGGAAATTTTTCTTAATGATTTTTAACAGGCTTGCTACAAGTAAAATACTTTGTGGTAAATATCATCCAAAATTAAAAAATATATATTTTATACCACTAAGTTTAAAATCTTTCAAAAGATTTTAAGAAAAAAAAAGAATCATGATTACAAGATGGCAAATAGTAAAAGCAGGAATTTGTCTTCAAATATAATTTTTACAATACTTTTAATATGAAAGGTAAAATTATCCTTTGGGGGAAAAAATGTGAAATTATTCTTCTGCAGTACCTCCTCTATCGCAAAGATTCATCACATAAGGAATTAACATGAACTTGAGATACGACTCCTCCAGTGCACAACATAGTGTTTCATAATCAAAGATACTCTCTCTACAAATGAATTCCCAAACCATGATGTTTTTGTCAACCTGAAATAATAATTTGAGCTCTATTTTCAATATATAACATTCATTATTGAGGCTATCCTTGGAATGCTATTTTCAATCAATAAAAATAACACTGTACCACTATAGATTCTTTATTACTTCGCTCTCTTTCAAATTTTATTACACATTTTTTAAGAACTCATTGTTATTTTCTGAACTCCTAAAAATTTTTTGGAGAGATTTCCTTTCTATGCATTTCACTTTCACCAATTAGATTATGTAGTTTTGTTACAATAGAAATTCTTGTAAATATAATGTTAAATTATTTTTATTAAATTATAATAAAAATAATGCTGAAAAGTTTATAAAGTGCAATAAAAATTGTTAAATAATTGTAATATAAATACAGATTTCTGACTGAGTTGACCCATCTGTAACAATGTCAACAAGAAAGTTAACTAGCTGAAAAATCTCTTATGCTTACTCATCTGTATCCCTAAATAATTTATTATATAATTTTAAAATTCAAATCAGCTGTTATGCTGAAATAATTATATGATACTTTTCTTTATTTTTAACAAAGCAAATAAGCTATTTGTAAACTAATTTTCCCAAAGCTAATGAAAATGAAAAAAAAATTTTAATAAAGTGAAATATTTTCTGAGATTTTTTATTCAGTTAAACTTACGTATCACAATTAGATAAAGATCAAAATTTTGTGGCACATCATGTTGATCAAATTGGATTATTTGAATTATTTATATGGAAATATTTTCCATGATATATCAGCAAAATATGAAAAAAAATTTCTTTCCATTTTTCTTATTTATTTTTGATCTTATAAAAAATCAAGAAGTCATTGAACTAAATTATCTTACACTGTTGTTTTCATTTTGTTCAATTCAGAATAGTTTTCACAGTATATACATTATTTTTAAAAAGTACAATTTTAATAATATAACAACTCTTAAAATACATTAGAGATGAGATCAATCATAATAAACTCAGTTTTTTAATAAAATTAATATTTAATAATAAATTTATGACATCATACAAAAATGTAGAAGTATCAAGAAATACTCACATCTTTGCAATTAGGTTTATTACAAGATGTTTTAAGGCGAAGGTCAAAGCATCTGACTGTTTTATCTTCCCCACAGGACAAGAAAACATCTGGATCATGATCAACTGTGACTATTTCATATGCTGTACCTCTATGACAAGTAAATTTATTTTCTAGACTGGATCTGGGACGCAGAAAATTGGTGTAGATAATAACTCCATCACCAGAACAAGAAACTACCTGAAATGAACATATTAAAATGTTTTTAAAAAATTTTACAGATATAGTGTAACTATAAGGACATCATAAAAAATCAAAACCAAAAGGAATCTTATAACTGATTTGAACTAAGAATTTGCTCAGCATTTCATGAATTTAGGAATTATTATTGGAATGAATATTTTTAAGGAATTTTTAATGATTGGAGATATTAATGCCAGATTTTTGTATGTGTGGAAAACCCAATAATATATCTTTGAACAAACTTTTTAATGATGTAAGCTAGAGCATATTTTTTTAGATTAGAATTTTTTTTGAATGTTGTAAGGAAGGCTTGAAATGACAAAGTTTTGACTTCAGTTTGTTTAGAATTGTTTCTCATAAAGCAACAATGAAGTTGTGATTATTTAAAACTACATTAGTTCTTTCATTTTATCAATCCCTTTTTGAAACCCACTTGTATTAAAAATGGATTTTTTTACAAAAGTAATTTATAAAAAAAATTACTACAGCAATCTTATACTTTATTATTATAAGAATACTGAATTTTGAGTTTGTATTTGATTTTACAACTGAAACAATGCAGCAATATCAAAAAAAAAAATTTGTTCATGACAACAAATGTTTTCAATAGTTTATGACAATGCCTCAAATTTTGTCGACACATACTCACTTTTTCACTTATGTTGAAGAAATTGCAGGTATCATGAATGGATCTAGTCTATGAAACATTTAAAAAGGCAATAAATGAGCAATTTAAAGCTAATTTAGAATTTTAAGAGACAATGAATTGTGCCAAATATAAAATTTTATTAAATGAACAGAAAAAATGATTAAGTTAACACTTTGTGATTAATCCTAGGCCCATAGCAGGTTAACCTCACTCTTTCCAGTTATTTCTATTTCTTAAATCATATTGGTTAGTTTCTTTTATATTGGACTACAGAAACTTTTTGATGAAAAAGTTCACATTATTCATTTACTACAAATTTTAAACTATATTTTTTATCATTAAAGAGAGAAAATCCCTAAATCAGCAAATAATAATTTTTCATGCTAGTTCAAATACTGTAAAAAAAATCAAGAAAAGCAATATCACTTATTTACATAAAGCAAACTCTTAGATTTATTAAGAGAGAGGTAAGTTATTAAGAGAGAGATGAACTGCCATGATGAATGTTACTTTTAATGTAGTACTTTTAAAAAATCACAATGATAGTTAAATGGCAAAAATCACATTCTTTTTTTAAAAAACAATAAATAAAAATTAAACACATTTAATATTTAGTATATATATTTAAGCATTATTTTTATTAGGCTTAGATCTTCCAGCTCTTAAAAACATGTTGTATCTGCAATATACTTAGATGCATATTATTTACTCAACTATATACATTTTAAAAACAATTATTAATAAACATTCAATTAATTTATTTTACTTGATACAACTCACTTTAGCATCATTGCTGCAGGGTACAAACTTTGCACTGAATATATTAGCTCTATGACCAGTATCAACATAAGTTAGAACCTGAAATAAAAAAAAAAATTATCATATTCTATAAAAATCCTTTATTTTTTCTGCCAAATTTTTACACTCCAGTTAAACAGAAAATGTTTGCATGCAATGAAATTAAAGTTGCATCAGAAATTTAGTCTTTGATTAACTTAACACATAGGCTATATTTTATTTCAAAATTTTAGTTGTATTTTAATTAATTTAAACTGTAATGTAAGCTAATTTGAATTTAATATAAAAATAATTAGTATAATTAAAGGGATACCATTTCAAAACTCTGCTCACTTCAAAACAGAAAAATACATACAACTTTAAGATTTCCTCTTCTTTCCACATTCCCATAGTTAATTTTTTTAAATTAAATATATTAGCTTTAATGTTTTTTAAATAATTTAATGCTTTTCAATTTTTGTTTTTATTCATTGCAGAGAATGTGTCCGCTCTTCTTAGTACATCAAAGATAGAATAGTAATTTTTACATACATGTGTGAAAGGAATGGAAATATATATCAATAATTTTATAACTACAGGAAATTTTACAGCATTCTAAACCTCAGTGAATTTGTTTTCCAGAGATTACCTATTCAGGAGATCTCATTCCCTGATAAAATGTAGTGTTTTAACCAAAGCTAAGCAAACATTGTTACTTTTCAAAATCACAATTTTTCCTAAAATGTTTAAGGATACATACGTTCCAGTCGGAACTATAGCCTATGAAATCTGGCAACCTTTTTAAGGATCATTCAAGATTCCTTTTGAACAGACTAATATTCATTAAAAAAATTTATTTTCAAGCTAATTAACTTTTGGGATTTTTACTTGAAATTTTCATTATAAATAAATATTTGATAGAATACTTAATCTTAGAAATCTACTACCCCTTTTCCTTAAAAAAAATTCAAAATTTTATTACCTTTTTTTAAAAAAATATAGAATTTTGCAATAGAATTTGGAACTGTCATAAACTTCTATTTTAACCACTAATTTTATTTTTTAAAACAACTTTTAAATATGTAGTTAAAAATATTTTTGTTATTTTCTAAAACAATTTGAGGGAAGGCAGATTAATCAGCAATAATTATTTAGTTTAAAATTAAAACTGTTTTTATAACTACTTTTTTAGATATTATTTCTAAAAAAGAAGTACTGATATACTACTTTTTAGAGTACTTCTAAAGTAGTATTTTCTTATTTTTCTAAACATTTTTGTTTAAAAACATTAACAGATTAGGAAATAAATGCATTACCCGACCATCGTAACCATTGGTTACAGCTATTTTCTGATCATCAGATCCAGAGAGAATAAATTTTCCAGTATGATTCCAGCTTAAACTGTTCACCTTAAAAATAAAACTACTTTGATTAAAAGTTTTTGAAAAACAGTAAGATGTTTTAATCAGTTTTTAACTTAAATCCACTTAATTTAGTAAAGTTTCTTTTTAATGCCTTTAAAAAAATTAAGACAATGAGGTTTTTCTTCAAAGAAATGTTTCAGAATATCACAAAGATTTTATTATGTAAGCCATCATTATCATGTGGATTCAATTATGACTTTTAAAAATGAAATCAATATATCAAAGTATTTTTTAATATCAATGAATATTTAAAATACACTATGAATGAATTTTACAAATATTTTCTAGTGTAAAAAAATTAACAAATTTTTTAATTTCAAAACTTGAATTTATTATTGAGTAATTTATTAATTCAATACAATTTGAAAGTATATTAATCTGAAATATGAGATTTTTATGCTTTATCATAAAGTCACAAGCAGTATTTCAAAACTTAAAATTTTATAAGTAATAATAGATTGTGAGAAAAATTTGCACTATTGTGTAATTATAATTTTATATATATATATATATATATATATATATAAATTTCGTGTCACGATGTATGTTCCCGATAAACTCCGAAACTACTGAACGGATTTTGATAAAATTTTGTAACCATTTATAATATAGTCCAACTTAAAAGATAGAATAGTTTTTATGTCTTAATTATTATTTTCAATATTTATTATACGATATTAATGTTTATTTATTGTTTAGTTCTGTAAGTTCCGTATAGATGGCGGTTTAGCATCTATGTTGCACAGGTATTCGGCAGATGGCGACGTGTTTATTTTTCTAGATTATACATCTTCGAGAAAATTAACGTGCGCGCGCAATCACGTGGTTAAATATAGAATTTACATATATTTTTATTATTATATTTTCATTATGTATGATCATACTATAACAATTTTTGTGAATCACTTTCATAATTATACTTGGTATTGTGTTATTATTGTGCGTGTTCAGTTTGAATATTTTTAATATTATAAATAGTAAAATAAAATTTTATTTATTGCTGTTTTTCTCTACTAATTTTCATACCACCTCCAAAACATGTAAGTATTCTTGACAGCCTTTTATTTTTTTTTTTATTTTATAATTTGATAATTATTAATTTAATCAGTAGAACATCTTGATCTAATTTATTTATTCAAATGATAAATTCTTTTAATTTTTTTATTTCAGTATAATATTGCGGAAAAATTTTTTAGTTTTAATAATTAAAAATTGAAAAAATAATAGTTCGATGTCAATGTTATCTACCTCATTTATAACAATTTATTTTTAGATGTTTTTAATTTATATAGTATATTTTATAAGTAAGTCACTGATTACTAACTATAATTTAATATAAGATGAATAAAATGTAAATTCAGAAAGTATATGTTGATTTGTGCTTAATTTCAAAATTTCGATACTTTACCTATTATTTTTAAATTTTTGCGAAACGTTTTATTTTTAATCTCATATGAATGAACCTATTTTAAATTTTTTTAGAAAATATTAATTTGATTGTACCCAAGAATTAGTAAAAAATTAATTCAATGTATTATAAAAACTCAGCCACAGCAACGCGTAGCTGGGTCAGCTTGTATATATATATATATATATATATATATATATATATATATATATATATATATATATATATATATATATATATAATGTATTTTTTCTAATTAAACAGCAAATGGAAAAAGCTTGTTATATTTCAAAATAAGATATATAATTTTACAGCAAACAATAGAATCTCTTATTATATTAATAAATCAAAGGACTGAAATATTTATAATTGCAGCCACATCAATTTGTTTCACCATATCATTAATTACTTGGCCTAATAAATACAAATTAATGTTAACTATGTTTATTTGAGATCAATAATGGTAACACTGCCAATAGAAAAACATAGATGTATCTTAAAGCAAAAACGATTTTAATTAGCCAAGTATAAAAATATCATTAACATGCCAAACTTTAATGCTTATTCTTAAACTAAAGTGTGCATTGTTAAATTAAACATACTTTGAAAACAAACTATGCAACATTTTTTCTTCTATTTCTTCTAACCAAATCACAGAAAGTACCAAAATAAAAGTTTTGAATATCATTTTGTAATTTATCAAATCATATCTCACTTTAAAAAAAATTAAAAATGCATCAAATTTTGTAGAATAAGAAAAAATTTGTATTTTTTCATTTAAATTGTAATTATATGAAAGTTGAAGAATAAAAAATTGTTCAATTAATTATTTTTATTTTTAAGTGGGAAATTAATTTTATTTCAATGACATTCTATGCTGTAAAAATAATAAGAAGAACAGCAAGAAGCTAAATAATGTTAATAGAAAAATATTGGATTTGGCTTAATAAAGTTTTTGATGAGGACAGTATTGAGGCTTTTACTATTTACTAAGCACATCAGCAAAAATATTTAGTAAGAAATAATCACTAGAAAAAATATTGGAATATAAATAAAAGCATGAAGTTGAGGAATGACAAAATTAAGCAAGTTATAATAAATATCACTCAAATTACTGTATGCTCAAAAGTAATACTAGATTGTAGTTTGCCAAATTGCAATTTAATGTAAGGGTAAACATATATTTTTTCCTGTGAAAAAGACTGATAAATGAAATTTTACAACTGATTTTAAAAATATGATGAACAATAATTAAGGTACATTTTTGTATTAAGGTAACAAACGGAAAAATAAACAGTCATTAATTTATTTATTTTAAGAAAATGCAAATGTTTTCACTTACACATCCTTCATGAACAGGAATTTTTAATTGAAGTTCTAGTCTTTGAACAAAATCTTTACTGTCTGGAAAATAAATATTTTTTCAATAAAACAATTTATTTTATTATTTCTAGTTCTAATTATATTCTAATACTAATTAATAAATCAATTAAAATTAAAAATTTCCAATGCTAAAAAATATGGAATTTAATTTAATACAACATTAATGACATGCATATATACTACCAAAAAATTTTATATAAAATAAAAAAATATCAAAATAAACACATTAATTTTATACATTCAAATTTTAAAAAATTAAGCTTATTTGAAACAAGTTATTAATCAAGAGAAAATACAATTCTAATATTAATTCATTGATATAAAAACTACAACCATAAAAAATTAATAATTTTTCAAATAAATTTATTTATGATGAATATTTGTTTAAAATGAAATAGCATAATCTAAATTGAATCAAAACCCTAGTTTATCATTAATAATATGCATAACTATTTTAAATAATCTACTAAATTAATATGTATTTATTTTTTTATAAAAACATTTGTCTGCTTTGCATCACATAAATTATTGCTGAGCTAATTTTAAACAATTTAATTATATTCTGATATTCAATGGAAATTGATTTCTTTATCTCTATAATACACAATAATAATAATTTACATTTTTTAATTTCAAAATAAAATTATTTTAATTAACAATGCAATTTTATTATTACTGTTTGCTGAAAATTTTAATTTTAATAAAAAAATGTAATTTAAAAAAATTGAAAAAAATCTTTTTATATTTTCTGATTTTTCCAGCTTTTACACACTTTTCTATCATTGTATAATATAATAAGTCTGATAAATAAGTTTGAAGAATGATTCAAACTTATAGGAATATCCCAAATGTTTTGAACAGGATTATCAAGGTTTTTCAAACAATGTCTGGAATTCTACTCATGAATAATTTCTGTAACCACAATAGTCAAACAATAACAAGCGGTATCAAAATATTTTAAAAAAGCAAATTGATCAAACAAAATATTTTCCCAACAAATTCTAATCTTGTAGTGAGTGATTGTGGTCATTGTATTTTTTGATAAGTGAATATAAAAAATTTTATTTTAAATTTGATATCAAGTTTGGCATTTACAGAGAAACTTACTGAATTCTATAAAGAAAAAATTTATATTGAAACTATTTTAAAATATAAAATGTTAGTCATTTACCACTGCACAAAAAATATTTCAGTACATGAAAATAAAACATTAAATAGCATGCCTATAAATTGATAAAACCCAGCTATTTTAATTTTTTAGCAATTTTATACAGGTTTAAATAAACATTTAAAAATAAAGAATCATTATTGATGATGCATAAAAATTTCTGAACGAGATACTTTTTGTTAACATATATTATTTCCATCAAATTTTGAAATTAACCTTTCATGACAAATATTAATATTTTAAACTAGGTATTTAAGTTTAAGAAAATGACAGATGTGTTTAAAACAAGCAAAACCAATATCATGTGACTTAAGACATGCAGAATTTGAATAAACATGATCAATTTTTGACCAGATTTTAATTTTAAAATATGCCTATTTAGCCTTTAATGTTCTAACAAATGGTTATGTGCACCTTATAAAATAAACTTTGTGGAAGTATTGCTAATTAAGTGAATAAGAGATAGAAGTAAGTTAAAACTAGTTATGTCAAGAGTGCATTTTTGAGATAGAAATTCATTCTAAAAATATTAAAAAATTTAATTTACATGTTTTATTTAATTGGTATTTATATGACATGTGCAATTCAAATTTCTCAAAATTAAGCTATATTTTTATATTTGTCAAACACATTAAGTAAACATTTCTAATTAATTAATCAACTGTTTAAAAATAATGTTAATGAAAGTCTTGTACTTTTTTGATTAATAATTTTGTACAAATAGTATTAATTTATTATTATGACCATATAAAAGTTGTTTCATCTTTCTAAAAATATGACACATGATTTAAGTGAATTGGTCATAAGAAAAATAAATAAGGATAAAGTAAAACATTCTTACATTATTTTTTTAGTTACATGAATCACCTCTTATATCAAGAAATGAAAACAGTAAAAAAAGTAAATAAATAAAAATAATAGTAATAGATAAAAATTGTCACTAAAATAAAAGTATAAAATACCTATAAATTATTGTTTTGAACTAAAAGAATATAGATTAACAATGATTAAACTAGTCTCAGAGAAAAAAATTATCACAAAATATTCTTCCCATCAAAATTAGTGGAATTGAATAAGAATGACATGAATATGAAAAACAAGCAATTATTTCCAAATACTAATATATTTGCATTTTTTTATTCTAGTCATTATGATCAGAAATATCAGAATATAAAGGTTGTTAAATTCTATTTGGATATATCTTAAAGTTAGGAAAGAGATCCTTTTCCAACAAATAGTATCAAGTGATGTAACTATTCAACTATTTTTATATTTTTGAAACTCTTTTAAATTATCTCCTCACATAATTTCTGTGAAGTATTCCCAAATATAAAAGCAATCCCATAATTTGTCATTATGCATGAATTATAACTTATGCTTTTGAAATAAAATTTGAGAAAAAATTATTCACAAATGATTTAATGACATGGAAATAAAGATATATTTTATTTGAAATGTAAGTTTAGGCACAAAGTGTGCAGTAATTCAATGGTTTATTTTTGGTTTTTGGTACTTTTTCATTATACCCTTGCATGATAATCGCTGTAATGAGAAAGAAAAAATCATAAATTACTGACGTAAATATTCCATTAGTATTGGGTATTGTTTAAAAAAAGTTTACATTTTTAGAAACTACTAAAAAAATATATAATTTTATTTACAGTTTATAATTATCACTTATTGATAAAACTTATTTAAATCCTAAAACTTATTTCTGGTGGAAACTGCTTAACAATCACATTAATGATCGATTGTGTACATATAATACAATAGTACCTTTTTCGATGAAACAAAATTATGCTGTATTTAGCTGTTTTTTAACCTTGGAAACTTGTGATCATAATTCTTTTTTTAATAAACAAAAATATCACTAAGCACTCTTTTGTACGAATTGGCTTTAGCTTTGTTTAGCATTTAGCTTGTTTAACTTTATCCCTCTTCATTCAATTTTTGAGCAAAAAAAATTTGATTGGAATATATTTAACCTAAAATAAAATTTTGTGCCATTCAAATCATCTTATCTAAGATATATGGTTTTCGTTTCTCCAAAAGAAACATACTCCTTTAAGATCATAAGCAGGGGTATAATGAAAAAGAACCATTTTTAAATACTTTTTGCCAAAAAAAATAAAGTATAAAGTTTTATACAGAGTTCTAAATTTCTAACAATTTCAATAATAAAGGTTTTACCTCATCAGTAATGGAAAATTATCAGAATTCTTATTATAAAAGTACTTTATTAGATTTCAACAATAAACTTAAATTAAAAAATTATTTAATCCAAATCAATTGTAAAATATTAAAAAAAAATAATAAAATTACATTTTTTTAGCTACACAAGCAGTTAAAAAACTGCAGCTGCTAAACTTCAATAAATTAACTCTTAATTTTTATTTATTATTATTATTTTGATAATGATTTGCTACTGTAATGACAGAAAAATTACAAATTTATTAAAAATAAATTTGTGTTTCAAAAAAACTTTAAATATTTAAGATAAATTTGTGTTCATGTGAATTTAAAATAAACTTGTGAAAATTTATTAAAAATAACATCAAATAAATGAAAACAAAAATTTTTAATGTAATATAAATTTTAATATAATTGTATAATATATATCTGATTTTCAATGCTTGCTTGCAATGTTTTGTAATTGTGACATCAGTGTTGATTTTTCATATTATTTAGAAATGTTTTTACAATGTTAGTTCTATTTTATTATATTCAAGTGTGTTATAATTTTTATATAACTGTTTTAACTAAATTATAAATTACTATCACAAACTGAAAGTATTTAAAATAAAAATAGTAATAGGAAAATAGCACAGCATAACAATAAGTTTATAGAATAATTTCTTCTGGCTGAAGAAATAAAATGGGATTAAAATTAGTGTGTATTTTTTATTTTATTGCCAAAAAATATTTAATATAACAGTATATAGGCTTCTTTGTATCGCATTGAAATAGAGGAAAAAAGTATCAATGAAGTAGATTTTATTATATGTTTAATAGTAAAATACAAATATTTGGTTCCAAAAAATTTAAAATTTCAGTTCAGGTTCGAACAAATCAATGAAATGTATTAGGACTTTAATGGTAGAAAATTTTATTTATATAAACTCTACATTCTTTTACTGATATTTAATCTTGTGTTTAAATAAAATGGACTCCATTATTTTTATATAACAGAGCTCCACTCAAACTGAATATTTTTAATAACTTCATATAAGGCAATAAAATTAATTTAGGAAACTCAAGTAATAAACTAAAAAGTAATTTGAAGTATTGATAGACAAATTAACAACTGGATATCAGACTTATTTGAACGAACTCAAGAAACAATAAAAAAAAATTCAACGTTATGATTTTAATTTAAATAAAAATTTTATTCATAAAATATGAATTTCTCAGTTCGATTCAGTTAGAATTAATATCATCCAATAAAATGGCAGTTAAAAAATTTTAAATATTAATAATTAAGTATAAATGACTTCCAAAATTATAAGACAGGATATTACGAAATCGACTGTTATGCTATACATTCGAAGCAAAAACAGGGGGGGGGGTATTTCAATGTCCTAATGTGTGATAATATTCAATCATGAGTGAAAATATTCTGAATACTTTAGTTAAATGTCTTACTTTTGGCTGCGTCATAAATTTTAAATGGTTGTGTGTGCCCATAGGGCATATTCCACACATTTGAGAACAAATTATGCCCTCTCATTATCTGAGGATCTCAGATTAAATTTGAATCTAAGACAGAACAGATAACTAAGATGTTTTAAAAAGTCATTTTGAGTTTTTTATGAATAAACTTAACATTTGACAAGAGAATAAAAATTTTAATATCACCAAACTGATATTGTTGCTAAACAAAACCAATACCGATAGCAACAAATGTCAAGCTCAAGCTCTTATTCACAGTTACAGCTATGAACATGAAAATCAAAAACAAAACCATATCACCTGACAGTAGAAAGAGGAAGAACGAGCCATAGAGGAAGGAACATTAGTGGAAAAAATCCTATTGGTCAGAACTTCAAGTATGAAGTATGCCACACCTCCTTTGTTTACCAAAACATTACACTAAAATCTGCTGTTTACTATCTTGTTAGCAACTTGTTGAATTCGTTGTTATTTTGAACTTTTTAATTTTAAGTAATTATGGCTGCTTGCTATGCTTATAGATGTACAAGTAGACCTTCAAAACAATTTCCTGGAGTAACTTTTCATAGGTAATTTCCTTAATCTTAGGACATTTTTGCAGACTAAAGTTAAATGTATCTAATCCTGTTGCATGTGCATTTTATTGTTCTATTTTATATGCTCATGAGCAGTCACGAAAGGAAAAAAAGTATTGTAAAAATATCACTTGAAATTAAAGTTTTATTAACAGAATCTGTGATTAACTACTAACAGTATAGACTAATTTTTTTAATGTAAATGTTTATTACAAAATGGAAATGGGGGTTTCATGGTAGAATGCCTCAAGTTAATTAAAATTTTAAATTTCTCATTTTTTAAATTTAAAGTATATTGAACATGAAATAAAAAATAAAGTTTATAAATTTTAAAACATAAATCATAATGTGATAGTTTCAGACAACATAATTGCTGATTAATTTAATGATGGTAATTAATTAAGGCAACATTAATAATGGTTGATTTGATAGTTTCTCTGAAAAAATTATTTTCTATTTATAGGTTGTTTATTAATTCAAATGGAATTGAAAACAACTTTATTGCCAAATACAGCAAACTATACCAATCAGAAATAGTATAAAAAATGCACCTGTATAACAATACTAATACTGATACTGCCAAATAACAATATTATATAAATGTTTGAAGAAAATTTTTGCATATTTCCTTCTAAAAGTTTACTTAATTTCCATTTCTTCGAATTTTGCGTAATCTTAAACATTACCATCTTCTTCAACTTTACAAATGATTTCTTGTGAGCATACAAAAAAGAAAATTAAAACAGCAAATAAGAAACCAAATCTAAACACTAATCTTTTAAAACCTTAATAATTTGAAGAAAATCACATGCTTTTAATTTTTTTTTAATATTTATTTTTTATTGATTGTGGTCTTTCTAAACTTCCAGGAATTTAAAAGAAAATACAGTAATTAAATTTCAAATGTTTAAACAGAAATAATGTAAAAGAAAATACTTTAATAAATAATTATTGAACAATCATTAAAAAGAAAAATTTCATGTTGAATTAGGAAACTTATCTGCGAAAAAATAATTTTAAATGAAATAAATTTTATATATAAATTTAAGAATATTTTTAGTTACTTTTTCTAATGAATAAAAATTCCAATTTTTTAATGAGTTTAATATAAACAAAATTCAGCCCCTGCAACTTACATATTTTCTAATTATTCGTTTATGGTCTTGTATTTTAACTATCAAACACATAAATATATGATTTATTTCAACATATATATACATGATTTAACACACAAACATCTAGATGACTTTTAGGCATTTCATGTTCTCATCAGTGTGTGAGAATTTTGGAATCAACATTTGACCATAGTGTGAAATGAATTAAATATTTTCTAATTCCCCGCCTGTGTGTGTTTTGCAGAGGAGGAGGGAATTTCAAAAGTGAAATCTGGCACCAATTAATTAATTTTGTGGATTTTTAAAACAAAATGTAACCAATTATAACTACTGTTGGAGGTAAAGTGGGAAAACGGAATTGCATTTTTTTGATTCTTGCACACGTTTCAATGTTTTATGATGGCTTTACGTTACAGAGACTTTATATATATATATATATATATATATATATATATATATATATATATATATATATATATATATATATATATATATATATATATATATATATATATATATATATATTATGACTATATATATATATATGATATATATATATGATATATTATTATGACTACATAATGTATGGATGTTGCCAAAATTAATACAGTAATTTCAAATTTAAATTATAAAATGTTTTTAATTATAAAATATTTATATTTTCATTTGTTTTGTTTTAGTGCCACTTTTTAAGCTTGTCTGGGAAACTTCTTCCGGGAATTGCACCATAAGCATCACTAAAAAAATTGATGGCCAGTAAACTTGCACCTGAGTTCAGTTATTTTGGTGCTACGAAGAAATCCTTTAATGAACTGAATATGAAGCAGTTAGTTTTAGGTAAGTGCAATGTTTGAATAAGCATGACATTGAAAGTTTTCTTTTGTAGAAATGATGAAAAAATACACTTTTCTCATAAAAAAATTTTTTTAATGAAATATATTTATGTAAGCACTAATATATAAATTCAATTCTCTGTTTGATTACTTAAGCACTGTTTTCATTATAAAAGTAATGTTCAATTCTATCTGATAATTTGAAGGTGTTTGTAACATACTTTAAACATTTTGTAATTTTAATTATTTAATCAAACACAAAGGTTACCATATTTACAAAGCTGATATTTCTTAGAAATTGAATTACTAAATATATATTTAAAACATTTACTGAATATAAATATAAATATTTCTAACTATGTTTTTATAAAGTTACTTAATGTCTTAAATTAGTGAAGGAAATTTTTGATATTTTTCTGGTTAATTTACGCTGTTTTTTAATAATGAGATTTACATCCAATCAGTTTAATGTATTAATCAGATTGATAAGAAATAAATTAAATATTGATGAAAATTGTCTTCAGGATTTTTACTATTTTGTCTGAGGTTATTCATCTGAAAATGTTAATTGTTATTGCTAATTATTTTAAATGTACTTTATTTTCAGTTCCCACGTGGTGAACTCCACAGTATTCAAAGACAACAGATGGTGAAATTATATTTATTAATATTTATGTATAATGTAAATAATCAGAATAAAAATTGTGTGCATTAAAAATAAAATCTATTAGTTTCTTATATTTTTCTTGAATTAATTAAGATTTACACTCTCTTGCTGGAATGTTTTCTTAAACAAATTTTAACATTTACAAAGGAAAATAATTCAGCTATTAAACAATGAAATAAGTAATTTTCAGAATTTTTGTCATAATAATTTGGAATATTCAATTGAGTGGAAAACTTTAATTAAATAAAAGTTTATCTTTTACAAAAAAAGACATTGTTGAAATAATATCTAATTAGTTAAAATATATGGCTGAGAAATAATTCTTATAAGTTTCTCTTACTACAAAATTAATTAAAAAAAATAAAGTATGAACAATAATTTTGCTGACATTAAAATAAAAAAAATTACACTCCACAAATAAAAATATCCTTGACTATATTATTACTCTCTAGTTATAATAGTAATTCATTAATTTATGCATTCACTGGAAACTTCTTAGAAGTAATTTTTAACTTTTCCAAAGAAAAAAGAATCGTTTTATTTTAAACAATAAGAAACTAAATTTTCAAAAGGTTAACCATAAAATAATGAGCATAAAAATAATACCAATTTATCAATTGTGAGAATTTTATTACATTAACTAAACTTGAACAGTAAATCTGTCAGAAATCTAGGATATTTGACTGAAAATTAAGAAAAATGTGATGCTAAAGCAATTTCATAAGTAACAAGCTAATTAAAAATAATTTTCTCTTTGTCTAGTGGACAAAAATATATGAGCCACTAAGATAGATGAGGGATTATTTCAAAATCTACACACATCTAGAATACATCCATAAAACTACCTAGTATAGAGCAGTGCGTATGAATACATCCTAATTTCGTCCATGAGCCATCCACTGGCAACGTCTCGTAGACGTATAGTGGACGTAAAATAGGTGGATATTTGACGTGCCATGGATCTAAACTGGACCAAAAAGAGACGTCTACTGGATTAGAGTACATCCCGTTGAGGATGTCATATTTACTCTACTGGACGAAATTGTGCTGTTTGGGACCTCTTGATTTAAAAAGACGTACCTCTTGATTGAAAATAATTATTTTCAATCAAGAGGGACGTCTTTTTAAATTTCTAAAATTTTAGAAAAATTCAAACAGCAATGTTATCAGACGAAATGTTTCTAAATGCAAATTCAAGCTGTTCTTAAAATTGCAATTTTTTTAGTTTGCAGAATTTCTCATTGAATAAAACAGCTATAGCTCACATGGCAGATCTTCTTTCTACAAATCATAGAAATTACATATCGTTAATGTATTCTGCTTATAATAATGTACATACAATATCGATTAATGTTCATTGAAGCAGATAGATCATTTTCTTTAAATCTCGTTATAGATACTGAACCTATAGTTTTATTTAGAATTTTATTCTATAAAATGATCTAGTATCGTCATTTTTCAAAATTCACAATTTGGTTTGTATTTTATTTTGTCTTTTTATTTTTGGTCAGGAGTGAGAATTGTTTTCACAAAGTTTAGACACATATTTTATTAAAGAAAATCACAGCATTAAGGAAAGAATCAAGTTTCGATAGTAGTTATAAATAACATTTTTACAACATAAAAATTAAGATCAATCGACTAAAGGTGCTTTGAAAGATTACTGCATTCTTCAAGAACTTTTTCTTAAACTGATTGAGGGAATAAAAATTCTAACGATGTCATACATGTTAAAGGGTCTTTTAATTTTCCGACAGTTAAGATCATCACTTTTAGATATTTCTTTAAGTGTTAGTATCACAGACAAAATTATCAAACAAGGACTTTATGGCTTCAAACTCTGAAATTCTATCTAGTATCACTGAGTGATTTTAAAAAGTTGATGATCATTCATAAAACGGATTTGTGCACAAGGGAATTTTTACAAAACTGGCATACTATTTTGATGACACTTCTAGGAAAGTGCAGTTCTTTAAGCCGCTGAATTGCATTTTTCACAGCAGGAATATGCGAACATGTACTAACTAAATACAAATTTAAGATATCCGCATAAAAGGAACATAAACTGCGATTAGATTATTTTGGAGTTCGCGTGACTCTACACCATTGTATCTCATATTGAATGCACTGTCATATGGGCTCACAAATATGAAATTTAGTCAAAATGAAGGAATTATTTCTTTCAGCAAATTATGCAAGGATTTTTCATAAGGTTTTAATCTTGTAAAATTAAAAAAAAAGATTAATGAATTTCCTAGTTATCTATGTAGCTAAAAACTAAAGCCATTTCCTCATGATTGTAAATGTTTTGAGTTTTATCAACCATCACAGAAACTTTTTTTATTTTGAATATAGTTGAAAATTTATGATTTACTTAAGTTAAGAATATCATTTTAATGATATTGTGTACTTAACAAATAAGATTTCTCTTTACTTCTAAGAAAATTTTCAATTAATAGGCAGTCTTCAACTCTTAAAAATTCATTTATTCCCAAAAATTGCTTTTATTAATAGAACTCATATTTCATCGTATTCTCTCAAAGCAATTCAATAAAGTAAGCAAAAAACTTATTTTAGACATTTTTTTTTAAATATTCACGATTTTTATCAATATTTTTAGAACACTGTTTCTCATGCTTAGTACAGATGGAAACCAAAGACAAACTTTCAATAAAATATACCAAACACCACTCTGGGTTTTTATGAGAATCGTACGATTCCTGAGATTTAAATTTATGAACTTCTACCAATTTCTGAAAACATCCGTCAATTGTAAATGCATATTAAGAATATTCTGCATTAAGATCTGAAAATGCTCTTAAACAAAACAGTTTATTGGCTAAGAATCTGTACCCATTACACTACTTTTTTTCTAAACTTGTGATTACTTTTATGGATTGGGAAAATAGAACGTTTAAGTGAATAAGGACATAAAGTTACATTTCCTTTGACTCTTTGAGGACTGTTAACAGAGTCTCTTTCTCGAATTACCAGAAAAATCATAGATATTAATCACAATTTTAAATCCATTATAACCCATCCTCTCTTGAGTGAACTATTTGTGAATTTCACTCAGAGTCCAAAGGTATATTAACAATTTCAAAAAGCGAAAGCTCTAGACCCTAGGTTCCCAAAGTGGTCCAGGTGGACCCCTAAGGGTCCATAGGAGACTCCATGGGGGTCCACGAAAAATTATCTGGTTTTCATAATAAAGACCAAAAATTTTGGCTAGGTTTTACGTATCAATGTAGGCAGGTAGGTAGGTACTCAAAAATATTCACTTGGTAGGTACTCAAAAATATTTGAGACTCAGTTCAAATACAGAATTGAATAGAACAATATATAATAGTACAAGTGTACACCACATATCGAGACTTGCAAAGTGCCACCTGTGCGCCCCCTCGTCCGACATGCTTATTTAGACCTGCAAAGGGATGAAATGCGACTTGCGCTGTGCATGCAATCTACATTAGTATAAATACGAATGCCAAGAACAAAACGTTACTCATTTGTTTCCAGGATTTTGAGTATAAAAGTGTGACTGTGAGTGAACCGATGTCAGTGTTTGCAGTGCCGGAAAAAGTAAATATCGGCCTATTTGTTATACATATTTTTTATTGTATATTGTAATTTGTCAATCATATTATATTTGTGTTACTATTTGAGTGTAGTAGGTAGTTATGCAGTAAAAATTAAAAACTAGAGATTATTCAAAACTTCTATAAAAGAACAAAAAGCCAGGGAAGCCATACACCATTGGAGAAGAGTTAACTTTATCCGCTATTGAAGAGGTTTTAAAAACTGCTCTGCACAAACCTCCATTTGACGTACTCAATTCTTTTAAGTAACAACACTGTACAAAGACGTATTAATGAAATGAGCTCTGATATAGGCTTCTTGTGTAATTATCTGCAAACCACACATTTTTCTATTCAATTGGACGAGTGTAGTTTGCCTGGCAATGAAGCATTATTATTGGGATTTGTTTAATTTGTTATGGACGAAGAAATCTATGAAGAGCTGCTATTCGCAAAAACTTTGAAGTCGGACACTAAAGACGAATCAATATTTAATGTCCTGAATGATTTTTTTTTACAGAAAAATCTATTCCATTTACAAACATTATTTCGGTAGCAACAGATGGGGTTCCTGCCATTTTCGGGCGATATCGTGGGCTTATAAGCCATTTTAAAAGAATAATACCAGGATTAATTGCAATTCACTTTGTCATCCACCGAAAACACCTAGCAGCGAAAAATTGGAGTGATAGAATGCACCAATCGCTTCAATTTGTGATTAAAGCAAATAAGATTTGCACTATTGTGCGATAAAAATGATGAAGATTTCCAATGACTGCTCTTACATACTGAATTACGCTGGCTGTCGAAATGTGCATGCTTATCGAGATTTTACTCACTTTTCGAATTAGTGATAGTTTCTGGAAACTAAAGCATCAGATTAAAAAAAATCTGATCAAATATAAACCCGACATTGCGTACATAACAGTGTTGTTTAAAAAAATTTCAATGGTGTTAACTTGCAGTTACAAAGGAACAGCCTTAATTTATAAAAACAAAGGGTGTAATTTCGGCTTTTCATGGTAAATTGAAATTAATGAAGCAAAATATTAGTCGGCGCGAATTCTCAAAGTTTCCGACTTGTCACACGTAGAATGTCTTGATGAGGATGTTCAGACTTACGCTCAACATTTAAATATCCTGCATGATGACTACAAAAATAGTTTTGAAGATATTCTGATGATAGATCATATGGATCATCAATACCACCATGGATCATAACCCCATTTGATGAAACGTAAGAGGCGAATGTGGTATTACAGGAGGAGCTACTTGAGCTCAGCACCAACGAGGAACTGAATATGAAATTAAAAAAAAAAGGCTATCAAACATTTTGGCTGCAGGCAGAACCCCCGAAAAATATCCTGGGCTGTGGGAAATAGCGAAACAATTTTTGATAGCGTTTCCCTCGTCATATCTTGTCGAAAGAAGTTTTAGTGCCATTACCAACCTACTAACAAAAAAAGGAGCAGATTGAACATCACAGAGCGGGGAGATTTGAGATTACTTCTTACAAAACTAAAGCCAAATATTGATAATTTGCTGTCAATTCATCAAGTACATCCGTCTCATTAAAAGTATGACTATTTTTTTATTGTTGATTTACATTTCAGAGTCCATTGTTGATTTTTGTCAGTTGTTGATTGTTTGAAATAATGAATGTTTATAATTTTGCATAACCATATGTATTATTTTAATAAATAGGACAAAAGAAAATCTGCTGCTTTTTTCTCTTAACACCCCCAATTTAGGATGCTATTTTTTAAGAGTTTTGAGAATTCAGTAGAAATGTAGCAGCAGGGGGTCTATCGAAAATACTAAAACTTTGAAAGTGGTCCACGAGAAAAAAAGTTTGGGAACCCATGCTCTAGACTAAGTAACTCATCCCAAAGCATTAAACTTCAAAAATAACGTAGTGACAATCTTGCATTATATATACGAGCAATGCCATTCTGAAAAATAGAGCTCAACAAAGCAAATATCATAGCTCTATTGACTGTTATGGAGCTGTGATTGACTTGTTTTAATACAGAATATTCTTTAACTTCACATTAGTTGTAATGACCGCGTGCCCTTAAGTATGGAATGTGGGATTGGACAACTTAATGCCTTGCCTTCACAATCACATTTGCTATTTACTCATTACATATTATCAATCTTGATAGTCAGATTGTAAAGTATGGTAATACAATCATGGTTGGGCCCGGGGCCCCAACATCAGAAGAGCCGCCAAATTGGATAGGAAGTTTATTTTACGTAGTTAATCGAATAAATAATTAGTTGTTGTTAAATAGAGGGACCCCCCCAAAGAATTTGTTGCCCCGTGTCCCAATTAGGGTAGGTCAAGCCAAGTTGATAGTTGCTAGTGAGTACTGCAAATACCTTCTTTGTAGAGGTGCAAATGATAGTAATTGTAATGCTTATTGAAATCTGATCAAAGATTTCTCCTAAGAAGAAATCCATAGCAATTTAACTGTAATGCTCTAGAAGCAAATCTAAGGTTTTTCGATAGCAGCTTTTCTTTTATTTAGATGGGAAGATTAATCGTTCGTTAATGTATAATTCGTTCGTTAATATAATTGCTAACAAATAAAAAGTCTCCACAGACTTATATACAAATTAAACTTTACTATAAAATATTTAATAATTTATATTGAAAATAAACATTTTTCTTACAATATTTTTTTTACAACATTATATATATTTTCTTACAACATTTTCCTCCCCAAAAAAAGATTTATTTACATATTATTTTTGCAAACAAGAATATATTAATTAAATAATATATTCTTTGCAAATTCTATTTTGGCAATAATGTAGCCAATTTAAAAAATTTCAAGAAAATACAGATTATACTTTTTTTTGTCTACAATTAATACCATGGTAACTTAAAATATTTTTATCGTTTTTAAGAAAATTTAAATAATTTTAGCTATTAGATATGTTTGACAAATGCAGATTCATGTTTTCCAGATGGTATTAAATCATTGTATTGAATAAGAAATTTATGTTTTACTCCTAATTTTTTCTTGAAAAATGCTTATGACATTTGGGTAGTCTTTTCAACCTCAACTTAAATTTATAAATAGAAAATTGATAAAAAAAATTTGTATTTACATAATAATACATATAAGTGTTATTTTATTTAACAAATTTATAAAAATAGCAATGTTTAATTCATTAACCAGGAATTAAGATACGCACATCTTTTGACGCTGACAATTTATTTTTTATGTAAGGCATTTTAAATTAGAATCACAGAAAATCTGTTTTAATTCTTGACCTACATTTGCAATTCAGGGATGTAAGCCAAAATGAATGAATCATTAATGTAATGGGTTATTTCTAAATTCTATTTTAAAAACAAACCATCATAGATCATAGGAACATGAATTTTTCCACTTTCGAAGCGAAATTATTTTCACGTACTAATTATAATTGATATTCTCTTAAGTTTTGACGAGATTTTTGGTGAAGCTAATTCATTGCTTTGAATTTTTCATATGTAGTGTTTTTAAACTGCAAATAGCTTTTTTTAATATTAATAATTTAGAACTTTTATTTTAAAAAATTGCTTATATGGAATTTTCTGATATTTGTAAGTAGCGATTAATTGAATTGAGACAAATTTGTTACAAATTATTAGAATATATTTTTAGATTTAGCATAATTTTTACTTAAAAAGCCCTTTGTTATATTCTTGAATCAAATATGAAGGTCACTGAAATTTTTTAAATATTTTTACCATTATAAAGTTTTATTTAGAAAAGTTTTAAGAGTTTAGGAATGTCTACAACAATTTCCTTCAGTATAAATGCATTTCTGTAGGTGAATTTTTCAAAGAATAAATGTTTAAAGTCATTCATTTCTTAGAATCGATGAAAAAAGATTCATTTATAGTTTATCAATCCCATTTTCAGAATGAAAATCAAGTCCACGTTTCAGTTTTATATTAAAAGACAACTAAAATTCACACATAGCTAAATCATGTGAATAGGATCAATGTTTTGTCACTTTGATGTGTTTTTGGTCAAGAAACTCAATTGTCAATCTTCCTGAATGAGAAAATGGGTTATCATGGTGGAGCATGAGTTTTTTAACATCTCATTAATGAAGAATTTTTGGAAGAAGCTAGTGTGATTATCTTCTGTCCTTCCAGATTGATGGTTTTGATCAGTTAAAAATTTCAAAAGAAAACTGCATCTTAAGGACTCATATTTTCTTATTTTAGCATGTTGTAACTTCAAAACAAACAAAAAAAAATTACGTTTGATCATTAGTTATAATTTCAGAAAGAATGTAGAGATCACAACTTTAAGTAATTTAAGATTTTTTATTGATTTTGACACGCTTTTTCAATGCTCAAATAAATTGTCTATGCGAAAACCAACGGCAAAATATTTTTTACATGCAAATATTACATGATTAATTTTATGTATAGTGCCAGATCTTAAGTTCCTTTTATAAATACAGCAATAATCGATTACAATTTTTTGTAAAGCAGACATTTTATTATAGCTGACAATGGTGTTTTTGTGTGTTCTTTATTTTGAAGATAATTAAAACCTCTGTGAAATTCTGTAAGCCATTTGAATATAACAGCACGAAATGGACTTTCATTTCCAGATGCTTTGAACGTTGTTGTCTGGTGAAAAACTGCTGTGATGCCTCAGTAAGAAGTAGAAATGCTTACCAGCACATTTCTAACTTTGATAGTGTTCGAATTGTAGCTTATCATGAAGGTGATATATCGCATCAGAATATAGATGCTCGTGTCAGTTAAGATCTCATGATTTTACTGCAGAATATGGAATCGATAGGTTCAGGATAGTCAAACGGAATCCCTGTTATATCTTGAGGCCAACTATCAAAATATGATAGAAGTTACCTGCATATTCTTAATGGATCATATAGGCACGTTATGTGTCCTGAGTCTAGAAATAGGATCGTTTACATGAAAAGTATAACAAGATTTGCAGCAGCATGTACTGTCAGCTAAGCCCTTGACACTACATCACAGCTTTATGACTAAGTGGGTCTAAGTTGGTCATTGAAGATGAACTTAGACGTTGAAATATGTCATATTTATAGGAGTTCATGTTCTAATTATGGTGTGGTTACATCTGTTTGATAACAGTGTGGAAAAAACACACTAGTAAAGTTCATTCAAAATCCTCCTGCTGGTCTGTCATTTGAAATGAGGGCATGGAATGCCATTCCATAAAAATCTCAATCATTTCTTTTTCGCATTGACGACATTTTGAACAATAGTCGTTAGATTTTGTTGTATTAAAGACGATGACTATCATTTATTTAACCCCTTTGAAATGCTCTGTTTCAACAAGATATAGCCCAATCACATATTAACAACATTGAACAGATGTTCCTTGATACAGAAAATGTTTGGCTAAAGTCTTTGCCAGAACATTTTCCAGATCTATCAACAGAAAACATCTGGTCAACGATTGAAAAATAACTAGCTTGTAACCATATGCCACTCACTTCAGTTGATGAAATGTAACCTTGTGTGTAAATTACACAGGCAATAGAACATAAACATACTGTTCAGTTTCCGTTTGACTCGATGGCAGAAATATAAGTCTAGACGATTATTAGAAATGGTTGTTTCAGGCATTCATTTATAATAATTTTAATGAACAGGTGTAATAATTTTATAAACCATTAGTTCATTTTTGATAACAAGGGAAATTTTTTTAAAACATTTAACTTGATTCTCAAGAATATTTTTGTACTATTTCTTCAATATTATTTTTCATAATTATATAAAATCCTTTTATTTTGATAGACATCTTACCACTTTTTACTGTGTAAATTTCAAGTATGCAATAATTACAAAAAATTAAGTAAAATAATTTCCAATTTTTTAAAACTATTTTACAAAATTTTCAGAAACATTTTTATATTAAATAAAAATTTATTATGTATTCTTATTTTAATATAATCATCAGAAAAAATGTTATTTCATAGATTTTATTAAAAGTGACTTTTCTATGTATAATAATTTATATACAAGGTTTATAATACTGCAGTTTTCCTCTAAGGAATAATTCTCTTTTATGGAAATATTAAACTCATTAAGTTTTTTAGACAACAATTTCTTTTTTAAAATTTCATAATTCAGTTTGGTTTCATGAAACATATCCGACTCGTTTAAGTACACTATATTCCACCATCTGAAATAAAAATTAATAGTATTAATTATAATCAAAAGCTTGTAATACTGTTGTATGATAAATATTATATATAATTTATACAATGTATACATTTTAACAATTTTGTTAAGAAAATCTTATTTCTCACATTATTAATTGTACCATTTATATATAATTGAATGTATATGGTAATGTTAATGCATTTACGTGAAAATTCCAAGAAAAATATTAATGTAAATAAAACTGTAATAATAAATCTATGTAAAAAAGAGAAAAAGCATTTGTTTAAATTTCTACTTTGTTTATTAAACACCAAAATAATCAAATATTGTTCTTGACAAAAAAAAAAAAAAAAAAGGAATTATGTGTATTAGATTATAAGGAAAAATATGATGCTCTGAAATGATCAACAACATTTTAAAAAATGGTATTATTATTATTATGGCATTATAGCATACCCACTCAAGTCCCTTACCACCTTTTTAACTTCAGAACACCTATTGAAATATTCATAAAAGCAGTGGCTAAGTATAGCAAAGTAAAAATGTGCTACTGAACAAAACAATCTAGGACACCACCAGGAGCAAAACTTTGGACTTAGCATTCCTATTTCAAAAACAGAATGAGATAAGTACAAAAACTGATATATAAAGTTCATTGATTCAGTATGAAAAGGTACTGAGCATAATACTTTGGGACAAATGTTCACAATGCATCCTTCAAGGCCCTGCTAAATTTCTGTAGGGGTCACAAAAAAGTATTATTTCAGGTATCCTCAGAGGAAAAATTTCCAATGAAGTCAGATCAAGAGAATGTGGATACCAATCTTTGACATTGCCATACTTAGTTATTTGGTCCCCAAATTCTTTGAAGAGATAATCCTTTACTTGAAATGTTTTATGAATACAAGTCACCTGTAGAAATCAGATTCCTAATATTAAATAATGGCATATTATCAATGAAATTTGGTCATACCTTCTGTAACAATTGCAAATATTAGCATTCAATAATGTTTCACAGTAAAAAAATTGGCCTAATCAGGTTGCTACTGCGAATCACACACTAACTTTAATAATAAATCACATTTAATGTTGAATGTTGTAACATCTAGAATTTGGCAGAGCCTATGTGATCAGCACTTTTCCTATTGCACATGCCAATCAATGAAAAACATATCCCTCTACACCATATCTCTGCATAGAATTTTGGCTATATCTCTCACTAATTCATGACAATGTTGCACCATGCATAGCACTATTTAGCATCAATTTCTAATAAAACCTGTTGAAAAATTGGTCAGTATACACAAGCATCTAATTAGCTTAGAATTTCCTAAACATGATTTTTAAAGATATCTACAGTATTGACTGATCTCTCTTATGGTACATTTTTGATAAGCGAGGGCATATATTAATGTCATCTGGTTGAAGAGATGCTGCCCTATCTTAGCTGGCCTACCAGATACAGAATAACTAATAACACAGCCTATCTTCCTTAAATGTTTTACAACAGTTAGGATTGTTTGAAGAGAAAGATGTGGGCCTGTGCAGGGAAATATTGCTGATACAATCTTGCAGCTGATTATGGTTTCTGTTCACATTCACTGTATAGTAAAACTATCTCACAATATCCATCTTTGAAAAATCAATCTATGACCATGATTATCAACATAGTACAATCTTCAGAAGATGTTTTTTTCATAGATGTCTCAGATGAACAGGTGTGATATTACTTATGCACTTATATATTGCAAGATATTCGAAATCAAGTGTAAGTTGAATTGTGATAGTATTTTAAACAATATATGTATTCTCTTATCTGTTTGCAATGACAATCAGTGTAAGAATGTAATGTTCTGGGCTTGCATGAACCACAATCCTTTTCAAAGGTACATTACAAGTGAATGACTGTGCCAAATTGCAGTATCATATTTTGCCTGGAAGATAATCATTTCCCTTTCTGTTCAAGTTTTGTGACCTTGCAAAGTAGGAAATCATGAAAAAACATAAAAAAATTTAATTATTCTTTGAATTAATGTCTCTAAGAGTTTTTTCCTACTAAATCAATATTGCTCTGCATCTTTGAAATTACTTTTTTCGCTTTAGCAATAGCTATTCTTAAGTTAAAAAGATGAAGTTAAAGGGATTTTAGTGGTATATATGGTATAGTACTGTATGTGTGTATATATACACAGGAAAGATTTCAAAATAATGACTACTTTGATTTATGAGAATAGATTTTTATCTGCTTTATTGTTTACTATAACTAAATAAGATAGTGATTAAGCAAAACCAATGATTATCCTATCTACAATAATCAAAAGGAATTAATTTTAAAGAAAGCCTTCAACTCAGAAAACTTATCTCATGGTTACAAACAAATATACTGCAAAATGAATAATTTTATCATTAGAGGCATATTTACTTTACATCAATTCCAGGGTCATTTTTATAAGATTATAATTTGTTTACAAGATAAAAAATTATGAAGAAACTAAATGAATGGTCATTTCATCTCTAACAGCAACAAAAATTCAATTCTTAAAAACAGTAGTTTGTAAAATTTATAACTGTAAATTTAAACATTATTTAATAATGATAAATATACATAAAGACAATTAATAAATTTTTTTTTTAACAATGTAATAGAAAAACTAATTTTTTTTATATTAAGTCAAATATGATTTATTTAATAAATAAATTTTTCAGATTAAAAATTTTAATGAAATGTTAAGGACTATGGGATTGTTTTTCTTAATAACATTTGAAAATGCTAAATTATAAATATTATACTAAGAATAAAATTTTGATAGGGTACATATTCTATACAGTTTCATCAGAAGAGAAAAATATCTACAATAAATGATTTAAATTACAGTTACAGAAATATAGATCAGAGAACAAATAACATATTTCCATATTTTTTACATATTAAAGGAGAAATTGATCATGACAACATTTGTTACATACATTTGATAAGCAAATTTTTTTTATAATTTTGTAATATATTTTTTGCAGTCAATCAGAATGCAATTTTAAGTATCCAAAGTTTATTAGCTTGATTTTCCCTATTAGTACATAATACATAAATTATAAAATCGATTTAAATACCAAATACATAATTTATACACAACATAATTAATTATAAACAAGATGAAGTCACTATGATTAAGGTCTTAAAATATTTACAAATCTGGATCAGAGTTTTTAACATTATACTTTATTTTTTATTTATTTTTTTTTTACCCTACGCCCGACCTTGGTTTTTCAACCATCAGTCTCTGTTGGGCAGCCCAATACAATCTTGAGGTGAATGAAATTTGAACATTATACTTAAAAAATCAAATTTAATTTTAAATTATAATTACAAATACTATGGTTGTGAAAGCACATTTCACCGAGATTAAGTCATTAAAAATATTTCTCAAAAGAATTTTTTACATCATCTTTAAAAAATCAGATGCATACTTTATAAATTGAAATAATAAATACTATAGCTAAAAATTCACATTTATTTTATAGAATTTACAAAAATTCATACATACTTTTAACAATTTCCAAACTTTATAAATATTTTTAGTCATTTTCATTTTTAATGAATTTAATATCAAAATTTAATTTTCATATAACAAAGAAAACATTTTATTAAATAAAATCATTTATTGTATTTATATGTGTACATCAATTCTCAAATAAATCTAATGGAATATAATCCAAGAACAATGCACTCAATGCACTACTCACTCAATATAACGATCAAAACATAAAATCCTAAGAATATGATTCAAATTCCAGCTCAAACCATCTAAAGAACAAGCAACATTTCTAAAAGAAAATATGATTTCATTTAGAAAAAAATATACTATTTTAATTAAGTGTTAATTTTATTAAGGCTATAGACTATAAAATATTGTATATAATATTTTTAACATTATTGAATATTAAAATTATTAAGATATAAAAGTCAAATTTGTATAGAAAATATTAGTAGGTATTTAATAAGGAAATTTCTCATTTAAATTGCCTTTCTTATAACAGCAATTTATTTTTTACAATAAGCTTTTACTATAGAGTACTCATTTTATTCTATAACTTTTAAAACCCTAATTTACAATAAAAATTTTCCACAAAAATATAACTAGTAAAATATTATATACTTCACAAAAAAGTCAAATTTTCCAAAAAATTTTATTTTATTTATTTTTTATTTATTATTTTTCTTTGAAAAATTACGATAAATGTCATCAAAATATTTTGATTTATGTTTATTTTAGAATATAAAAATAATATTTTGCATTTGAAATTAAGAAACTCCCAAAGATTTAAAGTTTTAAAAATAAATACATACATTGATTTTTTTATGTATAGTAATATAAAGAAGCATTATTAATAAATATATAAACACAAAACAGGAAAATCTCTGCTTACTTCACAAGATCTTTTTGCAATATAAATTTCATCTTAGCCTGTAACTGATTAGGTACAAAACAGCATTCTTCACATGCAGTTATAATATCCTCTGAAATATTGAAATAAATAAATATGGAAAATTTAAACTAATGTTTAATTTTTAAAAATAGCATCCCTTATTAATAAAAAAAATTAGATATACAGATGAACATAAACATATTGTTTAAAAACCTAAAAACTTTCCAAAACAATTACTCTTTATGTTCTATAATAATAGCAGTAAGTGGATATTTAAGTTGTAATATTGGGAAACACAACTATAAGTTATGTTATATCAGAAAATGATAAAATGATGAAGCCAATCAGGATTTTATGTTACAGAACATTTGTTTTGACACATCCTTACATTTTTAAATTAACATATTTTGTAATCAAAATCTCTCTCTCTCTCTCACCACACACACATTTCAGTTGAATTTCAGTACATAAGATATAAGGAGACTTTTCAAGCAAAAAAGGGTTTTGAATATTTAGTTCATGATTCAAAAGAAACACTAAAAGTAGTAGAAAAGTACAATTGCATCAGCTGTAGAATAATTTAAATTAATGGAAGGGCCAGATCAAGAATTTTAAAGTATACTTTTGAAAAATAATTATCAAGGTGAATCTTACGCTGATATTGATTTTTTGAAAACAATCATAGACACAAATAAAAAACTTACTGAAGAAAATTTTAAAAAAAATTTTCATATATTTCTTTTAAAATTAATTATTATTGAAATTTCTTTTAAAAAAATCCAAAAAACTATCTTACATATTTATAAAAACTATCTATAAGCACTTATAAAACTTTTTAGTTTGTTGTTTAAATTAATCTATAGTTTTTTTTAACATCACATTCTATATTTATTTTCTTTTGCTATAACTATTATGGGATAAAGAGTATAGGAAAAAAATTAAGGATTAAATTAAAAAAGGAGCTAAAGATATGTTTACATAAAGAAAAGATAAAAAGATTTTCAAGTATCATACTGTATTTTATTATTTACCAAAGGTTGGAATGTAATGTAACAAAATTCCAAAATAATCACAAATAAAAGTACTTCAAAGTAAATTTATATCAAGAAAAATAAAATTGTTACTTGCTACAAAGACACTAAAATTATAAATATAAAAAATAAATGAATTAAAGATTAGTCATCTGTTCAACCCATCCTAAATTAACAAACAATTAAACTTCAGGTTACATTCCCTAAAATCAATGCTTCTTATAATTAAAAAGTGTATATACTTTAATAAGAGAAAGCATGTAATAATCTAATATTTATTAAAATAACTACAATATTGGATTCTATTATTACTTTTTAATTGATAGTTTGAAATGCTGGTTACTAAATACAGAATTTGAATTGAAAACTAATTTTATTCCCTTTAAAAGATGAAATATATATAATTTATTTTAAAGAAATGAGAATTATAATTAATTGATTATTAAACTATTCTAAAGATGAAATTAAAGAATTGGGAATTCTAAAAATGTGGAAATTTCTATCATACCTAAAATTTTAGCAACATGTATTCTTATTTTAAATTTTATTATAATTTAATTTAAATGTCAAAAATATTTTAAGTTCAAAATTGAGATTAAATAAAATTTTATGATAAATGGATATTTTGAAGTATATAAAAAAATTAATTATTTTCAGTATTTCGATTGAATTACTACTCTATAAAACTGTATATTCAGATGAACTAGAGAGAGTCAATGAAAGCTTAGAAAATTAAAGAACAAATTTTTATAATACAATTAAGAAAAATTGTTTAAATAAAATTTTAAATTTTAAGACATTATAAAATCATAACATAATTTATTACATATAAAATCATAATATAATTTATTACAAATAAATTGGAATTAAATTTCTTTTAAATTAAAAAAAACATATATGTGATAATGAAATAAAAAAAGTCAATTATTATTTATAGAGTAAAAATGATGATAATTTCAAAATTAATTTCTCAGGGGAAAATGCAAATAAAAAAACTTAATCTTCTTTTTTACATATAATTATTTTATATTACTTTAATGTAAAAGTATTTTTAACTATTGTTAATTTTTTTGCATCATTAAAACAGTTCAAATGAATAAAAATAGTTTATATAAAGGATAATAAAAACGAGTTATCTATAACAAAATAATTATAATTTTTTATAAACATTAAAGCATTTTAAAATAAAAAACATACCTAAACTAAACGATATAGAATCATTACAGTTATTTGGAACCACAAACCCATATTCAAGGAAAAGAGTCCGATTACTGTGAGAGCCATAGTTAATGAAAACTTGAGAATACTTTTTGAAATTGCATAAGCTTTTGATTTCATACTGCTTCGTCTTCTTATTAAAACCAACTTCCACCTAATGATTGAATACTTAATTTATAAAAAAATAAAAACAAATATAAAATAAAGACAAATCTGATTTATTTACCTGTACTTCAGGACTATGATTGAGAAGGTCAAGATAAGGTGCTAAAGCAAGATGAAATGTGCATGACTTTCCACAGCAATTATCCTGAAAGCAATCAAAATAAACACATCGAGTATTCACAGAACACCATGCCCATTTATATATATCAAATCCAAATGCATTGTGAAAAACTGGAGAAGACAGTTCTAAGTTCTTCAACAATTCCCTTAATTGTCTATATGATTGCCTAACTGTTTCTATCTGTCTTGAAACAAGTGAAGAAACTGATGCTGGAAGTTCAGGTAATACATTAAAATCATAAAATGCTGGGATGTCATAAGACTGAGGCAAAGATTTAATGTAATGATACCATTCAGATGTCACTGACTTTGCTTGCTCACACATTAAGAAAACACTTAAAATCTCATGACCAATTGCATTGGGATAAAATCTGAAAAGTTTAGAATGTACAGTAGTGTTAAAGACAGTTGGGTACTTACGTATTAGCATCACAACAGTCAGTTTTGTGGCAAGTCAAATTAGCACCATGAGATTAGTGACTAGATATTATAACAATGAAAGAAATTAATAAGAAGAAAAAAATTCTGACTCACATGTTTTATTGGAAAAATAATTATTAATAGTAAAATTGATTGCAGTTATACTAATACGTAGGCACCGACAATTCTTTATAAATTTTTAAAGAAAATATCGAAGCATACACAATGAAAATTGAAAAGGCAGGAATCAAGTAAGATTACATAAATGTCAGAATTATTTAATAATGATTCATCAATGTTCAAGATTTATACAGTCATATTTAAAAAAAAAACAAATATAAAATGAGAAAATAATTTTATTTTAATAATTTAAGCTTACAAAGACTAGTGAATCAAAGCATATAAATTCAGATATTATAGATCCCTTTTACTGGATGATTTGAATTATTCTATAAAGAAATTGAAAAAAAAATCTTCTGGACCAGAGACAACATATCACCAGAATAACTAAAAACTGCTGGATCTGGCAGCACACAGCTAATTAAGGACTTAATTCAACATATTTAGGATATTGAGACATGGGAGTGTTGAAAAACAGAATGAAAAACCTAATACCATTGTATGAAATAGAAAAAAGTGAACTGTTAGACTGTAGTTATTATAGAGGAATAAGTCTTTGCATATCTTACAACTTTAAAATAACTATTCCTTTTAGCAGGCTTTTACCCAACATTGACTAACAAGATTGATGACTTTAAATTTGGATTTAGAAAAGGCATATCGACTATTGAGTAGATTTTCAATTTAAAAGAGATTCATGAAAAATGTTAAGAATTTGTAATTGATAAACACAATATTTTTTACTGACTTCAAAGCAGCATTTAATTGCAAGAAAATCGTTCATACATGTTATGGATGAATTATACATTGTTGAAAAATTCCTTGCACTTGCTGTTTTAACTCTTAGAGATATTAAGATATAATTATGTACATAAAGAAACTACAGAAAATCTTGAGGTTCAGAATGCAATAAATACCTCTTGTTCAATGTCACCATAAAAAAAGTTAATACAGTACTTGGAAAGATAATTAGACATGATATTAAAAGTAATATTTTTGCTAAGTCAATTCTAATTTGGTTTATGCTGATGACATTTGCATTGCACAAACATCAGCTATTAAATAAGCTTTCATGTTATTGGAACAAAATGCTTAAAGAATTAAAGCTAAACAAAACTAAAACAAAATATTTGCCTTATATAAGATGACTTACTTGGTAATTATGAATTTGAAAATTTTTAAAGTTTTACTCATCTTGGAATAGAGTTTTGGCCACAAAAAATGATTAACTAAAAAAAAAATACATAAGAAAATCACCAGAAAGCAAATGTTTTTATGGCTTAAGGAATTATTTAAAAGCTCCAACTTTCTCAAATTACATATTAACAACTTCTTTATAAAAGTTTCTTACAATTCCTTCTAACATTGCTCTCCTTATAATTATTTGTCTTTTTATTACCACTTGGTATTTCAATACACTCCTATTTAAACATCTAGAAAATCTTAATGATTATTTTCATAAGATAAGAGCATCACAAATGTACATTTTCATTTTATTTTAAGTAGTGTATTATATGAAATTTACATACATCTTAAAATATAATAAATATATCAATTAAAAACTGAAAAACATACTGTTAAATTATAGATGTATATTGATCTATATAATATTCTGTACTGTAATTATATATATATATATATATATATATATATATATATATATATATATATATATATATATATATATATATATATATGTATATATATATATATATATAAGAAATGGAAAACAAAATTTAAATTATATTTGAAAACAGATATTGATAATTAGATAATATGTAATATAGCAAATTTAAAAAGTATTCAAATATAATACATAAAAAATAGAACAATTCTGAAAAATTATAATTATATAAAGAAAACATTGAATTAAAGTGTATAAAAAATAATAATAAATTAAGAATGGCAAATCTAGAAAGAATGTAAGGACAATTTATAGGAAAATGCAGCTAGAAGAAGCAAGAGCAGGAACAAATAGAAACAAATGAAAAGGGAGGAAAAAAATTAAGTTCTTTCAAATCAGAGAAACAAGGAAAAAAGGAAAAGTATTTTAAAATTATTTATGCAAATATCTGAAGAATAAAACAATACACAAAAGAATATAATATAAAAATACAACATGAGAGATATTAAAATATTTAAAATCAAATAAGAAATAAAAACAAATTGGAAAATTAAAATAAGACAAGCACCTAAATAATCTATTGAAAATTAAAGATGTAAAATAATATATCACGAACAAATAGATATTTATTGAATGAAGGCATTGCTTCTACTCAAAAACACAATCATGTCACATGTCAACTACCAATATTTAAAATAAAATTATAAATACTAAGCACAAATAATATTTTAGAAGGTATTTAAAATTTTTTTATTCATAAATATTGCATATTTACTATCTTAAAAGAAGAAAATGCAAAAAGAAAGAATAAGTAATTACATACCTTTTAAAAAAAATTCCCAAATCCAACTTTAAAATTTTTCTAGGAGTTATTAATAATTTTTCTGGAATAGAAATTATGATATCACCAGAAAATATATTTTCTTTTGCCATAAGTCCTCTTCCAGAATCTAATATAAAACAATTCCATAGCAATAATTTTTTTTGCATTTATGAATTAAAAAACAACCAAAATAAATTTTCACATATATTTTCAATAATTTGGTTTATAAAATACTTTACATTTTAAATAAAATTAAAAAGCATAAAATAAATTCAGATAAATCTTTAATTTAAAAGATAAAAAAAAATATTTTTCAATTTAGCTTGTTGTGCTTAAATTTAGATAATACATACACCATATTTTTTCACTTTGTGTAAACATAAATTTTTATTATTAGAAATTTAAAACACCAGGTAATTTGAACCATTTGTCAGAATTAAGGATTTTAAATAATGTCTAGCCGAAAATTGTGTATTATATTATAAATCTGTTATGAACATTTTTGACTGAATAAGACTGTATTTGTAATAAAAGTTTACTTAAATATTGTAAAGCAATAAAATAATACTTAAAAATGTTTAAATTAGACTGGTATTTTAAAGTTCTATACTTGATTTAAATATATTCCACCTGCTTATAGACAGAAAAAAGTCACAAGATATAGAATAAAAGAGAATACAGACAAAGAATGTTCGAAGTTATTGAAAAGAAGTAATATTAAAGCCAAATTGTTGTCTAAAACATTCATTAAGAAATATTCTATAAGTTTCAATAGTCACAAAAGATCATGCTATTTTATGTGAGTTTCAAAAATGCTTTTAATATTCCTCATTCATATAATTTTACATACAAATTATAATGAAAACAATATTGTGAACAAATAATTTACATATGAAATTATATGAAATTTTTTTAAAAAAAAGCTTGAGTGTGAATACCAAAATATTGAAACAATTATTTCAATGACAGTTTTCATATTCCGCAGATGAATTATGATTTGGCAAACAAAGATATAAACCAGCAACATTATAAATAAATATTTTGGTATGACAAATATATATAAATCCTAAAAAATGCCAGAAAATCAGGAATTAAATTAATTATGTAACAGAAAACTTTTATAAAGATTTCTCAAGTATACCAAAAAACCTATAGCTAGCAGTGATAGCAAAAATAACAATACGTAGCAGAGAATTTGATTTCCCAACAAAAATATAAGTTGATTTATTACAAAAATTTCCTCAGTATTCTGTGTTCAACTGTCAAATAACATCTTCAGCAAAATTTTAGTTTTTAAAAATTCTTTTCCCTGGTTAAATAGACTTTTTCGCTAAAGTGAACAGATCCGTACAGAGGGTAAAATGCACCAAGCAAGCGATAAAGTGGTGCGATAAGTTTGCAAAACTGGTTTAATGGTTCGGATTACGTATCTATGACGTGCTTTTCGTTTATGAGGTAACGTGATCGCTTGATATGCGCGTTTTGTATGTAACCCTTGAAACTATTAAAGAATAATCTTAACGCTTTGAGTTTCGTTATTCGATTTTTGGAGTTTGTGTGTTGCTTGCAAAAATTAATAACTATTGATGAAGATATATTGATTTTATGTTTTCGCGGTGTACGTAGGAAGAAAGAATCATCGAGAAAACATAATAGAAGATTTTTTAGATGCGATAAAAAAGGTATATTCGCCGAAAAGTAACGATTCAGAGAGCAATGAAGATTAGGTGAGTTATTTTGTTTTTCATTACAATTTTATTCATATTTAGAAACTACAGTTTTTATAAAAATGAATGTTTCCATAAGTAAATGAATGTTTATGTTGTGTGTATTGCATGTTAGTGTTAGAATGTGCAGCGTACTGAAATTTCTTTAAGGTGGGCAATATATTCAGAATCGAGTTTAAATTAAAAAATGAAATTTGTAAATGTTCGAAATTTAGTTTTATTGCCGGTTGGCACTGTAGTAGGTAGCGCTACACTGATGTTTTTTTAAGGTGGGCGCCATTGCTTGATATGTTTAAAATTGAGTTTTAAAAATTTCGTTTCTATTTATTATATTTTTAAAACTTCTACAGTATTTAATTATAATGAAACATTCAACTTTTTAATATTTGGAATTCTAAAAAATGTGCGATTTCAAAGCTGAAGTTCGAACGCGATCGTTATTTGTTGATGGCTATCGCGGTTAGTGACGTAATTTAGGTTGGCGACAGAGCTGTAGATTGCTTGGCGCAAAAATTTGAAATCGCGCCAATCCCGTACGGATCTGGTAACTTTTACCGACTTTTTTTTTTGCCAATAGAATAAAAATAGAGAATTTTCATTACATATTCTAATAACTGTAGAGATTTTATCATTGTGAAGTATTTTTGGTCAGTTTTCAATTATTTCCTGTTTTGATTTAAAAATTAAACTTATATTTCAATGTAAAAAAATACATTTTCAGTTTCAAATGCACTAAATATTCATTTCCTAAGATGTAATTCTTTGAGGCTATTTTTGTTGAATTTTTTAGTTTGCTATCTTAATTTTAAAATATTTTTCTTAAATTGTATTTTTTTAACAATATCCTTTCCCAGCTTCTTTTGGTTATGAATATAATTAATTCTGCTTAGATATTATATTTTACAGTATATTACTGATGAATATATATATATTTATTGAATTTATCATTGTAAGTTTTAACTTATTCAATAAAATCTGTGAGTATGCATTAGCTGTTTAATTACACTTATTCAAATATGATTCCTTTATAATTTAATATGATCAATATCTTTTAATATAGTTCTTATTAATTATTGAAATGTTCATTTAGGCATTGATAGTTTTTGAAGTAATTATTTAATACCATTGCATAAGCATAATTTATAGAATTTTTGTTGCAAATGAAATCACATTAAAGGGATTATATTCCATTTGTTTTATATTATTAATATTTACACCAGTAATCAACACTAATTTTTTTCAATAGTTTTTGAACGTTATAACCATTTTTTACTCTAAATAAGCTTGGAAACTCTTCTTCAATGGAAACTGAGTCAAAAAGACTATGAGAGCTGTTCTACATTTGGAGCGCAATAAAATATTTTGGAATTATATTAGATTCTCTGTATTTATGTAAACTCTTAATTATATAGTCACAAATAAAGAAATCAATATTTGTATAGTAGCTGCTTAATAACAAACCTGAAAAATGTTTTGGTTTCAATTCCTTTGATGGCTTAAATCCATTTCTTCCCATCCACTTAGATAATGAGTTAAGATTTTCTTCACAAATATTTTCAGATTTTGTTGAACTTTCGCATACTTTTTTTCTTCTTTTGCGGTATGTTCTCCCTAAATTTCTTCCCATGGTTTATAGTTATGCAAAATTTTCAGAAAATATTCATGTTTGTATATAAACAAAAAGATTATTGTACAAATGAATAATATTTAATATGACAGTTGAGGATATTAACAATAAATAAGAAATTTGATGAAATTACTAAACTTTACAAATCTTATATAAATTGTTACTTTCGAATCCTACTCTTAAAATTTTTCAAAATTTCATTTAGTTTTAAAAAAATTTTGTTCATTAATCTTTAAAAATTAATATAAAAGGAAATATCCAAAGCACACATGCCTGCAGCGAAATAACAAAACTTCTTAATGTCACTAATATTTACAAATATACAAATTACAAATCAAAAACTAATCGGCTTATAGAATTAAAGAAGATACTCTGCTAATGCCAACTTATAAAATTCCTTTTTCAAAGTAAATGGAAAATAATCTGGCAACATCCTGTTCCAATTCTGCTTGCATTTTTTATTATTAAATTTTATTTGTGTGATTAAAATACATCCTTAAGATAACAGTGCAGAGAAAACTTCTTCGAAGTACAATAAGAATTTATAAACATCATTGTTTGGCCTTTGAACAACACTCACTGTTCCTTTTTAATTTTAGGAAATTATACTTTTTTTTATTACGCATATAAAACTTAAAAAATTTAAAAATTATAAATCTGGTAAATAATTAAAAACTACATAAGCGAAAACTTACCTTTAAAGCAACATAATAATTATAATAATTAAAGAAAAATATAAAAAAATTAATTAATTGAAAATAATGATAAAATAAATAAATATATATCTGATGTAAATTTAAATACAATCTAATTAATCTTTTTAAATTTTTCTATATAATGCGGAGCATTGTTTTTAATTATTATGTGAGAATTTTTTTTCAATAATCGTTTTTAATTTTCTTATGATTTGTTTTAAATTTTTATAGTGATTTTTAAAAATTATTTTTAATTTTTCAAGGTTTAATATGATAAATTATCATTAAAATTCATTTAAATAAGTAAATACATTACAGTTGATGATAAATTTATAAAAAATATGAACTTAATTGCTGCAAAAATAATGGTAGAATTAAATCTAAAAGTAGATATTATTTTCCACATTATTTATTCTGATTAAACTTTTTTTAATTTATCCTAATTATATAATAATTTATTGAAACATATTTATTAAGAAGAAATGATATAAATCAAACAATGAATTAAAAAAGTCCTAAATTAATTAACCAAAGCAAATAATGATGAAAAAGATTAATGCATACAAATCTACCACATAATTCTTACATAATATATTTCGTTCATAATATGTATAACTATAATTTCTTAATATAAAAACGTAGCAAGGAATAAAAATGAAAAAAATAAAATGAAAATTTTTGAAATAAAATTATGAATAATTCATAAAGATTAGAAATATGAAATAAATAACTGAATGTGTAAAAAAAAGATTTTCTTAAGAAAAGCATACATTTATTTCACATTTTATTAATACCAACAAAAAAGGTGAATAAGGGTGATAGTTAAAAATTGTCTTTTTCATTACAATGAAATTGATAATATTGACATTATTGCTTTTAATAATATTTGTTAAGAAAAATTTAGTATGGTGTATGTCATTGCCATTATTGGAGTTTTTTTATTTTATAATTATTGATATTATTAATTAAATATTAAAATTTATAAAACAAAGCTGCTAAAATTTAAGAAAATATTATTTTAAAAAGTTACTTTATAAGAAATTAGAATACTGAAAGCAATTAATGCTGATACTATGATTTCAGGAACAAATGTTGAAACCTTTACACCTTTAAAAGTTAGATTTCTAGTAGTAAGACTTTTCTATAGATGAGACATTTAAAAAAAATTAATAAATTTTTCGATTTTTCTATGATATATTAATGCATTATAGTTTTAAATTATTTTTTAATAGATATCTTGCTGTACAAGAAAATACTGTTTTCTTTTCAGTTATGTATTTAAAGGGTGGATATAGGAGCACCCTGTTTTGTAAAATTTCTTTTTAAATAAATATGAATACCAATCCGATAGCCAATAGATATAGTACGGGGTCCCTTCTCATTGCTAAATGTTCTGTAGTTGGTTTTGTTTCATTTGAACAACTCAATTTATAAAATTTCGTTGGTCGAGAGAAATTAAGCCCATTCCTTTGAGGATTTGTCGTAGTTGAAGAAATGGACTGTTTGTAAGTTGAAATAAAGAGGAAAATTCTGAAAATAGACGAAAAAATTTTAAAAATTGTCAAAAAATGGGAAATTCAAAAGAACAACCTTTAGACAATTTTAAAAATTCGAAAAATTATCTGAAAAAGCACACAATACCAGCAAAATGAAGCGGAAACATTCCTCTCGGAAAAATTCATAAATTGGAAAAAGCTTTGTTTGCTTAGATGAGAAAAATAAGCAGAATGAATATTCCTGTTCATGGTTAAAATGATTAACGAAAAATCCAACTAATTTGCTTTGAAGCTAATCATAAAAGATTTCAAAGTATTAGACTGTTGACTCCAAAATTTTAAACGAAGACACTGTTTGAGCTTTAGAAAATCGTATGGTGAAGTGCAGTCAATAAAATGAGAGCAAGTGTTATCTTTAAGAGGAATCTTATTTTACATGTGTTTCTTATACAGCAGAACTCCAGTTATTCGATTCAATTGGGACCAGACCACATTTGGATGATTAAAAATTGGATTAACTGGATTTTTCGAAAAAAAAGGTTTATTTTAATTAATTACTGTGCGTTGAAAATGGGGGGAAATGTACATATTTTTAAAGAAAAAGAACTTTTATCATTTAAATGAAAAGACATTATTTTACATGTTAAGGTATTTGTTAAGGTACAGTGCTGTACATTGATACAGTATATTTGTACAGTGCTACAAATGAAAATCATTCCTTGCCGAAAATCTCGGTCAAAGTAAGTTGTTTTCCTGCCTTCATACGTTTACGGGCAGCTAAGTCGCGCATTCGTTTGGCAGTGAGAATTTGCATGTAGTCCGACACGGGCTGAATCTCTGTCCATTACGAAGAAATTTCAAAGCCAGAAGACGCTTCACTAGCTGATGGTCTCGTATCTGCTTTAACTTGGATATTAAGAATAATTCTTCTTCCTTGACAGTTCAAATAAATTTAGCATCATTTGCAATTTGAAATCTAAGATTTACTTAATATATACTCTAATATAATACTCTAATATATTACTCTAATATATTTCAGCTTTAGCTTCTGAACATTCAGGAATTTTCAAAGGAATGTTTCTGAATTCTTCAAGTGACACATCATTCTCATCTTTTCTTTTCTCTTATCTTTCCTTTTCTTGAGTTTTTCTTATTTTCCATCGATTTTTTAGTCTAATTTATTTTTCTGAAATTCTTGAAATGATTCGGATAGAAGGAGTTCGGATAATTAGAGTTATACTGTAGTACATTCTAAATAATTCTTTCCATTAGTATTTTATTTGTAAAAAAAGTAGTTTTTTAAAAAAATACCAGATGTTAATAATTAAATACATTATTTTTCTATTTTACGAACTGTTTTACTGTCCCTACGAGTTCATGAAAACGAGTACTTATTGAATTAATCCATATTAAAATTTTCTTGCATATTGACAATGAGATTAATGGAAATTTTGAAATCTATTTTAGATTCAGCAATGCAAAATATTTGCATCAAAAGTCTCATATGATCAATAAAAAACAACCATTTCATGTTAATAATGAATGCAAATGTGAACTGTTTTCTAAGGAAGTTACTATTAAAGAACTGTTATCAAGGAAGTGTATACCCAGTCTTACTTCCTTATACCCAGTCCAGTATTAGGTTAGGTAGAAGCTGCTGAGAAAAGGAGTTCGTGATTTAGAAGCAGGAACTAAACAGGAGACAAACTAATACTTGATTTACGCCCGTAGATCTTACTTCACTTGGAGGACATTGCGACCATGACTTAGTGAACGTACACCAGTCTTCATTAGTGAGTAAGTTACATCTTTTGTTAAGTCAGGAGTTGAACTAATCACCTTCCGACAATGGGAACAATTATCTATCCAATTAGGCTACCTCAGCTTTTAGATGGAAGGGTTCAAAATTTTTTGCTTACACTGATTGATAGTCCTATTGATTATGACAATGTTGAAGAAACTGGTATGCTATGCATCTCGTTTGAATTCGTTGTTAGTACAGTTGTACAACAGTATTTTCCTTTCCAAAGTGGACCATACATTTAGTAGAATCCTACCCAATGTAACTTTCGTACAACAAGGATTGTTAATTAAACAATAACTTTAATTAAGTACTCATATTTGGGGTAACAAAGCTCACATTAATAAGTTATTTCAATTTATGCGGTAAAATCATGTTTTATTTAAAAAAATCATTCTAAAATGCATTCATATAATTAAAAGAATATAATGTAACCAGGCATAACTATTATGCACTGTAAAAAATTAAAATTAGAAATATCTTTAAATGTTATAAATGCATTGAATGAAAAAGAAATATATACTCTATGTGTTAAACAACACATTCAAAATAATTCAGAATAAAAATAAGCCCTTATTTTAATAAAGATAAATATTTCAACGTCTTAAAGAAATAGTCTTATAAAACTCATTAAAAATAAATAGAAATTTTTCATTGGTAAAATAACCAACAGAGAAAACTTTTCAAAATAGGTATCATGAAATATGAATCGTAAAATTTCCTTTTTCTCTGAATACTTGTAATCCCCGTTTTGATTTGTTTGTCGCTCAACATTCATTTTTGGCTAATGAGCGCTAATTAGATATCTAGTGTATCAGCTTTGGTATTAAAAATTTACACTGAGAATATTTCTGAATTTATTAAAAAGATATATTAGTAGATAACATTTTTTATTTTAAATAAATTAAATCATAAACTCCATTAAAGCTTTTTTCCTTCATAATATCGTAGAAGAAGATGTATTTTTCAAATATGAGAGTCGCATTTGAAGTAATCTTTACTATTTCTTCATCAACTGCTAGTAGTGAACATTCGTTCAGTAAATTAAAATTAATTCTGACATATTGACAGTCAACCATGGGATAGTATCACCTTAGAGAGATTAAGCATTTTTAAATATAGAACGAAGGTAATTTGAAGTGGTCGATACAGATGAAGTAATTGATTAATTGGAATTGCAAGGAACATGTATGCTCCAATATTAATATATCAGGCTATCATTGTTGTTAATAAATGCATTTACTTATATCTGTCAAAATGTTCAATTGATTGCAATCAACATAGGATTAAAGAGTGTCATGAGCGAAAGCAACTACGGAGACCTCTGGATTCAATCTGACAGTCGTAGTTCAATTTAACGTTTCAAAAATTTGGCCCGCATAGGAGATAAAACCGTTTTATCTATCATAAGAAAAATATAATGCTTATCTCTCACCATCACAAAGTATATTTTCAATGGATCCCATCCCATGCTAATATCTATAGGAATACGGAAATGAATTAGCCGACACTCTTGCTAAGGAGGGGCTAGAACATCCTGTCCCTTTCACCTCAGAGCTCATATATTTAGAGTTATTCTCATTGCAAAAAGCTCAAAATAAAGAAAAATGATTAATACCTCTGCTTCGCAACTGGTATGAAGGCAAAAAATCAGAACTTTTCCTACCTCTTCCTTGTGACAGGTAGACCAACACATATCTGTTTTTACTTACCAGTGGACACTAGAAAGGTCTCATATATTCTGGAGGCAGCAAGAGAAGAAGGTTAAAAGAAGTGGCCCACTCCGCTTCCTATTAAGATCAGCAACTTGAAGCATTTAGCCGCAGTGAGTGAGTAGGAGGGTGACCACATTCTCCCTCACGTAGTTGCTGTAACTCCATGGATTGGGGACGCTTCTAAGTTAATCTGTGACATCCAAAAACCTTCCGCTGGTGTGGCGTGGATGTGGAGAGGACAGTGCAAGCTCAAATTGACCTCATTACCTAGCTATTGTTCAAAATTACGAGGCGCTTGGAGACAGGCCATTATTCCAAACCTGTTAACCTTAAGACACAGTCCGGGACTCACTTGAAGAATTATATATGCATGGTAGAGCCCAACTCTGGGCTAGGTACAGAGAAGTTTATTGGTGCAACAATATTTGCAATGTTCGGACCATAGTGGCTTGATAGTGCTAAGGCGTCGTTTTCAATGTAGAAAGATAATATGTTCGAATACGGACTTAACCAACGTCCTTTCACGTTAATTGAAGTTAGTTGGGGTACGTTAAATATTAGGTGAGCGAATGTGCTCTAAGTGAAAGGATGTCCTTCGTTGTAGTATATCAAGTATTGTTGAGTTGTCAGTTTGTTTCCTGCTTCTACATTACTAGGACTTCCATCTTCCCTAAGGAGCTTCCATCTAACTGCTGGAAGCTACAGAACTTGACAACTTCTTAAAGTCCATCTCTGGCTAGGTACAGGAAAGATGGTGGTGGTCACATTTGGCGCGTTTTCGGAAGATATAATAATTTCACAACCGAAGTGAGGAAATTTTGCAAAATTCACGGCATGTAAGGATCTTGTTAGTATATCGGGATTTTTCCTCTTGTAGGGATTTTATACCTCATTTCTTGATTACTTGATTCTAGACCAGAGATGGACTGATATTGTCTTATCAATTTCCTTCGAAATAATTTTGCATTTGTTTTGTATAAGCTCTGAAATGTATGTACACGTATAAAATTATTTCGTACTTTAAACCGTTTACTATTATATTTATGTTCTTCTCATCTGGTAATTTTTATTGCAATCTGATTGCTTATTCTTGTTGCATACTTATTTATGTTTTTCTCTTCATCGCGTCATTTATGCAAAAAATTTCAGAAATGTGCTTGCATACATTTTAAAGAAATTTTCTCGTTGAATTATTAAAGAATTTTGAAGTTGGTTTTACTTTTGAATTTATTGAATTACTGACACATTTTTAATTTCTTAATTTCTCTTATTCTTCCAATCATTTTGTTAATAACGAGAATTGTGAATCATTTCAACAAATTCTTATTTTCTTGATTATTGTTTGAAGATAAGATTTCATTAATTTTATTTCTTACTGTTTTAGAATCATAAAAGGACTACATTTTACTTAATTGATTGGATTAAAATAGCATAACAAAAGTATACAAAAATAGATGAAAAGAACATATCAAACTGTAGTTTGATAGCAAAAGAAATCAAATTGGTTATAAAAGAATTTGGGAAATTATAATTTTTTTTTAAAATCAAAGGTGTCATATTTATTGACCATTGCTAATGTCTGCAAATCATATTTTGTTAAGATATGAAAGAAAATGAGAGTGCTGTTAAAATAACACAATAGCGCGGTAAAAGATAATTGTTTACACTAATACGAAACAACATTCTTAAGATTATGTGTCATCACTAAAAAAGTCCTCCAAGCATCCAAATCTTAATGGACTTTAGTTTATGAATGATAAAAGAAATTTTTTGTTGCATCTAAAAATAGTTTGTTTATAAAATATAGCTTTTTTTTCTGAGTTAAGAATATGTCAAGTGCAGATGAACTTCACGTTTGCCAAAACGTGAATCATGTATTCTGGAAAAATCTACGTTCAATTACCAACAATTTAGCTGTAAATGATAACTGTTCATTGATCTGCTGTTTGGCAACAAGTTTAGAATACATGTGCACATATTTCTAAACACATTTAAATATATATCTTTTAAAGCCAATAACCTAAGCCTATGCCCTTTTATCTTTGTGTATCTTCTCTAATATTTAGATATTTAGAAACATTTTACTTTAGACTACTCAAGCTTAATTTCCATTTCTAAATAGGTAATTTATATATATATATATATATATATATATTATATATATATATATTATTATTATATATATATATATTATATATATATATATATATATATATATATATATATATATATATATATATATATATATATATATATATATATATATATATATATATATATATATGTATGTATATATATATATAAGAGATTCAGTGTTAAACATATTGCAATATATTATCAATATGATAGTTATAGAGTTTAAATTAAGACAAAAATATTAAAGTTTTGAATTCAAAATCTTTCTTGAAACTATAAAATTGCTTCAAAACAAGGAACTTTTTCATAATTATAACTTTATCAAGTTGAAAGTTTTCACATAAGATATATTATTTAAAAGCTGGTTAAGTTGAAATAAAATCTAAATTGCATCATTACTTTTGATCAAATAAACAGGTCAATAAAATATTTAAATCAAAGTGTGCACTCTCTTTTTTTTATTAGACTGTTAATGGATCTCCAAATACCAAAAGATATGAGTTGTATTCAATTTTACAACAACAAATGGATTTAATGAAAACGTTTCCAATTTATGAATAGAATGATTTATAAATCGAAAAATTTTCTTAATTTTCCTTTCCATTGGAAAAAAAATAGGAGAGGTAGACTTTCTCCAGAAGATGAAAGATGCCGATACTTTAGTGATAATATTAGTATTACACAAGAAGCCAAGTGGCTTGCTTTGTGGTAACGCTTCTCGCTCCCTAGGCACATGTCCGAGATTCGATCCTCTGGCTGGGCAAGGTCGTCTTTCCTAGCCCTTCAGTGAGTCGATAAACTGAGTACCAAGCATGCTCGGGAGCAAAACACTGGACTTCTCATTAAGCTGACCACCTAATCGAGACACTCCAGAGCTCTTGGCCAGGAAAACAGATATGTGTCCTGTAGACCTTGCCTTACATGAGGTGTTACATATTAAGCTCTAGTCAGAGATCAACATCGGGCAGATCCGAGGTTTGATCCTACAGTTGGGCAAGGTCAACTCAGTCTTCCATCCCTTAAGTTTGTTGATAAACTGAGTACCAAGCATGCTTAGGAACTAAACATTACGGTTTTCATGTTAGGCTCACCACCTAACCGGAAAACATGCTTGTCACTCCAGTCCCTAAATCAGGAAAACAGATATAGGCATTGTAGGCCTTGCCCTACATGGGCTGTTATATTTTATGCTATTCAGAGATCAACATCGGACATATTCGAGGTTCGATCCTAGAGTTGGGCAAGGTTGACTCAGCCTTTTATCCTTTCAGTAAGCATATAAAACTGACTTCCAAATATGCTTGGAATGTCTTGTGAACAAGTGTGTCATCATATGTTGTAACCAGAGATTCCTAAGATTAAATAATGGCAAGTTCTCTACAAAGTTGAGTATTAAATTCTGTAGCAATTGTAAATATCATACACCCATTGATGTGTCATCGTAAAATATTGACACGAACAGTTTATTATTGTAAATTATGCCTTAAGCGTTAATAGTCAACCGTATTTAATGTCAAGTGTAGGAAATATCTAGGATTTGAGAGCGCTTCGTCAGTAAATGAAATATGGGCATTGTAGGCTTTGTCCTACATGGGCTGTCGGGCTACAGGCTTAGATAGATTACACAATAAACTCTATTTTCAACTTTAAAATACTTTGAAAAGTCTTCTGGAGACAGAAACTTTGTAACTTTAAAAATAAACGGTGAAGTGTCTTCAGAGCAAACATGAAATTTGCTATCTAAATTTTAAAATAGTCAAAATGATATCGAAGAAATATTATGTTGCAATTATAACAAGGAGAAAAAATAAATTCATTAAAAAATGATAGTTTTTCCGTCAAGAAAGGAATTTTAGAAAAAATAGAATATATATATATATATATAATAAGCACTTTTACAATACTAAAATAACATAAATCTTGTGTTTATTTTCAAATAAATTTTTTTTTATTTTTGTTTAAAAACAGAGAAATGACTAGCCGAACTATTTGTAACATGAAATAAGATAACACTATTTTTTAGTAAAAAAGAGCAAATTTTCAATCATATAATGATGAAGTTTATAAGTAATTTAGTAATAAAAATTTTCTTATTATTAAGACGATAAAAATATTATATAAGTTAATTTTAAAATTGAAAAAAAATACAGTTGTGGAATTTATTTTTATTGAAAAAAATGACAGAGAAATAATTTGTCAGCTGAAATAAAATTAGCAAAATTTCAAGATTCATTCAAGAAACATTAAAAAAATTAAAAAGAAAAGGAATGACACAATTTGTTTACAAAGAAAGAACATTTTGACATAACTGTGAAAACAAAAGCACCGCATAAGAATATTTTCGAAGTTTATAAAACATAAATGTTGAATTAATTCTTTATGAAAAAAATTGAATCTAATATTTGTCGTAAGAAAAAATTAATGAAATTTTAAAATATCAATATTAAAAAAACTGTTTTTCATTTTTAACATGATGTTTATAAAATTGCAGCAATAGATATTTTAACGTCACTGGGGAACAATAAAATATCGCATTACTTATTTTTCAAATATGAAAAATACTATTCTTCAGTTAATTCTTGTTAAGGAAGAGAAAAATGAATAATTTATAAATATCTAAATAAAATTGATAAAACTTTAAAATAAAAATATCTACTTTTCATTTATAAAAGGATATTTATGAGAACTACAAAAGTGGACGTTTTAAAACCACTAAAATAATAAAATTTTACACAAATTCATTTCAAAGTTTAAAAACATAACAAAGAAATCAATTCTCGTTGAAGAAAAGAAAAACGGAAGATCTACTAATTGGTAATTGGTAAGAGGAATAAGATTAAAAATATTTAAGTAGAAAAAAAAAGTGAAAACATTTTACTCATAAAAGAAATAAATATTTTGAGACACAGCTTAACAATAAAATATTAAAAACAATTTTCATATTTTAAAGTTGAGTTTATAAAAAGATAAATAAATAGATATTTTGTCTTTACTAAAACAATAAAAATACTATGCAAGTTAATTTTTAAAATTTAGAAAATACAATTGCTGAATTAATTCTTGTTAAAGAAAAGAAAAATAATAAATATCGCTACCGATTCCTTACAATAAAAATTAAAAAGAAAAATGACAAAATTTTTCGGTCTAAAAAAAATTATAAGACATTCCGTAGTCGATAGTTTGGTATCACTGTAAAATATTACATCAATTGATTTTCAAAATTTAAAAAATAAATTAGCTAAACTAATTTTTGATGATGATTGTTCATCAAAATTTAAAGAGAGAAAGTTGTTGTTGTTACTTATGACACTTGGACAAGCTAAGCTCACTATGCCGTTGGCTATGTGAATCTAAGTCAGTAGGGTGCTCGCGCGTCTTTTGTTCAATCAGAGCACCACACCACGAAGGTGAAAGTAAAACTTTTCTCTTAGCTTCACCGATAGATGGCAGCACCAGAGGATCTACTCCCTCAATTTTGGCATTAATCTGAAGGGGGAGTAAATTTCTCCAGACCATTGCACCCATGGTAACTGCTCAACGACCGACCACAGGGATTTTGATTCCACAGATTTAACGAGCACATATGTACTCAATGGGTCTTTGGTGGCATTAGGAATCGAACCTCGCCCTTCCGGATGAAAGGCCAGCCGATGCCTTAACCAATAGGCTACCACAGCCCTAAAGAGAGAATGTTATTGATTAATTCTTGTTGGAAAAGAGAAAAATTCTTTATTTATAAGTTCAAAGTTTTTATAAAAATGCTTTTTAATGGTAAAAATGGTTTTTCACACTAGGGTTAATTTTCTCGGTACCTCTAAGTGAAATCATGAGAAGTATTCAAACCTACAAGCTAAAAAATCGAACCTTTAGTGTCATAATTCAGAAAAATTGCTATTTTAAAATAAATAACATTAAAGAATAAAATATCTAATATATATCATATGCTGCAGAAGTATAGATAAAATTTAATAAAATAATTATAATTATTTTGTTGATATTCAAAGAAATTAATATATTTGATAAATTATAAGCTTCCCACATGTGTGTGAAATATTATATAATCATTTCCTTTTAAAATTGTATGATAATTTTACAAACCTCATTCATGATTAATAAGTAAACTTAAAATAAAATATAACTATGAGAATATTTTCGTTTTCTTTTTATAAAATTATAATGTTTTTGATTCAGGGATTGTTATACACTGATAAAATTATAAAGCTTTTAACTGGTGTAAATTTTAATGTCAAAAAAATTAAAATTCCTTTGAAATTATTCTCTCTTTCGCAGTTGTTTTTTTTATATTTTAACATTATTAATAACCACACATTTGGGAACTTTTACAAAAATCTCAAACACTACATGCTTTTTCTTTTATTTTTGTTCTTAACCACTTTGAAATTCACCGAAAGAAAAACTTGTAAATATTATTAATACTTATAATTTAGCGCAAAAACATTTAAATAAGAAACAAGAGCAATACTTATGTATGTTATACTACAAAAAAAATCAATTTAAAATAAATTTAAAACAAATTAGATTCGGTGGACTTGGAAATATGCTTTTTGAAAAATAATAATAAAATTATTTTAAGATGAATCATATTTAGATAAAACATCGTAAACATGGAAATGAAACCTTAAATAAAATTTTCTACTCATCATTTAATTGAATACACGTGTTTGAAAACAATCAGAGAAAAATGTGAAGTTGAGATGTTTATATGTTTAAAAGTAATTGAATATATTAAAAAATACTAAAATTGTTGTTGCGTTAGAAAAAAATTAAATCTATGTAGAAGAAAGCTTGTCTATGTAGATTGTTGTTTTTGTTCTGTATATCCGTTGTGAATTGCTCTGTATATGAGTTGCTACTTATTGATAAAAAGTGAAGGTATAAAACTTATTTTGTTAAATTACTGTTGTCTGCTTAAAAGAGCTGTTTTAAGCTCTTTTAATTTTTTTAAATGTGTTTTAACATTTAAAAAATTTCGCCTTTCCAATAATTTTAAAAACGAGTATTTTGTTACGTTTCATAAAGCAAAAAATCTACGACTGAATTACTTAAGATTGTGAGGGAATATCTTATGACTGTTATTGAATATTTAATCTCTCATATTATTATTTTTAATTAATGATTGGTGCCTTTACTCTTTGCTTATTTCGAATGTAAACATTGACCATTGCACTTGAATACAAATGAAATATGAAGTAGCTTTGAGGGAATACATCAAAAATTTTAATTTACATTCGTGTGAATTTTAATGATGCTGCATATAAAGTATGAAATATTCAATGGTCATATTTCATAAAGAAAATATAAAAAAAATTATACACTATATTATACAGCTTTTAAAAGTTATTTGAGAGAGAGAGATTTGATCACAGCTACGAAATCTAATTATTCAAGGACATCTAATTTTGAGTGGATTTTTACTAGTGCTCGATGTAGAAATCGAACCCAAAAATTGTTAAACTGAAGGCCAGAAGCAGACTCTTCAGCTTCGAACTTATCTGGAAAACACCAAAAGTATATTAATAATTTCTATAAAATTAGAGAATTTTTTTCATTTTTTAAAATAATTTGTGAAATATTTAGATATTATTTTTTCAAACAGGAAGATTAAACATAATTATTTATTCAAATAAAAATGGGAATCTATTTTTATATATCTTAAAAAAATACAAAATTTACAAGGATATATTTAAGAAAATATTTCTATAGTTATTAACTATGATGCTAATATTTGGATAGTTCTTTGAGTATAACCATTTCAAAGTTTTTTTTTAACTACCAATTATTATTGGTAAATGTATTTTTTATGATTTTATTAAGTTTAAGCAAATTTAATATTTCTTATAATTGAGTAAAGATGAGTGTTTCAATATTTATAAAATATTGCATTCTTTTTATTATAGTATTATGTGTTTTTAACTTATGAGCTTATACCATAATACATCTATTAAAGGGTTTCATTCTTGAAAAAAAAATAGTTTCAGGAAGTTACTATGGAATGTATATAAAAATAATATAAATATCTTCTTCTATTTTTATTAGTACATTCAAACTTAATGTTAGTTATAATAGTATACTTTTAATTTTCAATTCTCTTTAATTAAAAGTGATGAATTAAAATTGAAAATATATAATATATATATATATATATATATATATATATATATATATATATATATATATATATATATATATATATATATATATATATATATATATATATATATATATATATATATATATATATATATATATATATATATACATATATATATATATAATGAACTACTTTTTTAAAATATGTAACCGAAGAAATTTATTGCAAAGTTTATTTCGAAATCTATTTTTAACTGTGGGTGTTTATCTAGTTCAAAATAATAAATTGTGCACAAATAAAATAAAATCCAAAATAAATACAAATGAGAATATTATACAAAATATTTTATTTTAGCGATAGATAAAAAATACAGTTTTACAAATAGAAACTTTATACAATCACATGAATCAATTTTGTCACAAGATGTAGACAGTAAGTTTTAAGTAATTCATTAACACATCAAGACTAGAACATTGCTCTTGTTTTTTAGGAAAAACAATAAGAAATAATTTAATTCCTTAAGTAGCAATCCCATTATCTATAATATACTATTAAACATTGCAAAAATCTCACTTCTGAAAACCTTTCATAATGAGATGTCCTAAAGTAAAATGACTCATTTATAAAATGTTTTCTATGAAACAAAGCTCGGTAATAATGTACATGGACTTCTAATTATTTTAATCTTTTCCATTAAACGGTTATTAAATGTGTCATTTAAACGGTATTCTATTGAACACGTTTAAATAATATATTAAATATGTCTATTAAATGCAGATTAACTGACTGTGAAAGTAAAATATCACAAATATAAATTTCTTTAATTTCGGAAATATTATTTGCTAAATGAGCCAAATTAATTGTTAAAATAGAAAAAAAAACCCAACTGCAAATAAAAGATATCTGTTTTTTTAAAGGTATTATTATTATTATTATATAAAAATCTGCTTTTTATCGTAATTATTTTATTATGACAAATAATTTTGATTATTGTTTAGATGATTGTTTATCGCAGAAACAGAGAAAGAGATTAGATATTCTCAGATATATCGCGCGCGTGCGATCCATAAATTAATTAAAAAATATATAAACTAATTTAGAAAGCTGTAAAAATATTTAAAATTAAATAATTTTAGAAAAGTTTTGACTGTTTTTTACTGAGAAATATGTACAAGTCATTTACTCTAAAGAAATATTTTGCCTTTTAACAAAAAGTTTAATATTAATTCCAAAAACCAATTCATTTTAAAATTTGAAATTAAATTATAATTATAGAAATGAAACATAAAAATATCCATTAGAATCAATATTTATTTGACACAAACAAGAATTTTTACACTGCTTTTAATATACAATTGAAATGTTATTCTCATGATGCATATTTATAATTATGATAAATGATATATATATAACCATTTAGAATTTGCATGCGTTTTAAATCTGTTTAATAATGGAAATAAAAACACTCAATGGAATATACATCTGAATGAAAAGTACAAAATTAAATAAACAAGTAATAATTAAATTACAGGTTTTATGATAATGTTATTTATATATTATAAATATATACATATACAAAAAAAGAGAAGAAAACAAATTGTATTATAAATTATAAATAATATCAAAAGCAGCAAGCATCATAACACCGAAAAACGTTCAAATTCTACTTTGCTTTTGATAAATATATAAAAATACAATAAAAAATCAGAAAACTGTCATATCATTAGTTTAGAATTATAGGAAATTAAATATGTTGCATTTTTTTAATCTTAATAGTGTTAAAAATAAGATCATATTTAGTTAGAAAAGTTTGCTGCTTTTGGTACTGCAATATAAAACCTGAGAACAAACTGCTTTTATCACTTATATTTCGTGACAAGAAACCGCTTAGAAATATATCACCATGGTGTAAGACACCGTTTCAGAAATATGCACAGACAATCGAGCAGTTTTGAGCATCCGATGCCATCTTGTCAACAAGGCGACAACGGAAGAAAGTTCGATGTAATGTGAAGACGAATTGCGTACCAGTCGCGCAGTATTTGGTATGTATGTACATAGTTCACAGTTTATATTTCACTAATATTAAATCACTTTAGTTTTTATTTTTCTTTCCTTTTATGTAGCCGTAAGTGTTGTAGAAGTGATTGAAAAATTCCGCCTTCTGTGAAACTTTGTTGGCCCACTCGGTGTTGTCGAAACGTGGAAGCTCACCCTGGTATTCTTCAGGCAAAATACTTGGTGAAAAGAACTTGTGAAGCTTTGTCACATTCTTTCCATGAAAGTGAAACTGAAAAATTGAGACAGATTATAATATTTGATATAGATTCAAAATAAAAATGTTACAAAACATTAAAAAAATGATTTCATTTAATGATAACCCATTTAAACTGGAAACGAAATTAAAAAAAATTATCTGATTTACTCTTTTTTTTACTGATTATCAGCAAATTCCCTTATCTTTATCTTTTATTTAACACAAAAGTAAAAGAACATTTACAATTGCAGCATTTCTGTCATCATGTGATTTCTTCAATTCAGGAAATACACGATATTCAATTATGGTAAAATTATATTTTTACACATAATATTGAAAAAAAATATGTATTGTAACTCATAAATGAATATAAAATAAAGTAAAGGTTTTGAATTTATCCACAAGTAATCCGACATTTTAATCAAAGACTATTGAAAACTAATTATTATTTAATTCGTCTTTGTGATCAAAGGCGCACGCGTAGAAATTTATATGAATGCTCAAAATCTAAAACAAATAATCGCAAGAAAAAAGTAATTGCGTTGCTAATGAATTACATCATCGCAATTTGAATAAAGAGTTTGTAATCTGCACATGTAAGTTCATTTTTAATGGAAATGTATTGCCTTTCTATAAAAAAAGTACGATTTGCAAATCCTACCACGTTCGTTTTTAGAAGAATATCGTGTTTTTAAAGAAGTGCAGTTCTCAGTAAAAGAAATATTATCAATAACCCGTAATATTCTAGAAATATAATACGGTTCTTCTATTTTAATAGTTTTCTGTGTATGTCAATTTACTTATGATAAAATTAAGATTATTTATTAATTAATAGCTTTTGAGATAACTAACATAGCATTTTTTATTTAGCTGACTATAAAGAAAACGATAATCGAATTTGTTTGCATTTATCTCATGAATTGAGAAAACGCTTTTATTAAATTTTATCGTATTAAATAAATTTGGATGGCAACATTTTGTAAAAAATTTTTCTTTTTTACGATTACTTAGAAGTAACTCCAAAACAGTTTTTTGCCATAACCTAACCTAACCTAACCTTAGAAGTAATGTGTGTACATTTTTAATTGCTTAAACTTTATTTCGTGTATAAGCAAATTACGAAGTAATTTACAAATATAAGGATGCATACTTTTTTATAGAAAAGAGAAGCGAAATTCAATAGCTTCAGTTCTTAGAAAAAAATCTAAATATCATATTTTGTAGTAGTTAGTAATACTTAGTTGGTGCTGTTGCAATTTAAAATTATTTTTTAGAATTTCAGCCGGTTTTTTTTAATGGATAAGACCTGATATGGATTCCGAAGTAAATTAATTTAATTTTAAAAATTTATTTATTATGTATCCATTTAAAATATACGTTTGTAGTTAAATAGTTAAAATAATAGAGTTTAAAAATATGATAAATTAAATTTACTAAATTGCCGAAAATGTTATGTTTTAATATAATATGTATACTCAAATTAGAATTCAGCTTTAGCAAAATTTTGCGGAAATTATTTAGATTTTCTTTTTCTGAAATCTAGATATATCACTAAGAAGTAAGAAGTCTAGAAGTAAATTGTATTCTAATCTTTGTTAAAATGTATACAAATTTCACTTGAAATGAACATTACACTTCTAATCTTTGCAAAAAATATCCGAAAAAGTATTTAAAAAATAGCCAGTTTCAAGTCATTTAAGGGTACAAATATCATATAATTCCTTTGGATCATTGCTTTTGGTAGAATATCTTACAATGTTTTACATTCACTTTAGAACCTGGAGTTATATGTATTCTATAGAATGATCGCGAGTCTTAGACAATTTCTAAAATATTTGGGTAAATATAGAAAATTAGAAATTTTCCAAGATTCACGATTATTTTACGTTATGTTTTTGTAAATATAAGCTACAGTTTCATAATCTAATGTTTGTAGTATGGCAGAATAATTTCGAAGAAAATAGTTTTCATTAAAATGTATTATTTATTTTTGATTTCTTGCCATTGATATATCCTTTTAACAATTATGAATTCTACGTGCTTTTTCCATTTATAAGTTTTCATATTATAATAAATTATGTATAGATTTATGATAAATTTAAACATATATTTTTATTTAATTAATCATTAGAAACTTTTATTTACTGTTTGAAATTTTCAAATTTACATACGTTCTCTCAAGTCTGATTTTCGCTTTTTTATTTATAAATATTAATAATTCCTATATTTATTATTAATCAATATTAACATTTAATCTTTGACATTTTTTTATAATTGTCTTTAAAAGTAATAGTTTACTTATTACACATGGCTAAGTAAGTTTAGCGAATTTTAGATATCACCGAAGAAATCATGTTTTTAATGAAAATTTCACGTTATTCACATTTTTATAATTTATAATTACTAACTATTTACTACTAATACAAAAATCTTGAAAGATAAATACTTACTCGATCTCTCAGCTTCTTTGTTAAAAATTGCTTCAACACTGACCAGATTGAATTGAAAAGGTGTCCTTCATTCACCATGTGAACTGCTTTGAACCTCGCAGGAAAGCAATTCTAAAAATAGAAGAAATCTACTGATTAATTGATTTCTTATTGTTAATTTTTACGATTTAATAACTATTAAAACTTAATAATTTGAAACATTTCTTATAAAAATTTAACAAATGTAAAATATCGTAAGAAAACTACAAATCATTGTGCTAGTTAAAAATATAACTCTACTATTTTCTTTAATTTTTTCTTTAAATATTGTCTTGTTTTACATGCTACATACTTAAATACGGTATTATTGTCATTTTTAGGAATATTTTTTTTATAAATTTATAAATAGCGGTTTATATTTTTCCACTCTAATTACTATCTACAATATTTTGTATTCTTCTGATACAAAACAAAAGAAAAAATATCAAAATAATGTGTAAATGCTTAAGATATTTCTATTTTTGATAAATTTCAATACCAATACATTATTATAAGGAATAAATAGGTCAGTAGAACAAGAAGATAAAGTTTCACTTCTCTGAACGGGAAAGTTCAAGATTAAATCTTGCATAAAAATAGCCGATAAAAATGTAATCTTTTGTTTCCCTTGATAAGGTTGCACGTGTTTGAAGAACCACGGAACGAGGATAACCTTGTAAATTATAATAATTCGAATTCTATACTATCAGATTTCAAAAACGCAATATGATTAAAATGTTAAAATTATTTTAATAAAAATATAGAAGTATATTAGGTAAAAAAAAATATGTTAATAATGTGAATTATCTAGTAAAACAAACATCTACTTTAAACATAAAAAGTTTGAAAAGTTTACTTCTATTGCCTTAAGAAAATCTTTGATAAGGAGTAAAATCTTAATAAGATACCTTTCTCTTTTGCATTTTTATGTTATCTTAATTATTGGGATATAATTTGTAGCATTTATTTCAAATCTCAGAAATTTTAATCTACGGAAAAATGTATTTTAACTGTGTAATTCTTTATAAGAAGAATTTGCTTTATATATTTATTTAAATATATAATAAATTTCCCCCCATTAATGTTTCATTTAAAATAATTTAAATTATTGTTTTCACTATAATATTATAAAATAATATTTAGTAGTCATGAAATCTGTCAAAAGCAGAAACAGTTATAATTACTTGTAAAGCTTCCGCGAACAGCCACAGGTACGAAGGAGAGACATGGGGTAAATGACTGAGGGTGAATCCTTTGAAATCGAATATGACTTTTATTCCAGCCACTTGAGTAGGGGGACTCATGATGGAATACAACAGACCGACTGTCAAAGCTCGCATTACATCTCCCAAATTATTTACATGAGGGTTCCATTTTGCTGTAAACAATACAAAAATGCTAAATTAGAGCTCAATTCAGAAAGTAATTAGTTTTTGGCTTTTATTATACAAAATAAATACATATTGCTGTACAATATATAGTCCATTGATATCTCGAACAAAATAAAATTACTACAAAATAATATGAAGTATTCATAAGGGAATTTCATTATAATGACAAGCAAATTAATTTTTATAATTAATAAATATATAACATATAATAAACTCCAAGAATATTTATACAACTAAGAATAAATTACAAAACATTGTATTAATAAAGTTAACTATTTACTTTAATTTATAATCTAGAGATTACAATTTTTTATTTTAGGATTTGACGTTTTATTATTTATTATGGCAAAACTTTACATTAGTTTAGGATGTTAAAAAACTAGTTATATAACCAGGAAATAAATAAGTTACAAATGGAAGTTTCATTTGTCATATAAGTTAAAAGCAATCTAACCTAACTTTTAAATACATTATATTAAAAATTGAAAAATTATGTTTATTAAATAATTAAGAAAATTACCTGTTTGTACGACTAGAATAACACATCCTTCTCTGTCTCTGTAAGGTAGGAAACCAATAGTATTTTCTGCATAAGTTCTCCTTACATCTTCATAGTTAAAATTGGAATACAGTTCTTCGTATTTGTTCTTTACATTATGATATGATTTTGCAAGGGTGAAGGCTCTTTTAACATCGAATTTCCTTGCTCTCAGAAAAGCTAAAAGGAAACTTTCGTCGTCCGAAAAGATCAGATTACTCTCCTCTAGAATAAAAAAATTCTGAGGTATAGTCACAATTTTTTTTAATAAACTAAGTATGATATGTGTGTGAATAACTGATATAATAGAAATACATATCAAAAAGTATAATTTGTACTATTTTAATTATAATTCCTTATATTTTTCTACCTGAGATGTCTAAAAGTGCAAATAGACGAATTGATTTAAAAATAGTCTTTAACTCATAGTCATCTAAAGATCTGAGTTTTCTATTTTAAAATTACTGTCCAAAGAGATTTGCTTAAAAATACATACCAAAAAATAATTTTTTCGATTTTCGCCTAATTATTTATGTGTAGCAAAACCATGCAAATAAAACATCCTATATCATATAAATAATACTTTATGCGGTATATGGTGTTTCATTTCTACTGAATATTTTAAATCAGAAAGACGATTTGTCGGTAGTTTTGGGGTGAAACTTTAAATTAAATGCCAATTATAATTTAAAGTACAATGAAAAAATCTTGAATTGAGAAATTGTTAATATATTTTAATGAGGAAATGAATAACTTTGGTAAATAACAAAATTAAAAAACTCTCGTACTTTAATTTCAAATCTCTAATAAAAGATTTTTACAGAAAAATAATATCAAAGAAATATTAGTTGATTTTAAATCATTCCCTACTTAAAAAATAAGAAATGTCTTCGTATAATTATATATAGAGTAAGATGCAATGCTAACACATTTTGAATTTAAATCCAATGATGTAGTTATAAGTACTTAGTTAATAAATGATAAACGTTGCTACGATATATTCTTATATAATATATTAATAATTCATTTATTAATGCATTACATAAGAAATTATTAATTATTTATTATTCATGTATTATGTATTATTAATTCACTTAACGTATATTTAAAAATAAAAATTAGTTATAAGCTTTTTCTAAAAGGTTATAGTACTACGTGCGTTATTAAAAACATGCAATCATAACATTTAATCAAACACTACTAAATTTAAAAATTATTTCCATCATTTAATATTAAATTAGATATTGTGTGATTTTTATGTAATTCTCTCATGATTTACTACAAATATTGAATTAAATATTACGTGAACTAAAATTGTCGTACATTGATTCAACTAAAATTAAAATTCCCGTATCAAAATAAAGCATAAATAATCCATTTAATAGTAATTACCTGTTAACATTGATCTAAAAAGTTTTAAACTGTTCACTCTAGTATCTTCATCCTCGAAAAGTTCCGTTTTTGCTTGCTTTCGGAAAGCTTCAGTCATATAGGGCATGTCATAAGGAAGAAGCTCGCTTGAAATTTCAGTCTTCCTAGGAGTCACTTCAAATGATGGCATATTGGAAGCTGAAGTAATTTGGCTTTTGCAAAATAAAATATGAGTTGATGTATAGCAACACGATCTGAAATAAAAAAAGACAAATCTGAGACAAAGCTTTCAGGCGAACGATATTTATTATATAATTAAGAGGTAAATATTTAAAATAAAACCATATTTTGATATTTATACACAAATAATTTAAATAAAGAACAAAAATGAGATTTTCTAAAAAGTTTATTTATAATTTAACAATCTTTTTGCAAAAAATCATTCTAATATTTTATATCATGCAAATATTCATTCTTTAGATAGTTACTAACTAAAGAATTAAATACATAATTATAATTTTTAAATTTCACCAAAAATTGTTTTATGTATGTATGATATTAAGATTTTAAATATATAATAGATTGCGAATATTATGAAGTAGAAAAACGATGGATTATTTCTAACAAATACTATTTCGAGCAGATAATCCGTTGACTATTTATATCAATCAATTCAGATTGATGTAAAGTTTGAATTGTTCTTTCTAAACATCAAATTAATTTAATTATGATTATAAATAAGATAAATGATTTAATATCAACATTTATTATTAACTATTATAATTTAATTGAAATTAAAATTGTTTGCTGAAAATATAATCATTTTATATTCTATTTCATTAAGAATATTACTTAAGAAAAATTTAAACAATAGTTCAAAAATATAATTTGTAAAAAAATCTTTTATAAAAATTAAAAAATTATGAAGAAATGTACAGACATTAATTTACTTACGTTAGTTATTAATGAAATGTTTGCAAACAAAAGAAATTGTTTTTAAGAATATATTTTTCACGCAAGATGACTATAATTCACCGCAGAAGAGAAAGATAAATTCTTTTTCCGCTCAGTCTGATACACGATGGATAAAATTTAATTTATATTCCTCATTTTAAATCTCTTTTTATCCGAAGTGTTCGAATACGTCACGATATTAAAGATCACATGTATACCACCCGCTCAATATCGGAAGCCCATTTTCTTCTTTTTTAATAAATGGCTTTTTCAGTGTTCTGTATTCTGACGTAAGATCTCAATAGGCAATAGTTTTACTTATCAGAAGAAGAGGGATCAAAGTTAAAGAGCTGACGTAAATGTATGTTTATTAAAAAAAGGAAATGAAATTCAAACAATTAACTGAAGTACATATGTATTTATCGATAGAATATCGAGTAATTAAAACATTTATGTTTTTCTGATAAAAATATGACGTACTTTTTGTGTTGAATTAAATCTTGGCTAAAATTATTGATGAGAATTATGTTTTGGGAATTCACCTATATATTTGTTGTCTATACATGGTTTTAAATAACTAACACTAATTTTATATGCAAATAATAATTAATTAAATATATATTCCAGAGTATATGCATTAAATATATTTTTTGCTACCATAATTTTACAAAATAATTTACCGATTTCACAAAAAAACTATAACAGATTGTTTTAAGTTAAATTTACTTAAGCTATGAAAAACTTTTTTTATTTGAAAACTTTTATTATATATTTGGCCTCCCAGTTCCTTATTCTATTTCTTACTCTTAAAGTAAAATATGTTATCTCAAATAATAAATGATGAATTTTAAAGGAATAAAAAAAAAGTTAAAATTTAGCAGCATAGGAAAGTGGACTGATTCATAAATATTTTGACAAATATATCTCTTGTAAGCACACAAATTAATCCTCCTTAAGAACAGAATTTTTTTTCTAGAGAATTTATTCTAATACCTTAAGATGAAATTCAGGGTTAAAAATGTTTTAACTCTATGAAACGTTTCAATGTGAGTAAAATAGCTTAATTTTCTTGCAAATTAAATTGCTATTTAAATTAACAGCTTAATTAGGAATTTCATTAATAATAATTTCATTTAACTTTTCTTTTATCAGAAATAAATAAAATTTTTAATTATTACACTTAATATTCTATCTGATGATATTTTTCGAAAAGATTTTTCCTTCTCTATATTAAATCACGGAATACACAAATTAAAAAGTAGAAATAATATAATGAATTGAAGTAATAAATGGATGAAAAATCTTAAAATACAATAAATGACAATAAATTAATAAAACCGATATAGCTCTGGTTTTCACTACTCTTGTAGTATACTTTAAAGACAATATAAATGATTACTTTTATATAAAATTAAATAATTTTTTTATATGATGCATTATTTGAAGTTTTGTAGAGCTAATAAAATGTTGCACACGAAGATTTTATCGGGGCTTGACAGTTGAATCTTTTAGATAACTTTTGTCAAAATATTTAATATTTAAAATTTTTTAAGTAAATATAAAGGTTTCAATTGAAAAGTGATGCTAAAAGCCACATGTTGTAAAATATGCTATTTTTAAAAATTATATTATTCAGTATGCTTCCCAGCTAATTTGCTTTCATATCGTTTATATTTTCACTTGCAAATTGTTATATTATATATATATATATATATATATATATATATATATATATATATATATATATATATATATATATATATATATATATATATATATATATATATATATATATATATATATATATATATATATATATATATATATATATATATATTTCATTTCAAACATAGAACTATTTTTATCGCTCATTTTAAATATTAAAAAATTATTAGGAAAAATACACTGATGAGAATTTTTAATGGTAAGTGAATCATAAATTTATCTTATACTTTATCAAAAAATAACCTTGGATATTCTTTTAAATTTACTTCGGGAGAAGAAAATTTGACATCGCCTTCTTCATTGAAATATCTTATCAAACAGTGTTGAATGATAAATTCAATGATTTTTCCTTAATGATGCTTACCAAAATAAAGATATCTTTTTTTTTTAACTGATTTGACAAAAAATCTTTGTAATATTAGCAAATGTAATAAAAAATAACGTTTTATAAAATTAATTAACATAAAAATGATATTTACTAATTTTATTTAAGAAAATGAAGAATGTAGCAAAATAAAAGCATAAACAATGACTAAAATTAAATAAAGAAATCAGAGATGATTCATTATCCATATAAGATTAAAGATGCTTAGAGAAATAAAACTATTTTTCAATAATGGAAATTCATACATTAGTATTAGCATAAATTACTGCATAAAATTCTCATTGTGAAATGTGTTGAAATGTTGTAAAGTAAATGATAAAATTAAGAAATGTATATTATTTAATTCCTTACAATATTATTCGAAATAGTTGTTAAAATTTAATCGATTTTAAGACATTTTTGCTTCCGTTTGAATTTAAAATGTATTAATAATATATAGCACATTAATCTTACTAAAATAATTAACTTAAATATAAATAGAAGTTACTATACCTCTTATTGGTGAATGATGCAAAAACCTTATAACTTAAGGGAAATCTAAAATTAACTCTTATTACTCGTAATGAAACGTAAAAATATAAAATATGCAATGATAAGAGCCAAATTTTATATTTCTGTCGGAATAAAGAATCTCTACTATGATTTAATGAAAATCCTGCTTATATTTAAACTAAATAAACAAGGAAAGTATTATAACTAAATACTTATGAATTCGATTGCTTAAAATATTCTTTCACCATACAGTTTAGATAGTACAAGGTTCTATAACATAGAAGTGTCAAAAATTATTTTATTTTAAAAAAAGCAGTATTTTATCCTGAGATGAAAATAATGAATGTGATCTGTCTGTCTATGACCTCAAATGAAGACTTATATGATTCAAAATTGCTCAATATTTGTTTCCTCTTCATTTGCATACGAGAATTGCAGAAGATTCTTTTTGAATAGGATAGGATAAACAAATCAATCAATCATCTAATTTAGCATGAGCAAATTTGTCACTATAGGTATCAAAATGATGTATGAAATTTCATACACATATTCATTAATTTTTTTATTGAAATACCATTGGAAGAAATCAAATATTAGTCAAGATACTGTCGACTACAAATGTAAAGAAATTTTAACTATCATTTCACCGAGAACTTCTTTTACAAGAAAATATCTAAGTTGATTTTGGTATATATTTATACAAGTTCTTTTCACAAATTTAACTGTTTGATTTTTCTTTATATGTACAAAATTTTCTCATTACCTGCCATAAATAATTAAAGTATAATTATGAATTGTAAATTATTAGTTTATTGTGATTATTAATATATTTGCAGTCGTAAAATATAACTGTGTTTATATTACATACATTTTAATATTTTTAATAACAATATATTTTAAATTAAACATTGCTAGTAAATTATATTTGAACAATATTTATTAAGAATTTAACTAATTTGGAAAGGCTGAAATGCCATTTGGAAATTATAATACAATTTGCACAGAGGGAGAGAGAGAGAGAAATTCCTATAGCAATTATTTTAAATTTTCAAACAAATATATTTTATTTAAATATCATTAATAAATATCATTTATTTAAATTCAAAACCTATTTGGTTTTGAAGATCCCTATCATTGACATCAATCACTTTAGGCTAAACGATTAATTTAAACAGCTACGCCTAATCTTATTTAGAATAGATTTTTTTAGAATTAAAATTGATTATTACGTAGATGCATTTGTTCTCAATTATGCTTTAATGTTAAGTTCCAGTTTTTTGCTTATTACACATTTAACAAAACCTTCTCATTATATTTTTTACAATGTATTATATTTTTAAAAATAGAAACTAGGAATACATCTCTCCGCAACTATTAACTTTTTTCTTAAAATAATTTGAAAAATATAACAATATCTTGGAAGTATTTGCTAAATTAATCATGAAATAAATATAATGAATTTAAGATTAATAACTTGAGAGCAACAGTTATCATGAATTAAGATAAATTATTAAGAATTATTCTTATAAAATTTCATATATTATGATGACTGTATTTATTAAATTATATTGAATTAAATTTTATTGCATATAATATTGTAATAATTACCATCCCAACTTTATATTAATAAAATACAGTATTATTTCAAATATAATTCGAAATTTCATAATGGGTTACTTCGCACCATTAACCACAGGATTATTTTGAACTATTTGTGTGACAAAAAAAATTTTTAATTTTGATATTAATAGTAATCAATGTTAACTAAGTAATTTCGTCACAATATCTTTGTTTAAAGTTAAATTATTCCAATTGCATATATAATTACATATAAATGAGATTTTATTCTGTGTACTTTTATATTTTCTAAAAATTAAGGCGGTATTCTTAAAACTTTTATAAAAGTCATAATAAACCTCAAAAATTAACATCAAATGCTTTAATGACAATTCTCATTATATTATTTCTAGGAAAAACTTTGAAACGCAAATTAAAAACCTCAAAAATGAACAAAAATAAACTTTAAGAAGAATACAATTCCAAAGATTTTATTGAAAGTCTGACACGGAAACGATTTTTCCAACGCATCTTATGAAGAAATTCAACAAATTACATACATCATTTCCTAGAAAGTAAGCTTATACTATTGTATTAACCTTTAAAAAGTTCCTGACACTAATTGCCGGCAATATGATTATCTTCTCATTTTTTATTCTAATTTTGAGTGACAGCTTTAGAATAAGGTCAAGGGGAATTAGCTTAAAAATATGCAAGCAAATAATATCATCCAAACAAATAAATTACATGAATGAAATCTTTGCATATCATTGAAGAAAATGATTATGGAAATCAGATTGAGGTCAGTAAACTGATATGAAGGATTTTTTACGGTACATGAAATCTTTATTTGTCTATTGTATCTAAAAGCCAATCAAAGAAGTTTTTGATTTCAATTTTAAGAAATGAATAATAGTTTTTTTAAAAAAAATATTTACGCTGTATTTTGGATATAATTCTTCGTATACTTCCTTTTAAGAAATAGTGCTTAGAAATGGAAAACACTTTTGAAAATATTTCATTTGTATCCCTAACGGTTATTACAGCTATATTAAACCATTATTCATACATTTTAATCTATTTTTATGAATAATTTCTAATTAAATCTTGGCTGTTTCGTTCAGCAAGTTAATATTCTTCTGAATTAATTTAGAAATTTTTGCAGAAAATTTGCTTGAAGCAATATTTATCACGTGTCATATAAATGAAGTTGTAAAATATTTCTAGCTTTATTAATTAATTTTATATTTATATTACAGGTGGTAAGTTGTTCAGAAGATAAAAAAAGCAATATATCTTTCTATTCATTTAGCAAATTATTACTATATTTTATCATCATCACATTCTTCTCACGATAATAAATGCAAATTAGCTGACTCTTCCACAAATAATTTGACAACTCACGTGAAATGTGTTGTGATTAAACTAATCAGCTACAGACTACAAACATCCAAAACGATGGCGTGCAGCACCTGCGTGAGTCAATAATTTTTTTATTCGTGAATTATTGAGATAAAAACACTCTGGAGTATATTTTTGTTAAAAGTTTCCTTACGCAGAGATTAGCTTCGATTCTCACATGATAAAGCTTTTCTATTCTTCTTAATGAATTGATGAATGCGGAAGTTAATTGTTTCTCGTGATTCCATTGTGTCAGTTTATTTATTTCAGAAAGAATAACATTTTTTAAAATTTTTAGTTCATAATCGTATATGGAAGTGACACATATTCATAATCTCTTAAACATAATATTATCCTTTTAAAATTTTTAAATGTTTTTTGTCTAAATTGTTTTTTCAAGATATTTATTCTAGAAAAAAGATAATATTTTTATTTTCAGATCATAATTATAAAATGCATGTCATAATTGCTTTTAATCATCATTTTTTAAATTTTCTTTCTAAAATGTAAAGATAAATTAAAAGTTTGCAAAATATGGGAACATAGTTACTATCTAAATGTACAATTATACCGTTTTTGTTGCTTTTAAATTGAGAAGTGCACTGAAGATGAATTATTGTGTATTTGTATATTGATTACTAACATCAAAAGTCCTTTTAAAACAAATTATGTTTTCCCTTGAAACTCAAAAGCTTTACAAATAATGACAACGTAATTTAAGTAAAAAAAGTAACATGCTTAACTCTTTTAAATCCTTAACGCTTCCAAGGATTAGAATTTCAGTTAATGTAAGAGCTAGAAAATATTCGGTTAAATGAAATGAGTTCTTATTTTAGAAGAATATTATTTAGAAAAGAAAAATAAATGTAGTGAAAATGAAGTTTAAAAACAATTGAAATAGGTGATATCTTTTATTTTTGTATTCTTGCATATTAATGAGGATTTGAATTAAATTCTTAAAACAAATGACTATTTTTAATAAGAAATTTCTATAAAAAACTATCTTCAAAAGAAATTGTGGAAGCAGACATACATACATTGAATGGAATAACTATAAGAATTCCAGGAATTAAAATATAAGCAATTTAAAGCTCATATAATGGTGCAGTAAATATTGAATGTAAGGAAATGTGTGTTTCATTACTAGTAGTAATCAATTTCTCGAGTTCAGATAGTATTTCGATTAGTAAATGTAATATTAAATATCAGAAAAAGTATTTAGCAGCAAAAATTTACTACCTTTACCAAAACTATTCTCATTATATGGCAAAATTAAATCATTTAAAAGAAGAGGAAATATAAATCTGATATAAAAGCTCTCAAATAACATTACAAATTTATGTTATTGATGATTATCATAATTATTATTGATAGCATACAATGCAATAAATTATTATATTTTTTTAAATTACATTTAAGTTTAGTTAAACTTCTGAATCAACATTAAAACTCCTTTTGAAAATTTTAAATGAGTTAACTTATTTCTTTTCCTTTTTAATTAAAGTATAAAAGGAAAATTAAATTCTTAATCCAAGCATCAGAAATGATGAGTTTGAGAATTAGTAAACGAAATAATATTTTATTAATAGGAAATCAGTACTCATTCTCTGAAATAAATAAAATTTACTTAGAAAATTGAGATCGCAGATATGAGGATAAATATTACTGGTTACATATAAAATTAATCATTATTTGACCTTAAAATAATACATAATTATGACCTTAAAATTAAACTTATATCTCAAGCATCATGATTTGATTAACTTAACTGAATGGTTAAGGAAATAGCACAAACTCATATTGAAAGACATACAAAGTCTAGACACCCACTTTTGTGATATTAATGATCATGGCTATAAACTTCATTATTTTCTCATACAAATAAGAGAAAAATTCTAATAGTTCATGTTTTATAAACGTATTATGGTTTTTATAAAGTAATCATACAAAACAATTTTCAATAAGAAAAATTATTTATGAATTGAGGAGACAGTTGAATCTGAATTAAACTTGGAGATAAATATAAGACCTTTATAATTACTTCTTTTATGAAGGGCAAAGAATAGATGAAAATGAGACAGTAAAACTAAAAAATGACATTCATACTTGACCAATTACTTTACATAAGGGGGAGATCAAAATATGTTTTGGAAAATATCAGAAGATCACAGCATCATAAGTTGTTTTCTAAATGTTCCAAATTTCGTATTTATTGAGAAAATATTTTAGGAAATTACTCATAAAAATATAAATTTTAATTTAAGAGAATTATTTTTATTTAATATATCAATTTTCTTCTAGGTTTTAAGGACAAGTCATACATCTTATATTTATAAAATAATCCTAAAATGTATCTGGTATTTTATGCACAATTTAAATTTTTACACATATTCACAGTATTTTTATTTTTTTAAATTCAATATATTTTATTCATATTTTTATTGGTATAGGAAGGTTTTGTAATTATTTATAATTATTTGTCAAAAAAGAATTAGCAAATTAACGCATTATAAGACTTTATTTTATGAAGATTTAGAATAAATTTCAAATTAAAAAAATTACCTTTAAAACCTTTAAGATGATTAATAGTTCTGTACTAATCCCTTGTAAGCACAATTAATAATTGATACATAACTCAAAGCACCAGGGCTTTTATGTAGAACTATCGAAGAGGAAAGAAAGTTCGATGGACGTTTTATCTATGTCACTAATTCACAAATCTAAAATCTTGGCGAATTTCTAGAATTTTCTGATTTCTACTTACTTCGGTCATTTACACAAAAGATTGTCTTGATGAAGGTAATTTACCCAAAAGAAATATAGACATGCGTACCTATTATCTATTGCCACAGATAGTAAAATAATTGCTGAACATATCGCTTCTGATAACGTTATCAACTGATAAAAATCATTGAATAAACATTGCTGGATAATAGTCAATGTATTTTACTCTAGAGCTATGTCTGGAGTATACGAGAATTAAATTAATAAGACTAGAGCACAAACTGATTTAATTCCCTATTTTACCAATATTAAATGCTTAAAGGTGCCTTAAAATTTATACTATGTTACATTATTACTTTTTTTATCATGCATTATATTTATATACTTTTACTTATATTCTTAATCTTTATTTTTCCTAGAGTGTTAATACCTATATGTTTAGAATGAAGAGTATAAGAATTTATTTACTTATTGAAAATAAGTTTAGTTTGAATTAGTGTTTAATCATTTGTTAATTTGATTTAGTTATTGAATTATTTTGAATTTGAAATAGTAATTGCAAATTAATTGTAAATATTTTTGCAATAATTTGTGAGTTATTAATTATGTACACATTTTAAAATTCACAAATATATCCTCTAAAAACTATAATTTTTTTGTATAGATTTAAAGTAGAAATTATTTATTTTAAATGTTTCTCTAACATGATAATTTCATTCAAGTTTAAAACCAGGTTATCAAAAATAGTTTATTTAGAATGAAACAAATAAATTATAATTACAATATTAATACTAAAAAGTTTTAATATTTTTAAGAACATTTACTAATTATTTTAATGATAAATTAAACTAATGCTTTCTTTGCAGGACTTCTAAGCTTTACTGGCTTCCTCATATCATTAATGGAGACAACATCTAAAAAAAATCTATCTTCTTGCAAAATATTCGGATAGTTAATTTATTTAAATTGTGTGAACAACTCAACTTAGTTTGATATGCTTTTTATTCTAGAATCATAAATTAGTCTAATAAAAATATTTTGGAAATTTCCTCTTAAAAATAGTTTTTTTTTTATCATGGATGTAAATGGGAACATTAAATTCAAAGCATTTCATTTTTGATGTATTCATTAATAATGTCGCATCAAAAATATTCTTCAATTCTCTTGATAAAACATATGCGGGTAAATCTTAAATATTTTTTCTTTTGATGAAGTGATTTGGGATACCATGGTGACTGGTAAACTTAAAAATTTACTTAAAATCTTAAAAAAAGAAATTCATTACTTTTTTATCTCAATATTTTGAAGAATAAAAAACATTTCAAATATTAATTATTTTACAAAAAAATATATTTAAATTCCCTCTTTCAAATAAAATATCTGTGAAATTAAATACAAATTGACAGTATTTCTCTAATCATTAACACTAAAACAATCTTTAGCTAGTTACCACAGTTTCTAATGCGTCATAGAAAAAGCATTAAACTATTTTTGTACTTTGCGTATTTTCAGAAAACATCCTTATCAATAGCTCTGATGGAATTTCAAAATGATATGCTACACATTTTTTAAAGTCATTTCTCTTTCAAATTCACGCTCTAAAATATTTATCTGTAGTCTGAAAAATGAAAAAAATAAATATTTTTTGGCATGTAATCTATTATGAGTGGATAACCTCAGAGAAAAACAAGTTTAAAAACATAATATATCTCTGGAAGCTTCGAAGTAACGTCATTTGGCGTTTGAGCCAAGTCAGAATTAAACTCAAGGTTAGATTTTATATAGATCTTGTAAAGAAATGAAACATATGATAATCTTCATTCCTAACAAAAAAAAAAGATATGATAGCAGAACAAAAATGTACATTATCTTGAATGGGAAAACCGGAACTGATACTAGAAAATTCATTTTTCATCAAGCGATTTCATTCCTAATAATGAATTTTGATCTAGATTATAAAAAATGTATATTGATAAAAAATTCATAAAAAAATTTTCATTTGAATAAAATACTGGTTCGAAATGGCATATAATTTGATCTAAAATAATAGTATGACTTTTATATTTTTGTCTGATAAAGAAACATTCCCATTGAAACAAAAGCGAAATTAAAACCATTTTAAGAAAAAAGGTCTACAAAGTAGAAACTGGCTATTTATATAATATTTTTGACGATTAATTAACAAATGAATTAGTAGTCATTTTAAATGTTATACAGATCTAAAAATTTTAAAACTCATTCCTTTATATAAAACTTTTTAAATAACAATTTTACAACAAGAGCATACAAATGTTTGGGCTTCTCTAATCATAAAGGACGAAAGACTAATAATATGCGAAAGAAAGTAAGTAAGCAAATTAAAATAATTTCTCAAGAGCACAAAGATTTGCGAGGTTGTTGATAAATAACTCTTTAGTTGGATTTTCGCATCCATTACATTCACTGATTTTTCACCAGATCAATTGCTACGAAGCCTGCTAATCACAAGTAGTTGAAAGATATGATAAATAAATTTGAAATTAACTGAATTTGAATGAATTTGAAAATTGAGAATTGGAATATTTTAAATCTTTATTGATTGCTTAACATTTCAGTTAAATATTGGTAAGTTTTCAGATATTTAATGATAATTGTTTCATCAGTGTTGGATCCCTTTCAGAAAATGTAAGATGATGTCATCTAGAACTTAATTCTTTTTAATTTAATCGAAGGAATTAATAGTGCATTAATTTTTAATGTTATAAAAATAATTAAGATTGATTTCAGTGTAAAAGTTTTAAAGAAATCACAATATATTTTTAAAATAAAGCATTAATTTGAGCACATAACTTTATGTTTTACATTTACTAGGAAAACATCATTCACTTGACGTATATTAAATTTAAAGAAAATATTAGCTAAAAGTAATTAAATGGAAAAAATAATACTTTCAGTGGATATAATAGGTTTGTTGAATAAATAAATGTAAAAAAAAGAAAAAAGAAGTAAAGCGTAAAAAGAAATGTTTGAATATGAAAGTGATGTTTGCATGAAAAAAAATATTATAAATGAAAAGAACGTTAAAATATGAAAAAGGTATTTGACATATACTTTTTGGACTTCTAGCTCTAATTCTATAAAAATGGATATTAATCCACACTATTATTAAAGACACACAATATATTTCGCTTAAAAATATATTAAACTTTATTCAAATTCATAAAACAATTTTTCATTATATTTTGGGACAAAAATTAATAAAAATATTATCAAAAAATGTACTTAAAAAATGATATTCTACAAATCATGAAAAACTTAATTAAAATTCGTTTAAAATTAATGCATATGAAAAATTTTGAGTCTAAATAAGTAGAAAGCATATTATTATCTATGAAAATAAATATATTTAACTAAATTGTTACAAACGGAACAAATTATTACGAAATGAATGCAAAATTTAAAAAACTGTAATGTTGATTAAAATTTAATATATTAATATTATAAATATTCTACAAACATGAAAGTAATAACTTCAAAAAATAATTCAATCACTGAAGTATGTAGGCATAAAAAACAGATTTCTAACATTTACAGTGATAGAATAAAATATAAGTATTCAAATTATCACTTAAAAATAAAGTCTTTTATAATTTAAATCAGAATGTGAGAAAAAATTTGGAAAGTAAATATTAAACTTTACGGAAGAATGCCAATTCCTACCGTAATGCAAGCAGAACCCAAGAGAGGGGACTCAAGCAAATGCGGAACTGAGAATTCGCTTTCTTTTCGAAATGAAAGTGAATTGTTTTCTCTTTCTAGTAAAGAAAAAATAAGAACTAAAACAATGTTTCTAGGCTTCGACCTGAATAAAAGTTTCTAGCTCACCTCGAAAAGCAGTCTTCTCTAGTAGATGATACTGGTATCACTTAGAATGAGCTAAAGTTGGAATAAGAAAGGATGATTTTCCCACAAAATTGCTCAATTCTCTTCAGTTGATGGTTTCAATGGATTATGAAATTGAGTTGGAAGAATGGTATATTTATGAATCAAAATTTTGTTATCGGCTCGGTCTCTAATGCTGTAAAAAAATGTAATTATCTTGCTATTATGTATTTCCACCAATCGCAAGGCCGGTATAGCCGGTATGACGTCACAATGCTTTAATACAGCCAATGAAAATACGAGCATTTAGAAGTCAATTCTTGTTTCTGCTGTCTGTTTGTACAAAGTCTGAAAAAATACCTTACAAAACAACAACTTGTGACAGTGGATGCGGTCATTGCGCGTGTTGCTTTCAAAAACAAAAAGAAGCATATTAATTTCAAAACACGTGAAATTAACTTGGAAAGGAAGTCATATGATTCCCCTTTAGCTAAGAGTAAAAGAGAAAAAATTTATTATGCTGATTTTCTGAATATGAGAAACGGAAAAACTTTCTCTTAAGGTATCTTTAGTAATTAAAATCATCGGAATTGCTATGTAGTTAACCACTCTAAAATTAATATGTGACTTCATAGATATATGATATAAAATATAAATTTAACTTTTAATCGTTAAATATTTTATACAATATTAATTCAATTTCTAATTTTATTTTTTTTCTATTAAGTCTATTACCAGAAATACCGATCCATTGAATCTTAATATTATGAACTATTTAAAGATGCATAACATTTGTCTAAAAAGAATTCTAAAGCAAATGACAATACATGATTAATTATAAATTATGGGACAAATTTCGTATTTCTTTTGCATTTAAAAATTTTTAATCCTTTAAATATATTTTGTTAAAATTTAAAGTAACGTATCATAGTTCAATTAAAGTTTGATTAAATAAAATTTGGCATAAGAGATAAAACAATCTGTATAAAATTAGTTCAGTACCTATTTTCACGGATATTTATCATTTTTATTTTAAAATGAGTAAACTAGAAAAAATATTGGAGGGTTAATTAATTGAACAAAAGTTGTTTTAACAAGAAATGCTCCAAATAAAATTGAAATCTTATGATTAATAATTATTACTAGCTGGTTAATAATTATTTAGTTTTAACAATCTTTACAATGTTTTTGTAATTTAAATAAAATTTAACAATGAAGAACCTAAAGAATCTGGCTTTTATTCAAAAAAGCACGATGCATAATAATATTTAAACTATATTTTATTTATGAACATGCTGTGTTTTAGGCATAAGTATTACTATTTTACAGCATTACTTTTTTTAAAATCTAAGTCAATCTAGATTTAAATATAAGGATTATGGTGTTCATATACATATATACATACGTTTTTTTCTTCTTAATTTCAATAATAACTAAAACTATTCCATTCGTATTCGTAGAACACAATTCTATATTTTCTTTAAGCATCATTGCAAATTAAGTAGGGTGTAAATAGCAAATCTTTCTGCTGCAAAATAATTAGTATAAAAATGTATAAATGCTTTAAAATATTATCCTATTTAAAAGTAAACATATGTTATCTCTAAAATTCAACATGATATTTAGATTTGAAAAGCCGGTTTCTGTTTCCTCAGAAAAATTATTCTATATATTCGTTTTAAAATAATTCCAAATTATGAGAAGTTTTATTAGAAAACCTCACAATATAGGATTTTTATCAGTAATTTCAAGCGACTAAATTTATTAACTGGAATAAAAAATTGTGTATTATTAATTCTAAAAAATAGAAGTATTTACTTCTTTCGAATACAAGCTTTTAAATATCACTTATTAAGGAAAACTCCCATAATTCCATTTGTAAAAACATATTACATTATAATTATCTATTCATTTATCAAAGGTAGAATGCACTTGCTTGCACACATACAGCAAAATAAATGCATTAGGAAGTGAAATATATTACATCATTATTATTATTACTGAATATGGTATGATCAAAATATTTTATAAAACTTTTTGAGATTTAATTCCATATGAGAGTGAAAATATATCAGCAGTTCATCACAAACAGCAACAATATATCCAAGACTAGTTCAAGTCCCGTTGAGAAAATTCTTATTTTATATTATTCTCATTCAATAGTGTTTATTATAAAAACGTTTTGAGTTACATATTTTAAAAAATAAGTTTTCATACGAAACGAATAGTTCTTATTGTATGTTTATCAATTTTAAATTTCGTATAAAACATTTTTTTACTTTTGAGAAGCGTTTAATTAGGAATTCAAATGTGCATTATGTAAAGTACTAGAAGTATTTATTTTTTAAGGCAACGATGACAAATGCATACAAATATTAATATGTGATTAAGTCTCAGTTTTATAAATTTCTTAAAGATACGTGTATTGAAATTGAGAAAACAATATAAATAATATATGTACTATGACATCACAAAACTATTTTCAGTAATCATAAATAATATACAACCAGACTATGTGCTAAAGTAACACTTTTCATTTTACAATAAAAATTTGAAAAAAAATATTATTGCAAAAAACTTAAGATCTAAAAAATAGTGATTAGTTTAATGACACTGTATACAACACATATCTTTTTTCCATTTAATTTATTACTTTTTATTACAGATTTAAAATATTCAAAAAAGTGACTCGTGATGTATAAAGTACATTATTTAAGGTTTAAATAGCTATGCCCCAAATTCATTTTATGAAACTATTTTTAATTTTTAAACGTGTTTCAAGATTTTAATATTTTTCATTCATTTTTTATTTTTTGCTTATTAGTTGTGAAATGCATGTAATAATCTTTTGTGCCTGTATCAATGAAATGAAAAATCCTTCATTGAAAGATACTAAACATTTCAATATACTCAAGAAAACAAGAGTCAGCTTAAAAAAAAACATCATTTGATGTACTGGATATCATAATTAATGATGGAACAATTAAAAGCAAAGTAAAAATGTTACTTGTAAAACTGTGATTTATGAACAATAACAAAATGTAAAAATGCTACTTGTTTTTGTTCATAAACCACAGATTTGGGGTGTACGAAAAGGTACCATATGAGTTATATTTTTATCCTTATTTTGATAAAATCCTGTATTAGACATAATGATCTCAAATCAGAAACAACAGAGCAATTTAACCAATGTTAGTTTGAAAACTATTTTTCTCGTCATCGGAAAGATTAGCAAATATTAAATTCAGGAGATAAAATTTCAAAAACACCTTTATTTTGAAGAACAGAAACAAAAGTATAAATGTATTATAATTTTTTAATTCTAAATTACATAATTTTCTATTTCATTTCTATGACGATTGAAAATACAAATATTTTACATTTCTTACAGAATGAGAAAAGCTTCGTCCCGCTCGAAAATGACCATTTGTTTCATTGAAGTTCTATTCTTTGCTTGCATCTAAAATAAAATATACCATACATAATTTTCAATGGTTTTGACCTTTACCATGTCAACAATACTCATACGCACAGCAAAGAGTTCTCATTATCTCAACAGTCTTTTGCGTAGAGACTGTATTTTCTCTTGCGTCGGGAATCTTTTATTTTCAAAGGTAAGCAATTATATATTTTACTAACCACATCGATATTTACCTGATAGTTGAAATATATTAAATTATTTCTAATGAATACTAAATTGATAATACATATGTTTCTCACATAGAACTTATAAATTTCTTAATTTTTTTTTCTGTCCTTACATTGAATTTTAAGATCATTTATCAGTAATAAAAGATAATAGCGGAAATTTATTTTACAAATTTATGTCAGATATTTTGTCTTAATTTTTACATCTTTTTTCAATACGATTTAAATATGTCAGTGTAATATTAAAATATTAATATTAACTCTAAAAACTGATGTAAGTATGTATCAATAAGTTGAAAAATTTTGATTCTCTTTTTCTTTGTGTTGAATTTGAGTTGAGTAAAAGTGCAATTTGTAATACACATATTTTTTAAAACTTTCTTAAAGTATCAACAAAATATTCTTATAATATAAATTATGATTTTTCCATTAAAATGTAAGTAAAAGAAAAATAAAAGATTTATAAAATATATTTATTTGCCTATCATATTCTACGGCCATATTTTTACATATGAGGAATAATTCAACCTGGATTACACTTTAGAGTGTATTTTAAGTCTTTATAAACATGTAGCATAAAGTTACAAACAAAGCCACTATTTGTTAAACTACAAAAGTGAGTGTCATAGCCAGTTAAATGTTAGTTCGTCTTTTTTAATGAATATCAGTGGTGTTAAATATTAAAGAGAATGTTAATACGACTTGTCATAAAAACAAAAATGAGCTTTGTAAGATAGTTTTGTCTACAAAGCGTATTTTTATTTTTTTATCTATCATATATTTGTTTATATAGTTTATGGCTGCATCTTATTACAAATTTTAATCTTTTAATTCAGAAACTGTTTAATTTATATTTATATATTAGGTTTCTAAATTTTGAAATTGTAACTATATATTTTTACCAAATTGTTTCATGATAATAAATAGTTTTACTTGAGGTTATTCACCTGGGACTCCGTATGAGATACATTTCTGCGTCAAAATAAAGTATGAAACATGCCCAATGGCAACACAAAGCTTGGATTTTCTGTAAAATAATTATCTAAGTACATAGGTTGATCCTTAATTTCATTCGAGTTGCAGTTAAAAGTTTTAATTTTTAATCATTTCAACCATTTTTCTGATACTTTCATAATTTGTTAGTTAGCCTGTTTTATCAAAGCGATGATCTGTGAAAACAAAATTAAGTTATAAATTAAATAAAAGGAGCAAATTAATGATAATATGTTTTACTTTTGGTGTTTGAAACTTTAAAATGTCTATGGAGAGATATAGTTGCGAATGCAAATAAATGTTGTAACATTTTTACTTTACTATTAAAAGTCATTTTTAATGTTAAATCATTTAAACTGAGAATCATAGTTTTTAACTTTTCCTTAATTTAAGTTCAACAAAAGCAATAGCTAATAAAATATACATACTTATTTCAAATTTATTAATATAATCATGAAAGCATTATCAACTGTGCATGATCACATGCTGAAATCATTGCGAATAATTTGTTTGCAATAGCTTAAGCAATTTTCATTTTAAAATTGAGCTGCAAGTATAGATATACTCAAAATGTTAATGTTTTAGTTAAAGTTCTTATTTGTGCGTTTATATTTAATATTATTATAGTAAAAAATCACAAAAATAAATCTACAAAATGTCCCCAGATTATGTTATAAAATTTTAAATGGTTTATTATTTCACTAATAATGTTTTAGTAATTGGATATTACAAGAGAAATTCCTTATTAGAATAATTATGGAAATTAAACTTGGAAAATTATAAAAAAACATATATTATTAATTACTTCTAAGAAAATTTTGTTAAAGTATATTGTAATAACTCCATATAATCAATGAATAAGAAACAAGAAAAATGTAATAGAAAGCGAAAATAGTTATTTGAAATTGTGGAAAAGGATACCGTTTTATTTATTAAACTTTTGATTAATTAAATTAATTATAGTTATCATAAATGACATGAAATTTTCAGAAATTGAATGGGTGTAAAAAATAAAATAAAAAATAACATATGCAAGCTCATGAGTATCTATATTATCATTGTAATCTTCCAGAAAAGTCTAGTAAAATTTATTAACAAGTATCAGAAAAAAAATTATTTTTCAAATATAATCTAAATTTCTGTCTATATTTATCAAATATAATCTCTTATGGATATAAAGATGAATATTTTGAATATAACATAGTATTGTTTGAAAAAAGTACAACTAAACCTTACTGTAAGTACATATTAAAAGTTGAGCTTAGTATTTTCTTTTATGTAATTGTATCTTCTTTCAGTTATGTTTCATATTTCAGATAAATTGTTGAACTATTTTCCAACTGAATTATCTATGGCTAGATTTCAAAAATAAAAAAATCCTAATTATAAGTATTTTAAACTTTAATATTCAGTTATATTTTGCAAAAAATATGTTTTTTTAAATAAAAAGTTGCTTATAGGAACATATGACTGTGTAAATATTACTGATTATAATAATCAGAAATTTATTCTGATATTAATCATAATAACCTCTAAAATAATATCTTCCTTTTTAAGTTTTACTACTGAAAATGTGAGTGAATTGAAAAATGCATTAGTACAATTTTCGTCACGAGGATTTCCACGCTTTTGAATACCTGTCAGCAAGTTAAAATCGAAGAATCATACGCACGCTGAACCACGCATGACTTTAATGTGGGATAATAAATGCAAATTGCCTGCTATTTTTGTTAAATAGTCTTATTTACATATCGTAGAATTGATTCAGCTATTACGGAGAATAATATTATGAATTAATGTATTGTTTTATTTCAATAAAGTTTAGTCTCTGATTCTCATAAAGATTACCAAAGTTAGCAAAACATTAGCATGGTTAACTTTGATTCTTCTATGCAGAAATGAACCCCGCGTAAAATGATTAATATCATTCTCAAAGTTTTTGTACCAGCGCTATTGTTATCTAGTATTGAATGAACTGTTCTTCCAGAAGCTCTTTTACTGCGCAAAATATTTACACACAAAATACTCTTCAGTGTTTCAAATAGACCATAATTGGGTAATTATTAAGAAAAATCACGCAACAGAGAAAGTATTGTTTCACAAAATTTTACTTGTTCATTATTCATTCCCTAATTTATTTACTGTGTTTATATTTTAACGTTATTGCAATGTATCAATCAATTTAGAACTGCAGCCATCAACATGATAGAAGGGGAATTTTTTATTTTAACTTTTCCCATTTGAGATTACTATAACGTTTTCATTTCACTGTTAATTTTTTCCAACTGATTTGAGAACAGTCATTTATAAAAAATTTAAAATACTTGGAAGTTGGTATTTAAGAACTAAAGATGCATAGATCGCGGTCCACAATATAGACGATTGACTTCGTTAATAATCTGAAGACCCAAAATTTTCGAAGGTTACTTTAACTGTAAAAAAATATCTTAACAGAAAATTTTCACTTACTTTCAGAATGAGTGTAATAAAAACTTATAGATAATTTCTGACATTTTTAAAGTGAGATCTTTTGTTAGAATAACTTAAAACCTTTATAGTATTTTTTTACCAATACTTCATCATCATTAGTAGAGATAAAATAATATATAAAACCATTGATATTCATAAAAATGTTTAATAAAATATTACCAAATATTTTCATCTCAGTTACGAAAATATATTTATCAATAATTTCTGTATGAAATGTTAAAATTCTCGAAAGTCAGTTATTATTTCGAAATTCAAGTTACAATATTTTGAAAACATTGAATAAAAATTTAAGCATACAAATGATTTGACTTACCTAAAAAAGAAAAAAACAAAATGCACTATATTTGGCAGAAACAAAATCAAATTTGATAATTTTGATACTTATTAGAGGACATTCAGCCTAATTTTACTACAAAGATATTTACAAAAAATAGGTATTTGACTTTAATTGCTTTAAAATTTGTATATAATGTTTCAATGAACAACCTTCTGTAATGCTGATAGTTATAGTCATAGAATAAGTTTAAAACATGAATTTAGCTAAAGAAAATAAAAATTATTTTGAATTTAATAAACATTTATAAAAAATCAAATATCAAAAAATTATAATAATATGACAAATTAATAACTTACTTTATGTAGTAATAATAAATTATAATTAAGTACAAATAAATTTAAAAAATTACAAACGAAGTAAATTATTTAGTTATATTTTTCGAAAACAATTAGAAGGCATACAAATTTAATATATAGTATATGAAGAACGTTTATTATGTACTTTATTTGTATTTACTTTTGCATTTTATACGTTTATTTAAGAGACTTTTAGAAACCAATAAGATCAATAGTTAATAATAGCAACGCAACCCGACAGTAGAAAGTTGTTAACATAAAAATGTATTAACATTTCCATTAAATATATTCTTGTTTGATTTTCTGTACTAAATTTCTTTAAAATTTTTATAATCATTTAGTTCATAGATCACCATAGAAAGATCGAAATCTAGTAAATATATAAAATTCATTACCAAAAGTAGAAACCACCTATACAAATGAATGTTTACTTATGTACTTCAAGCAATATTTACATAATCTAATTGCATATGTTAGATCGAGATTCACGCTGAAATGTCGAAGTTAATTTTAAATTCGAACGTTTTATTGTTTAATCATTATAATTTTTCTGACATAAACTTAACATCCGTACATTAAAATTTTCTCTTATATCCACTTGGTATATATTCCACAGATGTAAAGTATTATTACCACCTGATGTATTTTTTTCTGCATTTATATCGAGTATATTTTTAAAGCTAAAATGAATAAATTTATGCGCAATAAAGTACATTAATAATCATTTTATTCTCTAACTAAAATATATTTCTTTATTGCATGTAAAATTGACCTAAATAGGAATCTTTTTAGCCTTGACTTACTTTCTATAGTTAAAAGATCGAATTTGGTTCTAGAAGTGTGATAAGTAAAATATCTCGAACATAGAAAATGTTCGATTTTTTATGCTTTGTAAATAACAATCCATTGATTTTTTTTTATCAAACGAAAACTTTATCTTCGTTAAAAAATTTATTTTTGAAAATAAATAGGTCACAGTGCTCGATACAATTTTCCCATACATGTGTGATTTTATAAGAAACCTTGAGCTACTAAAATAATGTTCAAAGTACTGTGATAACGTGATTACACACGTAACTTCCTACCACACACAAATAGATATTTATTAACATGAGGTGTTAGGACGTTAGTTTTATGTTACAGTTTAAATATAAGAAAATATTGATGTGATATATAACATTGTTTTAAAATTCAAGATATTATTGCTAATTAATATAAGTATAGAAAATTTTGTAAGGAATTAGTTACGTCTAAAGCCTTGACTCATGATGATTAGGCCATGCTTTTCATTTCCATATAATTTTGTTCTATGTCTTATTATTAATTTAGATTGCATTGTTCAGTCAGATAAAAAATGACATTTTCTCATTACTATTCTAATCGATTACTATTTCAATCAACAATAATTATTCTAATTAAGGATTTCTCATTACGATTTTAAAAATGTTTTTGACTGAAAATCATTTTAAGAATAAATACCTCGTATTTTCATTTTTTTTTCGTTAACACACACATGCATACAAATGTATTCAAATTGTTATATTTTAAAGTTAAAAAATTAATTAATTAACATAAATATATTTAAACAGGACGTTTTTTAATCTCCTAGTTAATAAACATAGTCAATTTTAAAGTAATTTGGAATCAGAATGTCACAATGAATTAAATTTTTTATTACATAGATACGGCAAGATGCTTCTTTATTGCAAAATGCACTGCCTTATAAAATTTGGTTTTATGATTTATTAAAATTAAACAATTTTACATGTGTTCTTTTATATTACATGAATTTCATTTGATATTTTTTAGCGTTTAGATGTATTGTTATTTTCTACAATAATAATTTGAAAGTGATAATAATAGAGTTACAATCTCTTCTCTTAAATTTAATTGATGAAGTATTTATACGATATAAATGTAAAATTCCTATAAGATTTTATATTCTTTTTTCTTACTACTGTAAAAAAATCTCGAAAATGATTATCTATGTTTCATTTTCATAAAAATAACTTAGTCTTTTATTATAAAAAAGTCAAATATTGATTTCCTTTTTCTGTATCTCATATTGACTTACTTTAGAACAATTCTGTGATGGGTATCGGTATTTAAATATTTTTATGATAGTTCATTTTTATTTTTAAAATTTTGAAACATATGTTCATTTTATATTATTTTGTATTTTATAATGTAAATAACTATTTAAATATGTCTATACCATAAAAAGTTTTTAGCTATAAATTTAAAATTACGTGATATAGATACTTGAAATAAACTTAAGATACGTGAAATATAAACATGGTTATCTTTAGACTTTATATGTGCCCTAGTCATATAATGTGAGCTTTGTGAACATTATTACTTTAGGTAAAAAATCATCTAAATTAATATGTGATTTCTTATATATTATAAATCTCAAAAAATGCGTTAAGTTTTATTCTTAAAATAAAAATGAAAGGATTTTTATTAGTATTTTTGTTAAATAGGAAATACTTTAAAAGTAAAGCCAAAATAAGTTATTGTCAAATGTAACGCTTACTTTTATTGAAATTGTGTCACTGCTTAAAATTTGCTACGAATTTACGCATAACCTGTTAGTTTAATAACGTCTTATTGCGGGAAGACAATTAGCAAAAAAGGATAAAATTGTTTTTAATAATTTTTCATTTTATTAAAATTGTTGAATTGAAATGATTTTTTAAAAATAAAGTTTCAGAAAAAAATTGTAAATAGCATGACTAGAATGTTTAATATTATTGTAAAAATTTAAAACTGCAAAAAATGATTTTTATTATAGAAAGAAAATCAAATAGGAATTTGCAAAAAATATCATTTACAGATTTAAAAATTATATTCTTATAAGACGGAATTTTTTCAAAAAATTTTTTATTACAACATTGTTGTGAAATAAAATGAAATTAAAAATCAAATGTTAAGAAAAGTAAAAGTTTATTTAAATTTAGTATTTAAATTTTAAACTGGTGCTTGAGCAGAATTTCATGACGAAATTTTGTTGTCATTTTGTTCAGCGCATCACATTAATTCAATACTCCAAACAAGAACTAATAAATATATACATTTGTACATGCATAAATCCAAAAAACATTATATTTTGCGCATGTATATTCAACTCTTTTAATTTTTATTACAAAATATATAAGTATTTTTCAATATTGTTTGTTGATAATGCTAATTTGTAAAATAATAGCTATCTTGCATTTGCAACAGTTTCACAGGAAACGTTTTCATTTGGGAAAAAATGCACTTCGTTAAAATATATATTTGTTTTTTCCTTCTAATAAAAATAAATACATAATTTAAAAAGAAACTATCACCTTCGTCAACGAAATAGCATTTTCCTTAAGAACAATCGATATTGCGAATTATTTTCTTTCAGCTGATTGAAAACTATATTTATTGTTTATTTAAATTGTTTTCTTTAAATTTATGTTACAGAAGAAAGTATAGTAATATTAAAAATTGATAGTGTCTTAAAAAGAAGACAAAATTAATTGATTAAACTTAAAAAGCTTCCACTACAAGATTACCAGATTGATGACAAACAAACAGTTTACTCCTTGACATTTTAGAATTTAAGATAAGTTGTTCCAGAAAATGAAGAAAAATCTTCATAAATGTGACCTAAATATATAATCCAATATTTTGACCTAATTTTGGAACTATTTTTTCATTATTTCGGATGTAGATATATTTTTAAATTTCAAAGTGATTTAAATTGAATAATTTATGATTAATTAAAATTCAGCAGATTCAAAACATTAAATTTATTTAAGAGAATACTTTGATTATTATACATTGCGAGAAATTTAAAACAAAACATTTCGCGTTAAAAGATAATTTAAGTTTTCCCTATAAATGAAACACATACTAAAAATTTTTATACAGGGGTTTTTTGAAGTAATATAATTTGCATTCATAAATTTGAAATAATCGTATTCGTAAATTTAAATGCTAGTTCTCCATAGACATGCCTTGCATTTTGATTTAACGGTAAAGAATAATTTTTAGAAAATGGTTGTAAGTTCAGACTTTTCGCTTTTATGTCACAATTTACTACGGTTACTGATAATTCGATATACAGTTATGTAATTGAAATGTTCGGAAATATTATGGAAAAAATTCAAAAACTTCTGTATCAAAATTATTGTATTAAATTATGTATCATTAAAAATAATGATAATTTTAAATTACTTCGTTATATCAAATAAAATTCGTAGCTTTAATATTCTAAATATGATAAAATCATTCTTGCTAAACACAATTATTGAATTAAGACATTTTTCTATAGTTTAATAATTTATAAATTGTAATTCTTATTATAAATGTTATGTACACACAATACTATCGTTAATTATCTTTTAGTAACTAGTTTTGAAACATTAAATAGATTATACACCTATAATTTATACAGTATAAGAGGGATATAAAACTTATCTTATTTCTTATCTTGCATTATTTTTATTACATAAATATTGATGAGTAAAAACTGAATTTCAAGTTATAAATTAAGTATAAGTGGTTCAAAATAATAAAAAAATAATATTGCGCATTTTTCCAAAACAGACAAAAATTAAATAAAAATTTTTGTGTGATGTTGCAATTTAAAATGAGTCAAAATAAATTAATTAAATTTTGGAAAAAACAGTTTTTAACTTATAGATATGCGATTATTAAAGATTAATAATAAGAAATATTCATAATTTAATTATGTATTTATAATAAAATAATTAATGTAAATACAAAATAAATGATTAAATAAATCAGAAGAAATTATAAATCAGAAATACATTAGAAATAAAAAATAAATAACTGTATTTCTTATAATATTAATATGATTATTAATAAAATGAAATATACAAATTGTGCATTTCTTTTTATTAATAATCATATTAAAGACATATTATGTAAGAAAATGCTTCCAAAACAAGAATAATGAATTTATTTCAAACCCAATGGCGCAACCGCTTTTAAAATCTATTAAAGTCACTAAAATATAAAGTGAGCTAAGGAAAAATTCGGCATTTAAGTAAAGTAATTCAGTCTGGTAAATAATATTGCAAAATAATTCTTTGCATTTTAACAAAAAACGCGACAATGTAGTTTTTTGCGCTTTAGCAAAAAACTTGAGATTAATCTATAGCAGTATATTCCATATAATTCAATTTTTTTAAGAAATTGTCATTCATAGTGTTCTTTATAGAAAAAAATATATCAATTAAAATGCATACACTTCTTTAAAACATGAATTTTAGAATAAATTCAAATACAATTATACTATCATTTGAAGAACATAAGAAAAAAAAATTTTAAGATCTATCAAAGACTAAAACAACTTAAATATATAAGTAAATCATGAATTAAATAAAGTATGCTATCGGTATTATATATTTAACTTAGTTAATTTCCTTTAGTTCATAAATTTTTTAATAATTTTTAAGTGCTATAAGTTCATTTTATTCTAACATTTTGGCGAATTTTTTCTGTGCCACGACAAACGATAAGATACTAATTTTTGATAAAATCCTGGTGTTTTATAAAAATAAATTATTGAACATTTATGGATAAAATTTCAAATAATCAGAAAAAATTACAATCTCAATCAATTAAAATTAGATTAAAAAAATTAAAATTTATAAATTATTCAAATGACTTTCTTATTTATCTTTTTAGGAATAACAAATTAAAAGTAAAACAAAATAAAACCGTTATGACACAGATAACAATTTTATTACCTTAATTCTTTTTCAGATTAAAGAATGATCTTAAATTATTACGAGTTTTTAATATATGTGCAAAAAAGGATAAATTTTAATAGCATATGCCGTTGTATTTCAATTGCATTTTAATTGTTTTATCATTTAAATTTAGTGTTTATATTTATTATTATCTCTGAAACTTTTATCCTTACACTCTAATTATTTATGAAAAACATTTAATATCAAATAAACATTCTCTTACATTAAAGATTGTAAAAAATTTTTCATACATTAACGATTTAAAAAATTGGAATTCGAGTTACCAATATTTTTAAAATTCCAAGCTCAAATTCTATTTTAAAAAATAAGATTGTTTTATTCCGTATAAAAAAATGTATAATGTGAAATAAGTAAATCTATTGATGCAGTAGTATTTATATAAAACAATAAAATAATTTTCTCATTTACTATAAGTTTAAGTAACATAAATAAATTTTAATTTACATATACATAGATCATGAGAGTCACTCTAAAATTTTTGAGATACACCGAGGGGAAAAGATGTGAAAAATTAACGATTCAATTTGATAACAGAAACTATTTCAACTTAAAAGAGGATTTTTTTCTACTAGTTTTTCTACTATAAGTATAGTGCAGAATAAACTTTGGATAGAGAAAAAATGAAGTTGACATGAGAATATTGTCGTGATATGATTTTCTATGATTTTAAAGGGGAATTAAATTAAGAAGATTGCGTTCAAAGTTTTCAATTAGCATTTGGGTATAAAGATTCTGTTCGCGTTTACTTTCAGTTATTCACTTTAAAATTCAGTTATTCAGACGATTTACTGAATTTCAGAGCAGTTGCAATTTTCTTCAGGGTAAATCACGCATAGGAAGGCAATTCTTAACTAAGATGCCTGATTAATAGAGCAGACAACGTCCGGAATTTTTGTAATGATGCCAGATCCATACAGAAAATATTAATTGATGGCAATCGCTGTCCTTATCAAATGATACAGAATGAACTTAACATGAAATTCGCCATCATAAATCAAACTTTTGGCAAGAAGAATTGTATACAAAATATAAGTTCCAAATAATTTAATTGTAGACTAAAAATAAGAGTATATATAAAAATCAGTAAAGAAACACTTGAAGATGGCCAAAACTTTATTACAAAAAATACAGTTGGTGGGAGGGGAAAGTAATATATGTCGTTTGCTTCATGAATAAAGGCTTGATAGAAGCCTTTAAGCTGAAAAAACTGAAGACAATTATTACTAAGGGGTGTATTATTAAATGCTTTCTTGAAATTCTTTAATAGGTGAATTTTATAGAACTCATACTTCACTTAACAAAACATCTTCTCATTTAGCAAGAATAATAGTTGAGTTGTCCTCAGTCGAATGAAAAACGAATGAAAGTCATAGAACATCATTCTTATTTACCTGATTTAGTTATGCGTGATTTTTACCTTTTTTTAATATAAAAGTTAAATTGTTTGGATGTAGTTTTCATTCTAAATAGGGATTTAGTGGGAAAATAAATGCATTTTTTATTGATTCCAATAAATGAATAGCTTGACCCATTTAAATTTTGGTTAATACCCCTGTTAAGTATATTTGATCATGAGCAAATATACTTGTGTAAGCAAATTTACAATAAGTGCATTTGATCTTAACACTGAAAATTTCGTAAATATAGTATTAAAAATCAATGTATATTAACATTAAATATATTTATATTTATTGATGTTGAAATAATAAATAAAATTTCAGTTTAATGTCAAGTATAATGAATGCCTGTCCTTTTAACAAAAATGTTATTTTGACTTTTCTCGCAGTTATGTATCTCAATGTTTTTTCTAAATTTAAGTATTTGTGTTTCAACAATTTGGCATATAAAGCTCTATTTAAACTATATAAAATACTTAAGAATAGAGAAATACCTAAGAATTATAACATTCTATATTCTTACTTCTTTTTACAAAATAATTTTAAAAAGACATGAAAAAACACCTCAAATAATCTTAAATGAAGCAAAAATACACTGCTCAAAACAATTAAAGGATATTGTAAGTTTTACATAAATTAAAGATATAAACGAATTTTTTTTTTTTTTTTTTTGCTGAAAAAGGAAGAAGAGAATCACAAATGAAAATTTTTCTGATTTTCAAACTGTGAGTATGCTAATTTTGAGTTCGACGTCAAAAATGTCACTTCAGAACGGCAGTGAATGAAATTTGACTTTCAACTGAATAAAAGACAATGAATACAAGGATGATCGGTATTCAGTGACTGCTTTGTTTTGATGAGTTCGGTGTCTCAGCGAAGTCATTTAACAAATTCAGAGGCTTGGAGAGTTGTTGGTAGGTTAGAAGGGGACCAAACTAAAGCCGGAGTAGCGCAAGCCATTGGAGTGTTACTAAGTGTGATTTCCAGGATCTGGAACCGTTTTTTGGAGACTGGAAGTGTATGCTGAACACCAGGGCAAGGTCGTAGACGGGCAACAACGCCCAATGAAGATCGTTATTTAGTGTTAACGGCTTGGAGACACCGAAATATGAACGCTACTCTTCTCCAACAACACCTTCGCTCGTCTACTGACACCACGGTTTCAACTCAGACTGTCTGAAACCGACTTTATGGTATAGGTCTGTATTCTCGCCGACCAATGGTACGTATTAAACTAACATCAAGGCATCGTCGTGACCGCAGGGAGTGGGCAACAGAGCATGTGAACTGGAGGAGAAATGAATGGAGCAATGTTCTTTTTTCTGATGAGTCCCGTTTTTCTGTTCTTACTAATAATAGGCATATTTTCATCTGGATGTACCATGGCAGTAGGAATAATCCAGCGTTCGTGCACGAAAGTGTCAGATTTGGAGGTGGGGGAGTGTTGGTGTATGGTGGCATCTCCATTGACGGGCGCACAGACCTCTATATCATTCGAGATAGACCTCTGACTGGTCGCCGATATAGGGATGAGATCCTCAAACCTATTGTAGTCCCTTACGCTGCAGCAATCGGAGATAACTTCATTTTAATGGACGATAACTGCAGGCCACATCGTGCTAACCTGGTGGAGGATTTCCTTTTCAAGGAAGGAATCGTACGAATGGAATAGCCAGCATGTTCTCCAGACATGAATGCAATAGAGCACGTTTGGGACGCTCTAGGAAGACGAGTTGCTGCCCACCAACCACCCCCACAAACTCCCCAAGAACTGGAAAAAGCTCTTCTGGAAGAGTGGGACAGAATACCCCAACTCGTGATTAATGGCCTCATTGACTCCATGCCTCAAAGGTGTTCAACGTTGCTGGCCGTCCGTGGAAACCATACCCTTTACTGAAAATGACTTCCTTTGAAGACAACACCTTTTCTTATTCTTTTTTTCTCATATGCATAAATTGTGCTTTTTTCCTTTTGTACACAAATGTGCAATAAAATGCATTTTTTTCTGCCAAACATGTGTAATTTATTCTCATATAACCTACTACGTCTGTCGACCACGTATCAATCAACTAAAAAGTTTCCCAGCCACAAGATCCACCTAAAACTGCAATATCCTTTAATTGTTTTGAGCAGTGTATTATAAAACGATTCATTTTTTTTATTCAATAAAATTTATATTTCAACCAGTTACTCATTAAAATATTTATAAATTTTATTTCCGTTTAATTTATGCACTGTTTTAGAAGTAACGATATGGATAATTTATTACTATCTATTTAATTGTGTGTGCTTAAAAATTCTATTAAATTAATTTAAGCAAGAATTTTTATAAATTTAATAGTGACTGCTTTTGTATTAATTTATTTAAGATATATTTTTTCTGCATATATATATATATATATACATATATACATATATATATATATATATATATATATATATATATATATATATATATATATATATATATATATACATATATATATACATATACATATATATATACATATATATATGTATATATATATATATATATATATATATATATATATATATATATATATATATATATATATATAGCAGTAAATATTTTTTCTTAATTTGTCTACAAGTTGAAATCTAATTAATAAAATTCCTAGTACTTAAAGTACTTGCAAAAAATTTATGATAAGATGAAAAGCGCTGAAATGATCTAATACGAGTGCAAGTCTTAGATTTTCCTTTATAAAAGAAATTTATTATCTGATGTGTAAATCCTCAATGAGAAACATTTTTAAGTAAGTGCAATATATATATTTTAATTAAAAATATTTATTCTTCCTTCAAATATGTATCAAAATGAAAACTTTTTACCTGTTCCTACTTAAAATTCGAATTTTTTTAATTGAATATTTATTGAAAAATTTAATAATGATAGATTAAAATTGAATTATTTTATTTTATTATAATAAAAAGTAACATATAATATGTTTAAATATATATTAGATGTATATCTAAACATCATAGATATTATATTATCGATTATGTTAATTTTTAGGAATAGTTATTATTTGATAATTGTCTTGTACCAAACACTTGCATTAAAATGCAAGTATTTAATAAAATTATCAAAAAAAGTTACATGAAAGTGTTTCAAATGATAAATCATATTAGGTTATTTATGCAAATAATCCATGGACCTGTATTTAATCATATTACCGTTTATATAAAACATGGATGTTTTTTTTAAAGTAATTAAATTTCTCTGTCGAAAAGTTGATAGTATGTGGATAAGAGTATAGACATATTAGTTTATTTTTTTAGTTTGACATTCTTGGAAATATTTATTTTCCAAAAAAAAAAATTATAGTAAAATCTGTTTTTGACTCAGCAGTGATGATATGTAAAATTTATTGAAATTTATAGTACGTTACATAAGTGTAAGATTTTGGAAAATATTTTAAAATACTTTGTGTTTTTTCCTACAAAAATCTTAACAATTCTGGAAGTATGACAAAAACAATTCAACATAGAAATTTGAAAATCTAATCATAATTTCAAAACTTCCATGATATTTAGAAATAGATAGAAACTTGTATATCATTGTTAACGTTCTTTGTTATCTACTTATCGCAAATGATAATTCTTTGTTTATAAATGCAATTAATCTTCTGAGAAAAAGGATTCTGTTGGATAACTGCGTCTTCTTATCGTAATCTTAGGGGACTTTTATCTTAAACCGAAATTTTCCTGTTAAATCTCGAATATGCTTGATTCTATGAGCAGTAGATTTGTATTCATTTTTGAGAGTTTGAAAATCGATGAAAATATTTTAGAGCCGGCTTTTTATCAACTTTGTTTTCAAATTAAAATATTCTTTCACATTCGATGTATATCAAATATGCATGATGCTATATAATTACATAATTTATATTATTTACTGTATAAACTCTGCATATAATCATAAAAAGCTTTGCAATTAGTTAAGAGAAACGAGAGAAACTTTATTAAAATATATTCATTTTATTCATTCACTATACAGCTTAAATTGTAACTCATCTCATATTAACAATATGCATAGTTAAAATGATTATTGAACTATTCCCAATGTTATACTTATTAAACATCAAAACTATATAAAGGTGATTAACATTAATCAGAATGACGTTACAATTAAAATGGCTTACAAATTTGAACAGCATTTGATTTTGACGTCAAGTTTAATTATTAAAGAAGGCCAAAAAAATTGATCGAAGTGTCTCCGGTCTCCTGAGAATGTGTTGTAGAATGCGTGCTTTCAATCCAACTACGTACTGTACCTTTCAGATACTTCATAGCTTAAAATCACACGGATTAAGATCAAGTGATTAGGGCGGCAAGCTGCAGGAAAATAATGTCTGGCAATTCTGACATTTCTGAAATTAAGGTTTAGAAACTGCTTCACTTGATATGCAATATGCTGGGACCGCCATCAGGCATAATGTAATATTATTCATCCTCCATGTTGTTAAATGGAGTGACAGGGTTATTCAAAAGATTCCCATAGTGCTTTCTAGTGACAGTATATGTAACAAGACCGAGAATAAATGCAACCTCGAAAACCTATGCCGCTATTATAAGCGATGCCGTAAGTCTGTTCCATACAATAAGTGTTGTAAAATGAAATTGTGCTGTTTGTTTTGCGAGCCGATTGTTTGTTGCTCCTATTCTTCAATTCTTTGTGTTGACATATCCTTTCAGATGAAAAGAGGCTTTTTTGTCCGTAAAATATTCCATGACAATTTATTGTCCACTTCCATGCGAATAGAACATTATAATACGAAAGTTTCTCTTGCGGCAGATCAGCAAAAGACAACTTTTGCACATCAATAATTTTTTATGGGTAGCAATGTAGGAAGTTTCGTAGAATTTCAGCCACTGTACTACTAATATATCCACTTTCGGGCCATTTCCGGTGCACTATACTGTTCCACTCTACCGCTATATTCCTCCCGCACTGATGTGGCCACTTTGCCAGATGCATAGAGAGAATCAATTATTTTCTCCCTCTTCTTAATTGTATTTCAAAAGAACCTGTATTTTCACATTTCCAAATAATTATTTTCCGCTCAACGCTAATCCAACATGAAAACTGTCGTCGAACAAGTGTCTTCTAACTAACTATTTTTGAATGTCGGTAACTTCTGCAAAACCAGAATTGCACATTCATTTTTCATGTAAAAAATCTTACAAGCAGAGTGCCCTTCTTCATTCAGACAGTCATTGCGAACTTCTCAAAAAGAAAATTAGGGAAAACAGTGTACCCTTGTTATTGCACTAACTCTGGTTTTTAATACTAGTCGTGAGCATGGCAGGTATTTTCATTTACAAATTACAAAGCTTACAGCGAAATCTATTGCACAAATGTCAAAATCTTTATCCCATATTCTTATTCCTTTCTTCAATAATATTTTATTCTGATCAGTGGTTCTTGTTTTGATAGCGCGAGTTTAGAAATTGCCTATCTTACACTTTCGTTATAATCCCCCTGTATAACAAAATGGAATAAAATATCAACATAATGCAAAATTTCATATTACATTATCAAATTGTTGGAAAGTTTTATACTCTTTTAATATATGAATTAGTTTAAATAAAATATTAACTGAATGGAAATTAAAAAGTTCAGAATCTTTCTTAGCTTACGAATCTAAATTATAACTTAAAACACTAAAGAAATGTCTAATAAAATATCGTCTATTGAATAAGTATAGCAACTAAACGAGCTCCACAGAACAAACAATGCAAAAAGGGATAGATAACAAGGATAAACGCAAAATTAAAAGCACTCAAGAAGATTTTTCATATCCATTTTCGAAATCTTAAAGTTGTGTGAATCTCATTTTATGATAACTATACTTTTCTCTGTAGTCGAATTGTTCATTTGGCTTATTCATATGGTGTATATTGTTAATAAACACTTCATAATATTTTGCTACAAATTCTCCTCCTTGATCAATATGCATGTACAACTAGGAGTATCTCTTCTATAAAGAATCAATAAAATTAAATGTAGAAACTTCTTTATCTTATTAGAGGGAATAATAAGTAAAAGATTCATGTAGAAATTGATAAATTCTTACATCCTAATATTCAACTGCTCTTTTTACTATTAATCGATATAGTTATGATCATACCAATGAAATCTTTATCACAGATAATCAGCAACTTACAAGCAATCTAAGTCCTTAATGATTCCCTTATGTTTGACAGAGAAAAGATAGTGTGGCAAAATATAGCTTCCAATTAGTTAATAGCATTTTGTTTTTCTCTATTTTTATTTTGCCCAAGTGCTAGATCACATTAACTGAATATTAAAATTTTTGGTCATCATTTGCTATTCGCGAGTTCGATTTCTATCTTTGGTAGGAGTATTTGTTGAAGCTCTAAATTCATTTTAAACTTTCAATCTCTAACAGATTCTATAGTATATAAAAAGTGACAATAGAATAAAAAGTAAATAAAAATCCTATCATTTATTGCCAAAATGACTACAATTGTCTTGGTATAGAAAACATAAGTAGGCTTCAGTTTTGAGCATTCATAATTTCTTGAAGATTTGCTTGGATTTCCAAGCTTTTAATTTATACGATTGCTTTTACAAATAATAATAAATTTATAACAAAATAGTGAATTTCTGAATCTTATTTATCTATTCCAATCCCGAATAGACTACATCTTGTGCTTATCTAATTGGAGGATTTTAAATAATTGGATTAAAAAGTTTCAGAATAAGGGCATAAAATAAATGATATTAATTTAATCATAAGCAAATAAAAAATAATTATTTGTTAACGATTAAAATATCTTGTTTTATGTATATATATATATATATATATATATATATATATATATATATATATATATATACTATATATATATATATATATATATATATATATATATATATATATATATATCATTACTTTATTCTTCTTACCATACCAATGCTCACTTTTGATATTTTTTATTTATCAAATCATGCTTTAAAACCGTTTTTAAAATACCATTTGAGTTTGTATGAATAATTTTCTTTACCGAATTAATAAATTCCAAATAATGACCACGAAGAGGCAATTTCAAACATGGGAATAAGAAAGCATTATCTCGGTAACATATCATGAGTATAAGTTGCTTGTTTTTTTTAATATTTAGCTAAAATTGACAAATAATCGCAGTATGAGATTTATTTTTATAAGAAAAAGTTCATTCATTTATTTATTAAAAAGTGCAAACTTCTAAACTAAATTTAAAATTTTAAATGAAGATATGTTATCTGAATTAATAATTGTACATTCAACAAGAAATATAGCTCTTTTTTTAATTTCAAACATAACTACGCTAATTTTTTAATCTTTACAAATGCTTATATTAAATAACCATACTTAAATGTATATAGAAAATTCTTTTTCCTCAGAATTATGTTAATATTCATAATAAGATTACTTTGAATAATCTAATAATCAAGCACCTTTAAGATTATGTATTATGTATAGGTTATTTATTTTATCAAGGAAAGATTTCATAAAAAGAATTCTATGCTTAAAATATCGTATTACAAGTGTTTCTGCCACTTCCCTTCTGTTTTAATGCTTTTCAATTTCTAAAAGCATTATTTTGATAAGTCATTCATTGCCAAAGTTGATGTGTCAAACATCAAAGAATTAATTGATGATTTTTAAGTTGAATTATCCTGCATAAAATCATTGCATTATTTAAAAATAAAAGAAGGTTATTCCTCTGTTTCATCAAAATCATGTGAAGGAAAATATAGTGTTGCCATTAGTTCATGACAATGTGGAATTTTCTCTATCAAAAAGTGACATTCAAACTTTTTATAATGTCAAGTATATGGACTGATCTTCCGTTTAAATATAAAATAAATCATAAGCAACTTAAGTTGAAAACAATACTATTTTTTTGAATGGTGAAATGATTGTTTTAGTTAAATGAATAAATTGTAATTTTGTAATGAAAGCATTATTATCGAATATCTGTACAATACTGCAATTTGTTATTCACTTTAACTTGAATAAGTCACTTTTTAATTTTAGTTAACTACATTTACATAAACATGATACTGAAGATTTTTGATCTTCCTACGTCAAATAAAAAAAAATCTAGAATACCATCTCTTACAAAGAAACATTTAGCATTCCTTCATACATAGTTAATTAAATGGAACTGAAAAAGAAAACAGTTCAATGAAAAAATAATTGGTATCGATGGAATAACATTGCAAAAGTACCATAAGAGGTGAAATGTCGAGAAGGAAACCCATCATTTTTCAATGAATGATTGTATATTCCTGATTTGATCATCCGCTTCTGACACGGTAAGTGCTTTTAGGACTTTCTTTGATTTTTGGTGGCACGTGAATCTGACTCATATCCTGTTGAGAGTCTCATTCTGAGTATTCTCAAGGGTCAGAGACATGGAAGTCTTGCGACATTCTTTGTCAATCTTTCAAGTAGTTTCAGTGCAAAGCGTCGCAAGTCTCGTCAGCTATACCTAAATATTCTGAAAGATATTCAAAGATACCCTATCACATGCTTGTCTGATCGTTGCCCAAATGCATTAATATTTTAATGAATCATATGACTATCCATCAGGTTTTTTCTGATAAAAGATTTATTTTTTTTTCAGTAATCGGGGAGAACTGTCGTTTTGAAAGTGATTTTAAATGACACCCGTGAATAGCTGAAGAACATACCAAAATAAAAAGTTAACAAAATAAATATTTCTGTTCTTTTGATATCAGTCTCCAAGGGCCTTAAACAGAAGATAGGTTAAAGGAAAGGATGTCTTTCGTTTAATTTCTGATCTAAGCAAATATTACTAATTATCTTATATTAAAAATCTAATTAATTAATATTAAATTGAAAATATGATACTTTGAAATGAAAGTTAGGTTAGGTTAAGATACATTTTCGGTTATACTTATTTCAATCGACCGAAATCAATGAACATAATCAAGCAATTATCAAGACATCCAACTATCTCGTAATTTGATCACCAGACAATGAGTTAGCGAACGTTCTTCTCTGGAAGTCAGTCATACCACTTCAGCTGAAGGAAATTAGATATTGCTTAAATTTTCACATGTAGCATCACAATAGTTTTCTACTAGATGGATAGTTGAATCCGTAATATTCTTTACATAGGAACTATATTTTTTACAACTTAGTTATCTGCAGCCCTTTCAAAAAATTAGATAAGGAAACGTACTTCTGAATTATTTAATTTTAAACAGAACTTTGGTTAATAACTTTAATTTGCAAGAAAAAGGACTTGATTAAAAGTTCAATTAAATCCAAAATAATGTTTTTAAGATTTTTTTATTGAATTTTCCATTACACTAACTGTTACACTTTTAATAGCTTGGTAAGCATTTTAATTTTTCACCTGAGACCTTAATTTTCCTTCTTATTTAAGTCATTTTAATTTTCCTTCCTTTAATTGAACTTGAAGTCAAATTCTTGAATAAGTTCATGCAAGTTGATTTATAAAGCATTTCTTTAGAAATTTTCTAAAAATGGTCTCCGAGTATTTTGTAAGGGGTTACCTTTAATCATCAATAGTTTACTAAAAATGTCTACTATATGATTCTTATTGTAATAAAAAATACATTAGACTGCTTTGAAAAACATAATATAGGAAGAATACTTAAATAATAAGCATAAAAGTAAGGATTTATAATTAAAAAAATTGGTATCTAAAAGTACATAAGTCACTCTGTATGATTAATAAGTTTCTTCATTTCGTCATTAGTGTTATCATGAACCAAACAGCAATCTAATAAGACGTGGTATTTATTTTGACAGCTGTGGAACTCGCAAATTTCTTAGTGTTGATTCATAAATCAGCCTTACAAATTTTACCATATGTGTAATAAGCATAAAAGTAGTTCATTTAAAGACTCCAAGGTTATGAGCACTATTATTTCTTATAGATGATGTCATTGAATAAAAGAGATTAAATAGGTCCATGAGAAACGGCTTATGCAATGCATTTTTTACTGCATAAACCATTACAAAGATTGAAACAAATTGTTGTACAGTTGGAAAAAATTTCAAAATTGATTTTTTATCATAGGCAAAACAAAGACCTTTAGAAAATCTTCCATTAATCTACATGAAGCCAACTTGACATTAGACGTAGAAAGTGCATTTGACCGTTATAAAATAAATTAAGCAAATACCTTATGATCATAAATAATAATTGAAACTAAATTTTAGCTAGTCTAACTTACATCATATAGCATTAGAAAGGAAGATTTAAATTTAATTATGAAACGATCACTGTTAATTTGAAACAGAGTATTGCCAAACAATTTTCAAACAAGTAAGCTTGCAAAACATTCTAAATATCGTATCTATTATGATGTTTAATAATTCATAAAATAGTTAAGGTATATTTAAATGAATGACATTAATGATTAAATTGACTCAAAATATTTCACGACTTCTTTAATTTAATTTCAGCATAAGCAACTTTTATAAAACAGATCATCAATATTCGAAACTTTTTCTCATAAACAATGTCTTTACAAATCAGCTACACAAACAGTATGATTTAATAAATCACATTAATTAATATTTAATAAATACAATATAAAAATAAAGTGATACTGATTGCGACGTCTTAATTTCAAAAATAATGTTTATTCAATATTAATCTAAGATAACATTTAATTTGTTTCATTAATATAAAAATGTATAATATTTTGGCACTCACAAGGAAATATTTGTATTAACTTTGTGATTTATAGAAATTAAAGTTTATGCTTCGTTATTTTGAAAAAAAAGATACCAATTTTCTAAGCAATAATCAAAGTAAAAAATTAACTTGTAATAAAATTTTACAATATCTAATTATTCTTAGAAATATAAGACACAAAATAATGGGTTTATATTTTAAAAATAATTTTTTTAATTATGCCTTGAAAAAGTTAATACATTAAGCTAATTAATTAAGCCCAAATTATCGAAGATGTTAAACCCTTTTACCTACCTGAATATTAAAAGTTTGCAGAAAATATCATATCCTATTATCATGAATTATCTGCTAATTTAAGAATTTTGAAAGCGTAATTGTTAAGGCTTTTTAAATATGAAAAAACCATTTGAATGATAATTTCTTCCTTTATGGAGCATGAAACTGAACTTTTTAAAAGAAGTTTAAACTTAAGTTAAAATTAAACAGCAAAATGTTTGATTAAAGTATAACAGACAGACATGATTGCTATCCACTGATAAGTAATAGTTTAAATAATGAAAATTCATTAAAATTTAATCAAAAAAATCAATAACACTTAAATGGAAAATATAAATTACTTTAAAAAAATTTATAAAAAAAGATGTTAGTAAAAGTAATTACATGATGCTGACGCGTGTTTAAGCATATATATTTATCAATATTCTCTTGATCTGCCTAACTGAGTCGAACAGTGAACATTCGAGCATTGGTCATGCGTATAGATCATGCTGCTAGCATGCGTCCATATCCAAATCACCTACGACCAAATATTTTGAAATAAAAATTTATAATAGAAAGTATTCTAGAATTCTTCAAAATTGATCTAGAAATCCTCCGCAGAATATTCATTTGTGCAAAATACTGATATCCATATTTGTGCAAAAGAATAATGTAGAAAGCTAACCACGAAAGTGGATTAGAATTTTCGTTTAATTTTACGTTTCAGAGGTCAGAGTTCAGCCGAAATAGTGAATGGGGAATGGATATTTGGAACGTGAGGGTAACGTGCAATCTTAATCAGATTAGTTAAGGTGTTTTATATAAATTGGAAGCACGTGCCGGGGGTGTCTTGAACTGTTTCCCTCCTGAAACGTAATTTTTAAAGCTGGTTTCGCTTAACGCTGGTATATATCACCTGGGTTTCGTCAGCGTTCATTGCTCCATACTACGCAAGTGAGTAAGTGAATATCATCTCTAATCACTGTTTTGTGGTCATTTGAATTGAGATTATGAAACTATAAACTTATACCTTGATGAACATCTTGTCATATATTATTTCTAATCTCTCAAAAAAGAAACGATTTCAATCGAAACAAAAATTATTTCACATTATATGTATTTACATCAATTCATGAATCAATTGAACATCTATGGATTGTGATGTAAATGCAAATTGTGATCTTTTGTCATTGTTAGCTATTACAATTATGTTTCAAAGAAAAGCAAATCAATATAGTATTCGAGAATTCTTCGACCTTCAACAAAATTATATTTGCATTCCAAATTTAGGCTCAAAATATATCTGCGTCGTTTATGTTTGAATTGAGAATATTATGATATAATTTTCTAATTCGGTTATTTTTTGAAAATATAAATTTCAATTTTTGAAGAAGTATTCGTTTGTGTCAGCCATCTGTGTAAACTTGTTTACCATTATATATAAATATATACATCTATATAATATATCTATATTGTATTTAAATTTAGTAAAAGTATTTATTTCATTAAAAAATATTATGTTTTCATTCACATTTGTCATTTTCCATTATGTGATTATTTTAAGGCAAAATAGTTTCCCCATTAATGAGTGCTAAGGTTTATATATATATCATCATAAAAAATAAATATTCTATTTACTTAGATCCAATAAATTTTTTCCAATGCTACATTTATTAATAATGTATATTATTCAACCAATGAAAACTAATTTATTTATTCGTTATTCAGAAATACGTAAGCGATAGATTTTACCCTATTCTACTGTTAAGATTAGTATATTTATCCTTTTCTAGAATTTCTCTTTGTTCTTTTCTCTTAAAAGTTTAACTACTTCTGTTCATAAATAATTGTTACAAAATATGTCCAATTATGATGCAGATTGATATGTTTTGCTTATGTGATTAATCAGATTCCATTCATTGGTATATTTCACGAGAAAAATACTAAGCATTTCCTGTTACTTTATGTATCTTGACAACATCTTATTAAATTAACAAGTGAACAGGAGATATTTGTGTTTACCATCAGACACGAGGTGTACTCTCTGAAGAAAGCCATATCGTGTCACATGAGGAAGTGAAATTATCATAAAAGCAAAAGCATTTTTTCGAATTACAACATAAATTGGTTTCCTTTACTCTGGGAAAAATATTAACTTTGATGCGCAACATTGAACGATAACTTTAGAATTGCTAAAGATTTAAATCTGAAAAAAACATAAAAATTTTGCAAAGCTATTTTGTTTTGTAAAATAAAATATTAAATTTAAATCTTTCATAAAATTTCTTCGCAACGACTTATTTTTTTAAGCTAAATAATTAATTAAACAATAATTTAAAAATAAAGCATTCCAAATGAGTTTGAATAATCAATTCATTTAATCTGAGGAATAATTTCATAAACTAAAGAAAAAGGCTTATCTCGGTTTTCCAGTAAAGGTAAAGACACAAAATTTATCAGCATTCTTGCTTGTAAGGAAAATTACATTTTGGCATTGCAATCAATTTAATTCTATCTAATCACCTTGTTTCACGAAGAGCTTGCAAAAAATAAAAACAATTTCAGAAGTGCAAAGACGGGATACATTTTATTCATTTGGAACATAACTATGTATTACAAATCGAGTATTTTTGCATAATTTAAAAAATAAAATTTTCCAAACGTTTAGTGTAAAAATATTAAAAAAAGTATGAAGCCAATAATTAAAACTTGTAAGATAAAATACATTGCTTTAATTAGATTCTTTACATTACAGAAAAACATACGTAAAAAAAGCATAATATCAAAGTTAAATTTAAATAAGTACTTGATTCAGTTTTTATTGAGAATTTTATGCTAAATGAAATCTATTATTTCATCGAAATTACAAAACACAAAAAAATCAAATATTATAAAAATGCAATATATTTATACTAATTTTTCATATTATATTTTTTTCTCTGTTAATATTTCTTGGTTATATATATTATATTATATTCTCGGTTTAAAATTTCTCTTAGAAAAAATTAATACCTAGTAAAATTTTTCTCTTGGTAAAAACTAATAATTGGAAAGCACATTTTTAAACTTGCATATATAAAAGCATAAAAGATGTTTACATAAGTTAATTCTGTAAAATTCACATTTGCATGGAAATGCAACTTGCTTAAGCACTTGTTTGATTTGTTGTAATTTGTTGTAATGATCAAAAGAATGCATTACAATTGTGAATTTGCTATTAGTCTTTTTATTTTTAAGAAATGTGATGCCTGAAATTAGGGAAATATTTTGAAATTTTCTCACATCTAAAAAATCTCACATTTTTTCCTTAAACAACTGGTCAAAATATGCTGTTATAATTTTTTTAATGATTAGTGAATGTAATACTATAATAAATAATAGTAGTAACTCAACAAACATTATTAATGATGTCTATATCTAATATCATCATATTAATAATGAAGTTACAAAACCCATTTTCCCATCCCTTGCTTCTGTATAATTTTCAGTTTGTAAGGCTTTTTTCTAACATTGCATAGGCATGGAAATATTTTTAAATATAATTTAGCTAATACGCTTATACGTAGCGCAACATATGATAAAAAAATTTTAATTCAGATATTATATCCAGTTTTAAATGTTTCGATAAATTTAATCAGTACTTGAAACATTTCATGTAACAAATACAAATCAAAACCATTAAAAAATAGTAATTGGTTGAAATTTTAATTTATAGCATATACTCAGTTTTAGAAAAGTTTCGGCGTATTTATTCAGGTTTGATACATATTATTTTTATTAAATGTAAAGAAAAAATGTTTAAAAATTTTAACTAAAATTTTAATTTAGAGAATATAATCACTCTTAGAAGAGTTTCGACGCATTTAATCAGAGCTTGATGTATTTTGTTATTATTAAATACAAATCAAAATAATTAAAAAAAATAGTGATTAGTTGAAATCTTAATTTAGAAAATATATTCAGTTTTAGAGCAGTTTTAACAAATTTAAACAAGAGTAGAATATATTAATTGATTTATTACAAGAAATATTTATTAAAAAAATAGTTCTCTTTTTACATCTATACACATTATATCAAATGCAGCTTACATGACTCTTAAGAATTATAAGTTTCTAAATATAAGTCTTAATCTTTATAATGAAATAGTTGTATATTACATAAAACAACGAAAATATACAAAATTTATATTAAAGAACTAATGCTTCGAAGCCTCAGCGTAAATGCTCGACTAAAAACTAAAAACATTAATTAATTACTACAATAAGAACATAAATAATACAGTTATGGAATTTAAATCAAAATATTTCTTAATATTCGAAATCAAAACACAACATCATTTCAATTTTCAAGATCGATATTAACAATTTTCTTCAACACGTTTTTCTTCATTTTTTTTCTAAATTAGAAGAAAGTTGTTAACTTGAGGTCACATACATTACCTGAGAACACGTGAAGGTACATTAATATATTTTCCAGTTGAACTTATTTAACCTTGTTCTAGCGTATAACAATGTGTTTTCGAGGATGATGAACAGGTTGTAATTGATACTGAATGAGAATTGTCGCTCCTATCAATGCCCATTCGAATAAACTCGTTTTTTCGGATGATGCTTTGGCCTTCAAACAGAAAGAACTACAATCATAGAATAAAGTTCGATGTTTTTTATTTTGCTGATAAAAATAATTTTACTTCAAAACTGAATCATCTCGGTTGCACTTTTCATAAACTATAGAATTCGTAAATTTGTGAAAAACGAATTAAAATGGTTAATATAAATGTCGGATCTTATTTACTGTTTGGATGAAAATTTTCCCAAAATGATTCAATAAAATATAAATTTGAGCTACTAAAAATAAATTGAGTTAAAAAAAATTCATAGAACAAGTTCACTTCCTTTTTAATTTAGTGGCGAATAAGTGTATTTAAGGAATGGTATCGCGTTTTCTGATTGTTTTTACACCATATTGTTTAGCTAATTATTAAAATACTGAATGGGTATTGAAATCAGGAAACAAAGATTCAGTATGCTCAGTATAAGTATCAAATTCAATATAGTGATCATAAATACTTAGAAGTAGCAAATATTTTATTTTCCATCAATAGCAATACAAAAGTGTGAAATTATATTTACCATAACAAGAAACAAAATCAAAAATAAAAAGAATTTTACTTACGAAAATACTCAATACAAAATACTTTTTTTAAGAAATATTATGCGCCGATAATAATAACGATATTAATGGTAAAATACAAAATATGACATATTACTCTTAAAATTTTTTAGATAGTTTACTAAATTGATTATTATCAATAAAAAGAAAAAAAAAAGATTAATAAATTTTATAAAATGAGTTACAGCTATACAATAATTTTCGACACTTCCTCAATTCCATATAAAGATTGAGGCTATATCAAACTGTGTGTGACGCGGATGGTATCAGAGTAAAAAATATCATAATCTGCAAAAAAATGCGAGTAACAAATTAATTTTGATTGTATACGTAATTGTTACATGCAAAATAATCTGTGTGTATATATTCGTGTCTAAAATGATATATGGACAGTTTCTGTTGAACACATTTAGAGAATCGTCAGTAGTTAGTTTTTGTGTGAAGTTAAAATGCCAATTACAATATTCTCTGAAGGATCTTTAACCAATAAATCACTTCTTCATTATGTCTATCGTGTGAAAAACTGATAAGCAAAACGATTGTCTTTTTTTATTGAATGATGTCATGGATTAAATATTTTCCTTAAAACTTCTTTTCTGTACTACATTAAAATAAACTTTAAGATAACGTTTTTGAATATTTTCAATGACTCTGAAAGAAAAGTACAATTTCATGCCTTATAAAATGCTTCGTTGTATTACTGAAATTATTTTTACTTAGAAAAATATTTCTCTTGTCACATCATTGGCTGAAGTTAACTTAATAATTGTCTTGTTTTGTATTATTCAAATACGGTGATTTTACATGGAGCTAATTAAATATGCTTGATGATTCAGAAAAGAAAAAATTAATAAGTGTAATTAATTAGACGTGATAAATTTGCGATGTATCATATTATAAGTTAATAAAAAAAGGAAATTAAAAAATAAATGGTTATTTATCAGTAATTCTAATTTTTGAAATTTTTTTTGAAGTATCATGGAACCGTTTGAGCTATAATTCCCCTTAACGTCAAATATAACAAAGCTAAACCTAAGTCATTTATAAGGTTTTATGAGTAATTTCCCTTTCTAAAAGCTTGTCAGATATGTTTTATTTCCTTTTCCAAAATTCATCCATATATCTTAGGCTTACTAAATGTAAATCAACTGATAAATTAAGTGCATTATTTACTCGGCTTTACTGCACACTTAAGATGAAATTGATGTTAGGGAAAGACAAAAAATTATACTTAAGTGAGTATAAAAAATATAAAATTAACTTTTTCTAGAATATTCACTTTCCGGCCTGATCTTATCAGCAACAAATTAAAACTATTTAAATATGTTTACAGAAGTGACCTTGAGAATTATTAAAGCGCGCTTATCTCCGATCCTTCATATTTAACAATAATTGTTAAAACTCGCTCAGAAGCGGAAAAAAATCCGCCTTAACAAAAGATGTAGGAGAGATTTACCTTGGTGATCTAACGAAATCACGCTCCTTTCAGCGTGTTTCTTCTCGCAATTGTCGAAAGCTGATTGGCTACAGGTTAAAAGTAGAACTCCAAGTGGTACAAGTGATAGTAAACTTGTTTATGATGGACACGTTTTCCTCCATGTGGCCAGAATGATTTAACTGATGTCATAGAAATTCACTCGATGCGTTCTTTGTTTCTGATTAACAAAAAGACGAGTTCGAAGATTAAGAAATTTAATATAACCTTGCATTTTTAATCGTTGCCTCCGATAAAGATATCCGCCTATCAATACATTAGATAAACAAATTTTGCAAACCTTTTTAATTTGTTAATATTTTTTTCCGGTATATGTCAAATTTTATCTTTGGAAATTATGCTTTTTCTGTTTATTTAATTGATTGCAATTCTGTAACTTGTTCAGAACGAGAAACGTTTTTTACAATTTAAGTAAATAAAACAGTTGACTCCTAAATATATAAAAAGGACAATTTTTTTCAGTAAAGTAAACTCCGCTTATGAGTTATATTGGTTTACATGTTCAGGATTAAAATCGTGAATGGAAAGCCTGTACATTTTGCTACATTAGACTTTTTTTTCTAATTGTGTATATCGCCAAAGGACTTTTATACCGGTCTATCGCAAATAAACACGCTCCACTTTTTGCGTGTTATAAATTATCAAAATTAATCAGTAAATTATTATCTCACATTAAAAATGAGACTCGTGTTCTTAACAATAATTTGAGGCCAGTTCTAAAAGCTACGACCATTAAAGAATACGAAATATATTACTAAATGCAACATCATAAGAAAATTCAACAAATGTCTAAAACTTGATCTAGTAAATGCAGTATTGTGAAAAATATTTAAACTCATATTCAGCTGGCATAATTTCTGTTGGTTGTGAAAAATAAATGAATTAGAAGTACTATGATGTTATATGTGATTATGTTTTATAGAGTACTTACTTATATGATATGAAAAAAAATTTGCCATTATTATGAGATTGCGTGTATGAAAAAACTGGATAGTTAGATGTTCTTTTTAATTTACATTTGATTAATTATTAAGATAATCAATGAAGTATGAAATCCGAGGAAAAGCATTTTGAGTTATGATTTTGAATTGAAAATAATTTGGATACTCGAATGTAACGTAAATCTCAATCCTAAGAAAATTTACAAACTTAATTGTTTAAAATAAACCGACATCGCTTTCTGGGTGAAAAAAATATTTCAAGAAATGGAAGAAACTAAAAAAATTTATGTCAAAAGTCTTATGTTTAATTTTTTTTAAAGAGACAGTTTTAAACAGAATTTCATTAAATACAAAATATCAACTATAACAAAAGCTTTATTTTAAGCTATTACAGAAATTCTACAAGGAGCATAAAATCTTGTATTTTGTATTTTTATATCAATAAAATTTTGTTGATAATAAAATAAACTATGCACTTCAATATTTTTTTTACTTTTTTATTTTACAAATGAATTTTTAATAATTGTTACAATCTGCAAATTTTTATTTCTATTTTGATCTTCTTCCCAGTTATAAGATTTACTAAATTTTTATTCATTTTAGAGAATAAACTTGTTTATTTTTAATTGTTGTGATTCCAAAGTAAAAAAAAAGATTACAAACAATATTGATGATTATTTTATTTTCCAGAATTTTAATAATTAATCTTAATGTAACTTGTTTACAAACGAATCACAAAGACAAAAAATTTTTAAACAATTTTTATTTACTATGGATTTCATTAAAATTGAAGCAATTTATTCAATATAATTTAGGATAGATTTATCTCAACAAATTAAGCATATTTTCAAGAAATTCTAATTCATCATATAATGGGTAAATAATTCATGTAAATATTTATTTTCATGCAATAACTCTATATTTTTCTATCTCACCATCATCGAAGAATTATAGTTATCCGACAAAACATTTAAGAAGAATAGTTTAAAGTAATTGAAAAATAAGAAGTATATAAATTTGAATATATAATGCTAGTTACCCTGAAATTGCATTTCTTGATTTGTTACTATCTTGTATCTTTGATTTTTATTCTGATACAAAAAAACAATTTTCCAAATTAGAGTTAACAACAAACTAACGTGATTGAAATACTTAACGCACACACAGGAATATTTTCAATACATAAACTATCCTTATGTTAATACAAGGAGTCATGCAAATAAAATTGACATTACTGGAAATATAATACATAAAAATGCATAGTTTTGTCATACCTTCACCTATTGCATTCAGATATCATAAGCACATTTCAATAATATGTTAACATAACAATAGTTGATAAATATTGATTGCAAAAATATACCTAAATATTATTTCAATATTAAAAAGTTCACATTTCTTCGTTGTGACTAAAATGTAATATGTCCTCGTAGCATTTTCAAATTAGTTTTTCCAAAAATCTTTGAATTTTTTCTATGATATTTATAATAATACTCAAGTTATTTGGGAGTCGACTTTATCTTTTTTATATTTCTGAAGTAAATGTTATTGTTCAGTTTTGGATTGATTTAAACATTGTCATTATTTCTCTTTCTTTTCAAAATGATTTGTAGTGATTAAAATATTTAAAGTTAACTTGACAAATAAAAGGAGAACAAATTCATGTACTTTTAACTTCCTGTCTCCTTATTTTGTCAATGCCCTATTTACTCTTAAATTTAATTTTATTTGACATAGGTTAAAAATTTAAAATATTACTTTAAAGTGCTCTAGTTACAATATATGTTTCTCTCTCTCTCTCTCACAAACACATGTAAGCACAAATGCAAATACACAAAGAAAAAAATAGCAAAAATCACAGAAAATTATACTATCGCATGTGATAAAAGTAGTAAATTGGATCTTCAATCCAAAAACCTCTTTAATTATGAATTTAATATTCTTTTGTATTTATTGACTAATTCAAGAAATTGGAGAAAAACAAAGTTAATGTTCAAGATCTTTAGAAATGGTTTGGAATCTATCTCTCACCATATTTCAAAATCTCGTTGTTTATCATTTTACTTAAATCTTTCTAATTAATATCAGTAATTTAATATAAATTCAAATAAAGGAGCGAATATTCAAAATCTTCTGCTTCAAGACATTTTTACTAATTTGTAAAGAATAATAAATGATAAAGATCTTGTTACTTTTGAATGCAAATAAACTCAAATGAATTCAGCCCGTTAAAAAGGAAATGTATACAGATATAATTCTAAATATAATATTTTTCTGAAATAACGAATTTCACTTTAAGATATTACTAAAATAAATAGTAATACTACAAAAATATATAATACAAAGCTTATATAAATATATTATTTATTAAGTTTCATATATTTATGATGCAAGTTTATTGGTTTAAAAAAATTATGATAATTTTTAATATCACATATACTATTTATATATTGAGAGTTACATTGATTAAATGGATGGTTAAATCAGTCGAAATATTTTCGTGAAATTGAACAGAAAATTTATCAACTCTTTGATAGTTCTTGCAAGAAACTCTCCTAATTTTTTTTCAAGAGAAAAATGTGTGGTCTCCATTTATTGTAACTATTGAATTTTTGTGTGCGTATTTCACAAAAGGAAATTATACACTTTTGAGTATAATTATTAACATTAAATGCATCTTCTTATGAGTTCAATTCAAATCGAAGCATTATCTTTATCGCAAGCAGAATTAATCCTCTGTTGCATCGTGTTTCCTTTTCTGTGACGCAAGGAATCCTTTATAATGAATTTGGAGATTCATTGGACTTTGCAGACACTAATGATGATATAATTCCCTCTTTTTGTAAAGGAAAGAGTAATAAGGAAAAACTGGACAATGGTAAAAATGTTGGAAAATACGCCAATATGAGAAAAACACTTTACTTTTAGTCTGAAATAATGATACGCATAAACCCACTAAACTAACTATATTTTTAATGATTTAATCAAGGTCTTTTCATGCTGAAGTTGCTTAAATTGGTGTTATATAATAAATGAATTAAATGCATCATTTCTCTAATGTACACTTTATCTATTTGAATGACTGAATAAAATATACGAGACTATGAATGAATATGCAATTAACAAGAATAGCTTTCCTATAAGAATCTGAAGTACTTTTATTATTATTGAATAAAGTTCTATTATTCAATAAAGATTATTGTGTATAATAAATAAAACTTATTTATTGTGCATACGGAGGATTTATATGCATATTTAAGATGTATTCTTGATAGAAAAAAATAATTTCCTTTATTGAATTTATATTTTTTATTTTGATTAATTAAAATCAAAATAATTTGATAAGGGGAGTGCAAAAATAAATATTAGAATATGATTCTTCAAAACTACAAAAATTAAACGCTGACATTAAACAGTAATAAATAAATAGTAAAGCTAAAATTTTTAACAGTTTTTATGATTTTATATTTTACAGCGAAAACATAATTTTCTAACTGAGATTTTTTATGTGAACATCAAAAACGTTATCGTTATATAGTTAATAGCTTTGTTACACATAGGAATATTATATACATTAGACGATAATTTATATATAAATATACATTTAACAAAATTATATGGAAGTATAGTCAAAATACAGAAATATAGGAAAAGTTGAGTAATTCATCTAGCAACTAAAAGCAACTCTTTTAATATTAATATTTCTTTTGCATAATTAAAAAAAAATTTTGAAGAATACCATCGAGGGAGAGTGATTAAATTTAGAATTGTAAAGAATTTAACGAGTCAAATTAATATTTAAGTGGGAAGACAATTTTAAGAATTAAAGCTTCATAACTTTAAAAACGTAACCTTATGTAAATTATTTAGAAATTATAATCTTAGAATTGCTTAAATAGACGTAATCTTTTTTTCATGTATTTATAGAAATTGGTATTTCATAGGAAAAGATTATACACGTAGATTTTTACATTATTCAAACTTCATTTTTTTTTTTTTTTGAGATTTTAATAATAGAAATGAATTTTGGAATATTGTGTTAGAAAAGTATAATATATTTTTTGAAAACATTATAAGAGCATCTTGCTGTAGAACATGAGAAAAGAAGGAATTATAGTGGATAGTGGAAGGGATATTCTTGTTGTAATGGAAGGAATTATAGTAGATAGTAAGCAGATGCCTTTTCTCCATAATTGGCAAGAGAATTCTCGTGGGGATTGCATATCCTTTACACAATAATACTAATGAATATTAAAATCCTGAATAACGTACTGTGAATGTTGAAATAATTGAATTATTAAGTTTAGTCTATTGAACCAAATTATTTACTGTTAAATTAATTGATAGTTTATGGATAATTGAATCATTCATTAATTATTTGCAACTGGGGAAGATGAGAAAAATTAACTTATGAATCGATAATTCCTTTCATGGTGTGATAACTGAGAGAAACTTAATTGGTGGAGTCCATTCATTCTTCGAATCCAGGGAAAGTTAGTTGTCAGTAGTCACACATAACATTCCAGATTCATGAGGTCTTCCTTATGTTGTTGACGTGATGTTGCCTTTGGCTCATACAGAATTTACGGTGACGGGATGTCTTATGAAGATCTTGCATGGTTGTTGATTGAGATTCACTAATCTATGAAACAATGCTCTGGAGAACCTTCTACACAATATGAATACAAAAGAGATTCCATTTCTGCCACATCTTTTATAATATGAACCGTGGTCTGAAATGAAATTATTGAGGTAATGGATTATAAATAAAATAGTTTGTGGATACTTTAGAAAGAAGAGTGAGTCCATCACTCTTGTTCTACAGGGTCCAAGAAAGTTTGCCATTGATTTAAAGCATGTTATTGAAAGAAATTATGATGAACTACAAATAGGTGGATCTATACATGAAAAAAGAACATATTTCATCTGCATCGAGTCACTCATTTTTTTTAACATTAGGAAGAAGTATACATTAGATGGAAAGTTAAAAAAAATATATTTTGTGTGAAATTTTTCACCCGATTTGAGAAGGAAAATAGTATGTTGTAATTTATTCAATATTCACAGTTGGAAAACACTTTGAAATTTACTTTATTTTACTTTCAGTACGAGTTTAGTTTTAATAAATTAGCTGAACGCAAATGTATACTATTAATCCATCTCAACTAAATATCAATAGGTATTCATCATATAAAACAAAAATAATGGCAGAAGACTAATCAAATAGAACTTATTATACTATTTGTAAAATATTGTATTTAATTTTAAGTATAGATTGTGTACTTGCAAAATATTGTTGCAAAAGAAATAATGGAATGATTTTACTATAACTTATAATAACAGGACAACTTAAATATAACTAACAAGATTAATTATATAAATTCGTGCACAATATTTTTTTACAAATTATTAACCCAGAAAAATAAATGCTGATATAATTTTACTCTTTTAAATTTTTTAGAATGTTTTATTAAATTTCAAAAAGTAATAAAAAATGATAACAGACCGGTAATAAAATTCGCGAATTTAAATAAAAACATTTATGAAGGAGGAAAAATGTGAGCGTATTTGTGATTTATAAAATTATTAGCATTGAACACTTGATATAAATATTATTTTAACACATGTGAACACTTGGTATAAATATTATTTTAACAGTTCACGCGTGTTTTCCCGAGTAAGCATTTCTTGCGCAAGTTCTTCCTTGCATTGTGTATCGACATTAGAAAACAAAAATCATGCCCTCGGCGATTTCATATCTCTCTCAACTTGTGCTTCAAATTATGCTTACAAATATTAGAGTTGACCTTTGGGTAAACAGAATTATGAATAAAAAAAACTTTTCGTACAAAGTCGATTTTGTGTCTGTGACGACAATAACACAAAAAAAGCTGGAATTATTTCGTGGTATTTTTTTATCTCCTTTTAGAAACCTTGTCTGGTCAAAAGTTAGATAAAAAAAATTGAAAGTACTTTCCAAGATAATTTCGCACTACACTATCTGCTTTAAGATAAAAAAAAAAAAAAACAACCCTGATGACGCTGTTTTGCTTTTCATCAAAGTGCCATTCACCTTGAAACACCGAAGATTCGATGAAACATTAACTATATAAAAAAATATGCATCTTTCACACACATTTAATAAACAATGTTTTGCGGAACGATAAAAGTCTGGTTTTGTTTGTTCATTTATTCTGCCTATTATTTTAGGTAAACACTAATTAGTATGGTTTCTAATTAGAGGTAATTTACCCTCTATAGATGAAAGCTTATAGTAACTATAAGTTTACTATCATACAATTTAATAATCCTTGATACCATTGTGGTTCTATGAGACAGAAAGACAATGTCAACATTAAAATATCTCTCCAAGCAATAAGGCATAAACACAGCTCCATATTAATAAACTTATTTACAGAAAATAGAAAATTATATTTAATAACTCATTATAAATTCAAAATATAGGGCCCGAAAATTCTTTCATATATATTATTTAAAATCTAAACTATAGCAATTCAAAAAGTGAAACATTAATAAAACTGGTCGAAAATCTAACTAATGTATAAAATATGTTCACTTAAAAACTAATTAATGAGATAGTTTTAAATATTTTTGCGTCATTTGATTTACATATTTTAAATCCATTTTCCAAAAATTATTGTATTTATACACTTTTGTACAGAAACAATTTTACTGAACTGAAATAATTTTTTATATTTAAATTTGAATATGTACATTTATGTCAACTACATTACGCATTTTCTATAGAATAAGTTTGAGTTAAAGTTTTTATAGTTTAGTTTATCAGAATGAGATTTGTTAAAAAGAATATATAAAACAAATCAGTGCCTCTTAATTTCTACCATTTCAATGTTTTATCTTCAGAAAATATAGATTTTAAATCATTTAGCTCATACTTTCTGTATGCAGAGACTTTGAGCCGACAGCAGAACGGCTAGCGCTCAAGCCTATTTATCAGCAGTTCGTGGGTTGGATTCTCACATTGGGCTTGGATTATTTTCATCCAAGCTCGATGAAGCTGGCTCGAAATCTACTTTAAATTGCAGATACGGTTCTTATTAGCCCTAGTGTAAAGAAAATGATTGTTGGCCGGCAAATAAACCACAACCATGTATATTTGTGATAAATGCACACGCAATATTATTTTTTAAAAATAAATGACAAAATAAACATGAATATGAATAAGCATGAATATAGCAATATTATATAAAGATAAGTATGAAAGACTTTCCATTTAGAAATTCCAAAAACAGAAATATTTGGTTTATAGAAAGGTCAAATAATACAAAAGAATTATCAATAAACATAAAGCTTAATAAATCGTCACAGTTTTGAAAAAGTAAAAGATTCAATATTAAAGCTTGGTTTTTTTCAAGTTAAGCTAAATGCAGTGAAGTGTTAAATTTAGTTTTAAGCAGTAAATTGTATATAAAAATAACCATCACTTTAAGATATCAAAATTTAAATTAAAAAAATATGAAGTTATTATAATTTTTGATTAATGGAGAAAATAAATTTTGAAAATTTTCTCAGATTTCCTAAGAATTAATTTTTAATTGTTTAAAATTACCATAAACATTTTTAATATTTTTTACATAAATATTAAAAATACTCTTCTGAAAAATTTATTTATGGGTAACTGGTTTTATATATCAAAGAATCTAATTTAATTAGGCAAAAAATTTTATTAAAATGTTCAAAACAAATAAATCATTTAAGTAAAATAAATTTATATTTTGATTTAATGTTTTGCTGTGATTCTCAATTGACATTGTTCATTAACAATATTAAAGCTATTATTCAAAATATTTTAAATTGTTACTAAATTTTTTATACAAGCGTATTGTACTTTTTTGTTAATAATAAAATGTAGAAAATTATAAGAAATTGTGATAGTGAAGAAATTAAATAATTATAATATTTAAAAATTGCAAATTGTTTTATAACTTTTCATTGAGATAACTTTATAACATTATAAGCACATAACTGTATATTTCAATTATCAAATTTAAATGCAGCAAATTTTAATTAATGTTTCTTTTAATTGATTGTTAAAGTTATTTATATCTGCTAGGTCTAATTTAAACAGCTATTAGTTATTTGTTTTTAAAAAATAATTTTAAAATGTATAAAAATTCTTACATGAATGATTTTATTCTTATTTATCCAAAAAACTTTATAGATATTTGTAAATTTTATTGAAATTCTTCGAATATAAATTTGAAATTTTGTTAAATGACCAAAGTTTCGAAAATTTTCTCATTTCTTAGGATTCCACCACAAAGTGATTTGAAAAAGCGGGAAACATTTTTAGAGGTTATAATTGAAATTTTATTAATTAATTAAATTTCGAAGTTGAATAATTAATCATACATTTTCAAACGGATATCATTAGTAGTCTGCAATAAAGTCTTACAAATTCACTTGCAAATAGATTTTAGATTTGATCGGCAGCGTATTATTGGCAATTAGCAACCGTATTTCTTTCCTTAAAATTTGTATCAGTACTACTATGTTAAATATAAGGGAATGCATTATATAATTTGAAGGAAAACTTTAAAGCTCTTTCAATTTTTCCTATTTTAACTTAGAAATATTAATTTAGAGTAAAATAAAAATTTTCGTATTTAAAAAATGCAGTTTTCTTTACTTTATTTTTAAAACTTTTTTCTAGCATTTTCTCTTTAAGAAATATTTTGTAGATATAAGAACTAATTTTTTTAATTCATGTATCTAAATATACATTATTGAAATATGTAAATTCGAATAGATAAAAATAATTAATACATTAATCATACTGAATAAATATAAAAAATTCTTCATTTTGAAATGCACAGCCACAGGGAGGACAAAGCTGCGGCTTCACACAGAAGAATTCCCTTTTAAGGAAGGGATAAAGATTCATGCAGTTACTTTTAATTGCTATAAAAGAGGGAATTCCATTAAAAATATACTAATTTATTTATGTAGTATTTAATCATGATGTCATCATGATAATATAATCATGAATATTATACAGTGAGGGAAGTTGCATAAACGATGAAATTCACTTTTAAGATGATTAAAAGTACCATCTGCGTACCTTTGCCACTGAAAAAATAAACAAAGAGCTCAATGAGCGATATATGTGCAAAAACCTTCCTGAACCGAGATCAAATAAGAAATAGATCAGCAATATCTACTACCATGAAAATAAATCGAGATAAAAATTCCTTTTTCATCAATTCCAACAAAGATGTTAAGCTTGCCCAGTTATTAATACGAATCATTATCAGTTTATCATGTAAAATAGGTAAATAATTAGTTAAATCCATATTCATTATCAAATGCCAAAGATTTAAAAAACAAAATTAAAATTAATAACATTAAATTGAAATCTTTTGAATATTTCACATATAATTATTAAACAAATATTTGTGTAAATAAAACATTTTTAATGACACTGAAAATTAATAATGACGTTAAAGATTCTTAATATTGATATGATTAGATTTAACATTTTATGGTTCTATATATACATACATACATACTTATATATATATATATATATATATATATATATATATATATATATATATATATATATATATATATATATATATAAGTGTTTGGAATTATTACAAAACTTCATTATTGTTATAAATTTGGAAATATATGTAAAAATAAAAAAATATTAGTGTGAATAATATTTCCTAATTTACTTAATGGGACTACGTTGGATTGAGAACACATTAAGATCAAAAGAGTATAGGCAAAATTAGACTAACATATAATATACGGACTAAAAATTGAAGTTATTCTTTCGGTGAAAAATAAATAAAAATGTGTTCTTCCATCCCTTTTGATAAATTATTTTAAAAAAATGAATTTGTAAATGATAATATAAAAGCATGCTGAGGTAAACGTACTTTTATTATGCTGATTAAATTCTAACAGCTCTCATTAAGTTATATGCCCAATTTAAGAAATTTATGGTAAAATCGACTTTCCAAAAAATTTCCTTTCGATTAATCCTTCAATAACTGAAATAACTTTTATCTACTCTCTCATTCATATTACTATATTAACTATTTGGGGAACAGAACTCTCTACAGAATTATAAAAAAGCCATTGCGTAATCACGTGATATTTTATTCATTTCTTAATATTCAATATCATTTTTACTGTATTCATTATTATGTAATATTTAAATTGCTCATTTTGAATAGCAATGTTAGAAAGAATGAACACTACAACATTTAAAAAACTCTCTTTTTAGAACATTTTCAGAATCATATCAGTAGAAAAATGTAACATAATAAAAAATATATTAAAATAGCTATTTTTACTGCATATACTATGAAACGCCAAAATTTTAACTTTATTAAAGCTGTGTAAAAAAAAAGTATCTTTTATTCAAAATTATAACATTTCAACATATTGAAAAACTTGTTACTTAAATTCTCGAAGCTTGTTATTAGAATCACTACGGAAATATATTATTAAAATTATATTCTCATTAAGAAATTTATTCTTAAAAGAATTTCCCTAAGATCGGAAAAATACTGCGAATCTGTTGTTCCTTTATTTTTTAAATTTAATTAAGATATTTTAAACTTGGAAAAAATCGTGATATTTTAACTATTTCTTTCAATTTATTCTTTTTCAAGAAAATGATTAATGTTTAGAACAATAAATCCTTAGAATTAAAATTTATGATTTACATTGTTCTTAAATAATAAAAATTTTTGTATACCTCTTATGATTTTGCGAAACGTGCAATGAAATTGAGGAAATCAATAATTTAAGTTTTCAAGAATGCTGTATGTTAACAATGCTTCATGAATAAACTACTTAAAGATTATTATTCTATCTCGTGTCCGAATATATTATGTGCAGTCTAAATTGTTAAACTCTTGCTTTTTCCTACGAGCGTATTTACATTCAGAATTTAATGACTTGCTTCAACTATTCATAAATTTTATTTTAATAAACAAAATATTTAAACGGTGTAGCTTTCAAGGATATATTATAGTGACATAAATTTACAAGAAACTTTTATCAATAATTAAGAAAATTTTATCAAAAAGAGATATAATATATCTCTTTTTGATATTACAAGTGACTTTTTAATAGTATTTAATTAAATCTGATTTTAAGTTAATCGCGATTAGTAATAGACTGATAGATATTATATATAAGGTTTATTTTCAAGAACTAAAAAAATTGCAACTTCTACTACCAATTTTATATATATTTTAATCCAGTTTTGGCTAGCATAATTTAGTAGATGAAAAAATATTTTTTTCTGGTGACCAACAAAAACCACAGTAAGAAATTACTCATTCTTTTTTAAATTATTCATCTTACTTGGAAAAATTTCCCTAAGTGACAAATTGCTTTGGTACTGGATTAATAATCCTCCATTGGTTTATTGGTAACGAGATCATATTCGGTAAACAGATATTATAATCGCGTAAGCAGTACACAATTATGCCAATTATATTTATTATGAAGTCATTAGAATGATTTTTCTTCGTGAGTCTTGGATGACATTTCGTGGTATTTTTATTCAATATCTTTTCTAGCAAAAGCTGCACACGTAATAAGCAGGTATTTCTTGAAAATTACTGAGATGTCTACTCTGATAAAAAAGCAACCCCACAATATTACGCTCACAATTCCCTATTTCTTAAAATTTGAACACACTCTGATTGCATCAAAATTGTTTAAATGTTTCCAATGTTTTCCCGAACGATAACTCGATTGATGTTTTTCAAGGTAAGCATCGTAACTCGTCTTGCTCGTTTACGTAAATAAAATGCAAGTTGAAAGTTCTGGAACTTTCGCCGGAAGTTGTAGAAGTGGAAAAGTAGGAAGCTTTTCTCTTTACATGGTTTTACTTTCTTTCACCTTGCAAAAATCTAGTTTTTATAGAATGAGTTATTTAATTCGGCTGCATATTGCTTATTTGTTTTTATTTACTATCTCTTGCGTGTATTTATCACGCCTTCTTATAAGAAATGAATTATCTCATACAAATTTAAAATGGGAAAATGAAATTATGCTTTTTGAAATATTATATTAAAAATTTATTTATTTATTTTTTTTAATTTAAGAAAGTATTTTATGACATTTAAAATAAACTTTTTATATTTTTTGCACTGATTTTTTTAATTAGAAATTTTTTAATTCAAACATAAAATATTTGATGATTTGTTGATACATATACATTAGATAATTTTTTAAATAAAAATACTCGCGCTTTTCTAAATATAAGAATAAAAATTTTGTTAAGAAAAGTTCCTTAATCCGTTTGGTTAATAATGTGATTTTGTGCGGTGAATGGATGGCATGTTTTTCGGATTTCTTTTTGGTGTCTTTAAGTAAATGGATTTCTTTTATTTCAAGATATTAAAAAGAAATCAACATAACACAGAAAATCGAAGAATCTTGCAGTTTTAGCAAGCATGAGAATAAAATAATAGACTGTGTGTTTCCATAGAAAAATACATAAACACTTTCTTTTATAAGTAATTGTAATTTTTTAATAAAGTTTTTATTTAACAAAATATCAATTATGTAAATTAATCTACTTTTTATTAGTTGATCACTCTCTAATTGTTATTATTTTAAAAATTTCCCAGAAACTTATTAACCAATTCCTTTTTCAAGCAATTTTTATTTAGCAATAAAGAATTATACAAATGTAACAAACAAAAAAGTTATGCTAGCTGACACATTAATAACTTATTAATCCACTCTCTCTCTCTCTATTTTTTTATCTTGAAATTTTTTTATAAAATCCTATTAAATTGAGACATATACATATCAGAGCTAAAATAGCGATTTCGTTATATAAAGTGCTATTAATCTACGTGCATCATTCAAAGTTTCTTAGAAAAACTATAAGCAAACATCAGAATAAAATGACAAAGAATTAAATAACTCAAATAGCAAGAATATATTTTAAAACAATTCCAAATTTATAATCTTAAAACAATCATTTTTTTGTAATTTTTAGAGTTGTTATTCTTCAGTATTCTTTAAGTTAATTTTAAATCCTAAAAAAAAAAACATTTCTTATAAGTATTTCTTCTTAGTTTAAAATTTCATTTTAACAGTCTATTTTTTCTTTTTTATTTGTAATGTACTATACAATTTACGTATAAACGAACCCTGGTTTAACGAGTAAATACTGGGTTAATACAATGTTATCTATCAATAATTCACTTTTAATAAGCAAACCTAAGTTATACCGAGCGATCTTTTCCAGCTAATAACAAAAAATCTCTGCTGATTCGCACCTCTTGAGCTCAACTGGTTGGTTTTCAGAAAAATATTTATAATATTCCTTTGGACCACGGTATGTCTTGAATTTAAATACTTTATTTTTTTCGAGCAATATGAATAGTAAGGATAGTTTTGTTTCTCATAATTTATTGTTCGTCAACACTGTTGCTTGAGCAGTTCAAAATTTTTGAACTATCAGGAAAACACGGGAAATTTAAAAAAAAGCGATTTCTCAATTTTAGTCAATTAAATTTTATTGCTATATTAACTTAAGTTTCAGTAAGACATTTGTATGATTGTTAAGTATAATGCATTGTAGGCATTAATATTTAAATATTTTAAAAGCATTTTCAGCTCCTAATCCAAATAAATCACAACAAGAAAAGAAATATTGCGCACGTGAACTTAGTTCCACGAGTGAACAGATCACGTGAATGTTGCAAAATGACCAGACAAAACAATCACATCATAAAACAAAGGATTCAGAATAAATTGCTCTAAAAAATTGGTACCTTTGGTTCAAATGGCCAATGTTTTTGGCGGCTACATACAATCAAGAAGATATGTTTGTGTAAAAATTTTAAATTAGTAGGTATTAAAATTGCATGCAACATATAATGATCTTAAAATTTTGCACGCAAAATAATGCATGCACGATTGTCCACTTATAAAATTTACATTAGCAGTTTAATGCTTTTTATATGAGACTTTGTGAGAGCATTGTATATTTTGTTTTAGCATTATTTTATTAGAAGATTTTCAATGCATTGTCTTCCGTCCAGATTTACTAATTTATTATTGCTTTTGATTTCTTTATTTTAAATATTTACTTATTTACAGCGAGTAACCCCTTAATTATAAGGATAAGAATACTGTTATTCATACAGGTTTATATATCAGCTTAATGTGTAGAATACATTTTTAACCACAAAAGAAGCATATAATTTTATTGCCTTTTGTTTATCTACAAACTTTTTTTATTTTGTTGTTGAAACCACATAAATCTGAATTTAAAATTGCAAAATAAGAACAGAAATAACTGATTTCGATATACAGTTAACCATTCTTTGTTTCAAAAATGCTTATTGGACAGAGTGTTTTTAGCAGATATTTATACTTCGACAATGCAGATACAAAATATCACATGCACACTCAGTTTTTAAATATATCGACAAAGTTCGCAATATGATCTAAGATCTAAATAGTTTTTAACAAAACTAAGTTTGCAAGGAATAGGAAATATAAATATTAATAATTAAAATTTGAAAACTCATATTAATACACTTGGCATAATTGTAATGTAAATCATAAAGCAAATAGTGGAATTGATTAACAAATAGATTAACAAATTAAATAAGTGATATAAAAAGATAAAAAAAAGTCTGAAATAAAAGTCTCTGTATTATTTTAGTAAACTTTTTCTTTCACACTATACTTTTTATTTCATTGTTTTACATTTTTGTTACTGAACATTTGAGGTATCTTTTTATTTTATTTAAGGAACGCTTGTTATACTCACGAGATAACCTGATACCAAAATATCTTTCATGATCGCATACACCGATAAAATATTCAAGAATCAATAATTTATGTTTCATTTTATTCTCTCTGATATGATAGCAGACCATGATATTTGTCTCACAATAAATAAAAATATCAATCTAGTACTTCAAGAGACAAGATGACTCGTGGTGATAAACACACAAAAGATATGATTTGGCAAAAAGATTTGTCGTAAAATACAACTAATCGCAAAAATCACCGCATATCATATATCTTTCTTTAAACACCAAATAATAAAGATAGTGAAAAAAATTTACTTTTTAGTAGGTATGAAGCTTACACTTATATGATTTTTAAATATCATATTAAAACTCACAGCTAAAAACGAAATTTAACATTATTTTGTAAATTAATTTTGAAATAATGTATAAAGTAATATATAGATAGCTCAGAAAAATACAGTAAATAACAATAATTTTTAAACTTTTTTGAGTTTTGCATTATTGTTTGTTCGATAAAATAATTTAAGATAGTTAAAATAATTTGTTTTTGTTGTTGTTTTCCTATGACACTTGGGATAAGCCAAGCACGCTTTTGCCTTTGGCAGTGCGAATTAAGTCAATAGGGAGCATCTTTCGTTTGGATCAGAGCACAAAACATGTAAGCGATTTTAATCCAAAAAAAGATTATACATATTTTTAGATTATAATTATTGGAAATTATTTTGATAAATTAATCTCATTTTCTATTACTTTTGTTTGAAATGTTTAAATTTGACATTGTGCAAATCCATAAGGTAAAGTTGAGCAAAACCGGATATGTCCATAAAATTGGAACTTCAATTAGGGTTACATTAGTGATACAAAATGTCTAAAAACATAAGTCCTTTCCATATGTTAATGGTCTTGAAAGAAAGTAAGATAGGTTATTTTATTCATTTTCGAATTATTTTGAAAAATGTAATTAAAAGTTTTTAGTTTTACTCAACTGATTTTATGTAGCAGTTTCTAACACTTTGAATGGTGTTGATGTTATCTCATTCGGTCAGCATCTAAGCTTATATAACATTGCTTCATAGCTTTGTTTTAGATGACAGTCAATTTTATTAACCACAACTTTATTTTTAAACATTACATTTACAATTACATTGATTCAATGATGTTAATATTTCAAACGCAATCTTTTTTACAATTGATATAAATACTAATAAGGTGTTGTTTATAATTTATTATCCCTACTACCATCTGTATGTGTTCACATTGCTGTTTTATTCTTTATTCATCTGTTATTTACTTGTTCTTCTCTTATTTGACGGTAATATTACAGTCTTCGTGAAGTGATTATTATTTATTATTATTATTACCGCCACAATCTTACCCAATATTATTGCTGACTTTGTGATTGGCAGCATTGAAAATTTCCACTATATTGCTTTTGTTATTTATATTAGCCGTTCGATAAGTCGCAGCGTCACCGCCATCGTTTACTAAAATTTCATTTATTTATACCGCTATTGTGTTACAACATCATCAAAATTTGGAAAACATTTCAATATATTCATGTTCGCTCTACATTATATGGTCTCTTAACGAAAAAGCAAATGGGCAGTCAGCACTTTAACTGAATATCGTTTAATCGATCTTTATTTTACTATAAATCTATGTTCAATGCATTCCCAACATGGTGTTTACCGTCGATATTTTGTGGGTTTATCATTTGACACTGATGACTTGAAATTATTGTTGATCTTATTTATTTATACTATATCAAAATATTCTATAAAAATTATTATTATGATTATTAATAATAATATAATTATTATTATTATTTGATATATATCAAATAGTTTATATATGTTGATAACAGTCAGAATAATAATAAAGAGTGGGAACAATATTATAAGGCAGTTAATTTATATCATAATATTTGATATATAAAGTATTATATATTACAATTAATTATAAGCGATTATATTAATACAGTGCTACATTTAACTCTGTCATTTATTTCTTTACTGGACTTCTTATTACTACAGTCATTACTGGCATTGTTTTATCATTTGTACATTCATTTCTTCATTACCCTTTATTACTTTGTGATGATAGCCACCACCATATGTTGCCACTTATATTATTTATCTTTCTCAGAAAGTATTTTATTATTTTCATTTTGCATTTGTGTCCCATGTTGATCGTAAGTCTTGTGCATTGCACCCACAACGATTACCACAAATCTTGTCAAAGTAGATATCAGTATGCAGTGCTGCATCATATGAAGTCTATGGGCGAAATGTTCATTTACAGTTTTGCTCGGTGAGCAAGGCGATATCAGCTAAATTCTTATTCTGGCGTTTGTCAGCGTTTGGCGTCAGTCATCGTAGCGTGTTTCTTTAATCACCACACCTGAAAACAATAGTTTTCTTTTCAATGGAAAGTGGGCATCATCAATATTATCGCGCGTTCGGATTTGTTTAATTTCAGATGAGAGTGGTGTTTCTGTTGCTCAGTGTTAGTAAATTCTGATACGGTTCTGGTTTAAATGTTGCAAAAATTTCATCGAAATAGTCCGAAGGCGCTGATTTTCATTAATAATGTTTCATTATTGAAAATTGGCATTATTGGATGGTTTCGTTATTCTTTCTATTCAATGGTTTTGAGTATTACCGTTTATAGTCGAAGATTTTCGGCACCATTGTTCATAAGCGTTTTTCTCGTTACATTTAAATATGACTCTCATTACCCTTTATGATCCCTTTATACTTTGTTTAATTTATATTTATGATACGTTTTTATTTACTTTTATAATATTGTATAATGAAAGTGATTGATGGATTGATTCATTTCAGATGTTGGTGCGAATATAGTAAAACACCGATTTTCCAGATCAATGAAAATAGCGAAAGTTGTTTTGGAACACCATCATAAAATTTTAACAGTGTTTATTACTGATTCATGAACAATATCAACTGGACTTTCGCGAAAGTCGATGGTCTAATCACATTACTAAACTGTTAACTTTCATTGATGCATTCTTACGTTTGCATCAAGATCGATTTCTCAGTTTCATCAGTTTCATTCATTCAATGCAGTGTCATTGATTTTTGAATATTTTGATTGATTTGATAATATATAGCATTATGATTCGTGAAAAGAAGCATTGTGAAACAATGTAGCTGGTCTCTTCTGCGACTTCAATGGTTCTTTAGTTTTATATTATTCATGTGATGGATATATTTATGAGCGATCATATATGTATTGTGATTGATTTGGTGGCGATTATATTCATATTACTTTACATTGTTTTCGATTTTATGGTTTTGCATTATATTTTTATCTTTTATTATGAAATCATTAAAATGTTATTTATTGTTGATGGTGAATATCAAATGAAAAAGTTCGATGAAACCACAATCTTGATTTAACGTTAATTATTGAAAAGAGTTATTTATTAAAATTTATTTCATATACATTTTATGCTACAAAGTAATTTAATTTACTAAAAAACTTTCATTTATATATATATATATATATATATATATATATATATATATATATATATATATATATATATATGTACAAATCCTTTATAAGAGTAAAGTTTGAAATTACTTTCAATTACTTAAATTTCAAACTTTATAATACACATAAATTATGTTTAAATGTACCACATTTATTTATATTAGCTTGATATTAAAAGCTATTAACGTCATCCATTTTTGAAAATTTATATTAATACCATTTTTGGTTTTACATGTTGACATTTTAATTCTTTATATAAAATTTTATTGCTTCATGCTTATTGTCTTTATAAATTGATAATATCACTTATTACCGTTTACTTATAAATACCATTTAAAAATCATTTTTAAGTGGAAACAGGTACAAGCATAGTTTGAATTGTGTATCATTTTCAGAAAATAATAAAAGAATTCCTTTTGTTATTTATTTTAATATTTTATTGGATATAAATAAAATTATATCGTATAACTGTGGTTTAAAATAATTGAAACTTGATGCAAAAAACAATGAATATTTCAAATCAGGTTTCTGTATGTAAAAACATTGGAGAAAACTCTGAGAACAATATATCTTATTATTAACTATTATTTAATATTAATTTTGTCGCATAATTTACACAATTTGGTCCACTTCCAATAACATTAAGCTAATAGTTTAAATTTCTAAAGTATTATAATTAAAAAATTTGATTGATATTAAAACATTTCAGCAATTGAATTAACTTTGCTAAAATATGTGCCATCCTTGTCGACAGCATCTTTAACAGAAATGACATAAGAAAAAGCTTGCATAATTATTTTCTTCCTTTTAATAAAAGAAATACATATTACTGTAATTTTTATAGGCGTAAAGTGGCTTACACCAAAGCAGACAAATCAATCATTTTGCACAGTTTTGCGACTTACATTAAGATTTTCTTGTAGATTGAAATGCCAAGCCTATTTCAAAGGGCAAATTATAATTTGTGGAATGAGGTAATTTATTCTTCCTTCCACAGCAGAAAAAAATTTGAGGCCAAAGTATTTGAAATCTGCTCCATCCATTGCTCACTTGGATAACGAGTTCTACGACAGAGGTATGCCGTTACTTCCGGAAATCTTTGGAAGATAAGAAATGGAAAGTGCAAGCTGAACGACGATTGACCTTAATCGTACCGCCAGAAACTGCTTTTTGCCCCGAAGGACTAACCCATTCACTTAATATCGGTGAAGAGACTTAACGTGATATCACATAAAAACAGCATTACCTTACATTTAACTTGAATGTCTCATGATTTTAATGAATGAAAGAAATCCAAATTTAATTTTGGGCAGCTACCAAAAATGTGTCGAGATTTATTTGAAGTTCAAATAAATCACGTGCAGAAAGGTTGGGTGTTTTTAAAACGAGTTGAGGAAGTTTTATATTAGTATCTTCCTCTGTGTGATTTTGCGCTAATACAGTTCAGAAACGTTTGTATCCACCACACTTTTCAATATTCAGTTTTTTTTTTTTTTTTTGTTTTGGTTGAAGTAATCGGTTTATCATGCAGTGAGTGTACTTCAAATTTAGAAAATAAAGCTAAAATAACTATATTAAAGGCACTGAAACCAATAAGGTGTTTCTGCTATAAAAAATCTGTGAAAGAAACTTTTTTAAGGTTCCCATTATATTATATATGTTGCATTAAATTTTTCGTTTTAATATTCCATATAAAGCCGAAAAGAATCCATTTTTATTAGGACAAAATCTATTCAAATAATTAGCAAGAGAGAACATGCATTTTGTAAATGGGAGAGCTGAGTGACAATTTTTAATATTATTTGTGTTGCAATAAAGGAAAACAAATCGAATTTTATTTAATTTATATTCATTATAAAATACATAGAAATGTATTCTAAAAGAATCTTACATGAGATATTACACATAAATAAGAAATTTTAGTTGAGAGTGAAAGAATTACAAAATAATTATTTCAAAAAAGTTTAATAAAACAAATTGTTATTATTAAATGTTACTAAATAATCATTATTAATAAATATACGTTATACATATAAGATTATTAGAAATTCACAATTCATTAAAAGTAAAACATTTAACAAATAGCTTTGAACAATTTTTCGATTAAGTTTAAAAGGTTTGGTGGAATTATTTGCAAGATTTTTGTGTTGCATTGGTTAGCATGTATCTCATGATCAATTCAAGAAATGAGACAAATGAAAAAATATTAGGTGAATAAGCGTATAATTGAAGATCTATCTTAAATAATTTAAACTCTTTTACACTTAAATTACTATGGGATTAAATCAAGACATATATTTATATAAAAAGTATTTTTGTGTTCTCGAATGAAAGAAAGAAAACTGGTTGTAATTCACCCCACCTCTGAAATATAGATGTCGCTCAATAATACAGAACAACTATATTTGAGACAGAATATATATTGTTAATTTTTAAATAATGTAATTATAAACTCTAATGCTATTATTTGATGTTAATAATTAACTGTTACACAGAATTACATAACTCTAATATAATTCACAAAGATACATTTAAAAAAATGATGCCGGTAGAAATAGATCAAGATAGAAAATGATCTTACCAGTGAGAAATGTTGTAACATGATCTTCAAAACCATCACGATGAGCTGGTAGCCGAACGGTTAGCCTTCTGGCCTTCGGTTCAACAGCTCGTGGATTCGAATCCCATTTTGGGCTTGGAATTTGCTTGTGGTTCAGAATCCACATAAAAATGTAAGACATGATCTATCTAGCACTTGTGTGCAAAACTGACCATTGAGCGACAAAACAGAACAAATATATTAAACAAAAGTCTGTCTTTTCTATCTTAGAAATATATTAAATTAAATTAGTAAAATCTTATATACTAATTTAATTTATTATAAAATAAAATAAATTAGTAAAATCTTAGAAATACTACAATATTCAAATCGGATGCTTGCGCAAGTACCAGATGATGGTCACTTAGATATTCAATGTGTTCCCGACTAGCTTCCTCTTTAGCCAATCCTGGTGTCCAAAAAATCCAAAAAACCAAATTCAACTTATCGTACTATTTCATGACATGATTGTTAAAGACTGTCCATTCACCTTAATAAGACTTAAGTATATGTTATGATATTGTACCCTAATCTATAATTGTGCTACCTTCATGCTATACGTTAGAATCTACTAAGCTGATAGCTAAATGATTAACACTCCGGTATTCGGTTCAACAGTTTGTTGATTCAATTCCCATCTCGGGATTGAATGTTTGTAGTTTAAGTCCCGGCCTAACTAGCCCTAAGCTATTGAACAACTATTAAACTAAGTACATTAGAAACTATAAGAAGTCCTCTTGTTGAATCTCTGAAATGGTTCCTGTGCAGATGATCTGTAACAGAAGAGGAAAAGGCGGTAAAGATTAAATCACAGCTAAATCCTATATATTTCTTTGACATTGTGTAATCAAGATATGTACTTAACATCCACGCAAGTTTTCATTAATATTTTTGGGACTTCAAGTTTTCGTACATAGTTTGATACTCGGACTTTATTAATAAAATGGGTGACCCGAGCAACTGGAACTAGGAAACATTGGGTTTGGAGTTAATAGTACAAAATGCTGATAAAAGCAGAGGTGCCCAATGACATACAAACCCAACTCTAAGAAGAAGTTGATACTAAAACCCAATTAAAAATGTTTTCCCGTTGTAGTTCACAGCAATTTCACAGCAATTGGACCACCTATAGTCACATGTTTTATGTACATATAAAAAACTTTATTATAGTATATTGATCACGGTATGTGGCTGAGAGACATTTATATTTTCTGCCGCAAATTATTCCCACTGCAAAATGATCAAATTCAAATTGATACACGAGACGGATTTTACTTTGTTAACAGACGCATTGTGAAAAGCTCTCTGAAGCAATCTATCTTCTTAAAAACTCGGACGTATCTCTCCTTATGTTACTTGAATAACAAAATTTGAAGCACTGCTATTCAAGTGATGTGGAAATATGAGGATTTTAAATTCCGTTGAAAAACTCGAGCATACACTACGCCTTTTTGTTTTACCTCACGATTGTGTTATTGAGTAACAAAGTGCATAATGAGCAAAGCAGAAACAAGGCAGTTTGAAATTAGTAATTCATCGAAACACTCAAGAATTACTACGTGAAAGGTTACCGACCTTGTTTCACAATAATAAGTTTAATTCAATAAAAATAGCAGCAGATAACATCCAACTAGTTGCCTTTCGGTTAGTTTCAATCTTCTAAATAGGCAGGCAGCATCATGTCATTTAAAGAGGTCTTTTAAAATATGAGACGTCAGTTTATATCAGACAACATGTTATCCAAACGTGGTTTCAAATAAAAATCACTATTCCGGAGATGATTGTGTGAATACAAAACTACATTCTTCTGCAAGGAGAATATTTGAAATAGTGATGCTTGTAGTTCTGTAGGGAAATAAAAGTATTATTCAAAAATTGCCTTTATTAAAGGATCGATTTTTGCCTATTTATTACGCACACATTTTGCTTGAAATAGTATGAAATGTAAAGATTAAAAGGATAAACAAATAATAAATACAAATGATACAAAACCGTGAAAATAAAATATTATTAGATTGAAAATAATTAGAAAAAATTGTCCTATATTAATTAAAAAATATACCTGAATTTTAGTTGAAAAAGTCGCATTTGCCTATTATAAAAATAGAGTTTTGTTGACTTAATTCATTTCATCCCGTCAAAAAAGCATAATTTCAAATGAGTTCCAAGAATTTTTTTTAATATTGAAAGGAAGTATATACCTTCTATTTTTTCAATTCATTTTTCACTTACGTTTTCAATACAAGTTGTTTTTCACGTGTTGTAATGACAACTATTTTTATTTTCTTTATAAACTTTTCTCAAGTTGTAGAAACAGTCTGTAAGGCATCCGAGGAAAGAATCTATGAAACATTTAAACTAGAAATCGAACGAGTTTCAAAATTTGTATATGTCAATGAACATATATAATTTTATTTCTTCAAGAATTATAAAATTGTATTGTCGTGTCTTTGGTTCAGAAGCTCGTGGGTGCGATTCCTACTTAAAGTTGAGTGTTAAGAGTAGTTTAGAATCCAATTTATATGGTATGTCTCCCAATCTAATTAACCCTCTTGTGCAAAACATGACCGTTCAGTGACAAAGAAAGAAAACGAATCGTGAATTGTGGAAAAAATTCTGAGTCGATTATATTTAAATCTTATTGAATTAAGGATTTGACTTTTTCTTCTTTAATTGAAACTGGGACTTAAACATATCCGCAGAAAGTAAATTTAACATTAAGCACGTGTAAATTAAATTTTAACAATATTTTAAGCATCATAAAAATGTAACTAAAATTTGAATGTTTATTTAAATTTGGTCTGTTATTAATAATAATGTATATAATATTTTTATAAAGGAAACAGTTATAATTATTATAAAATATTTCTCCTCTGAAAATTATTACATTTTTGGAAAAAAACCAATATTCTGATATTATATAATTTTTTATACATTGTTTTTAATTCTTTATAATTTGATGGGTGCCTACTTTTGATACCAAAGAAAATATTTTTGTTGAAATCTTTCACTCATATTTAGAAAATGAATATAAAAGTTAAATAATGTGTGTGTTATATATTAACCATAGAAAAAAGTATACTTTAATATATAAGTATACTTTAATCTGTTTAGTATTATATTTTTAAGCTATTATGGAAGTACAATACTATATTCTAATACAATATAAAATTCAGTACTACTTTCTAAAATCTAAATTTTACTTTTGTTTCAAAATCTTAATCGAATATTTCATATTATGCATAAGAAACACTATATTCGAGGGGATAATTTCTATTGAATTGATTCTCACATCATTTAGTGTTTTTTTATATTTAAAGTTCAGATCTTAACTTTAGAATAATTTTAATATTTCAAGATCCGTGAATTAAAATTGATATTGAACGCAATATTTACAAATTAATCTTGTGCTGCCATCTATTATTGCAATTGAATGATACTTTGTCGTGAACTTTAATAATTATATTTTAAAATTCATAAAATTTATTTACTTTGTAATTAATTTAAACTATTTCAAAAAGACTGTTTTACGTGAGTTAAAATAAATTTTATGTATTGCTTCAAAAGAAAAACAGGGTCAAATAAAAGCATATCTTAAAATATTTTTTTTAATAATATATTGCCTGTTTCTTTTTTTTTTATTGAACTGTTTAGTTTCAAAAATGAGTTATAAGTGTGTATGAATATTTAATTAGATAATAGATGTTTATATTTAATTCTAACTATAAAATACTACAGTTTTTTACGGTTTTAATTCCTACAGATTCTTTCAAAACTTCAGTTAATGAGCAATAGACTTTATCATTTTTTTTAAATTTTAGCTTATACAATAAATTATTGAAAATGTATAATATGATTTTTTTCATTTCTAAGCCCACTACATTTGTCTTATACTTGTTCATAGCACAGTTAGATTATTAGGTTCATATAGCAATCATGCATTTAAAATTATTGTGGAAAATGTTTCTTTGTATTTTTATCCTAACTTTAAAATTTTCCAGTGTTCAAAATTTGTTAATGCTTCAAAATTAATCTAGAATATTAAACTTTGAAAAATATTGACTCATAAATGGAGTATGAAATTCACTCTATAAATCCACTCTTCCGGATTTACAGACTTTGCTAGATACATTTTTATTGCGGTCTCAGACTTTGCTAGATACATTTTTATCAAGTATTGTCATTGTTAAATTTGCGTAAGGATTTTAAACAAAGTGAAATTAAATTTAACAGTAAAAATTAAAAAATAATGTATGTTTATTTTATGAATATAAAGAATGAAGTGTGAATGCTGTGAAAAGATTTTTTTTTACGATTGTATATTTAGAAATTCAAATATAAGTAGATTTTCTACTTTCAATAAAATCATTTGTTTGATTGATGGAGAAAAAGAGATAAACTTATTTAAGTTTAATTAAAAAGTTGAAAGTGTATTGTTGTATGACCAAATACATCATTGACACATAAAAGAGGTAATTAACATTTAAAAAATATATCGAAACAAATATTTGTCTGAAACTGAGAACATTCAATTCCTATAATCATCTCAAAATTACTTAAGAAACGTTTTAGAAAAAGGACTTACGAAACATAGATTCTTTAAAACACTGAATTGAGGTTATCAATGATTTCGGAAACTAAAAATTACTCGATTTATGGTAAAATAGTATCATATAAAATTAAATACAGTTTTAAAATAAACAAGAGACTTTCGAAAAATTTAAAATTCTTAAAATATGTGTGAAAATGGCTATCACAAGTGAATTTTATGCTTTTATAGAGAGCTTTTCATTAAAAAAATTTTTCAGTAATTTTCTTAGATCACTTTGTGGTATCAATTCTTGTGGAGAAAGTTTCTTATTGGCACTCTGTTTTACAATACATTACCATTTCCTTTACCAAAATTAATTTCTTGAACCTCTTGTTTATTTCAGAGGAAGGTTTAAAATGTTGGACTCATGACAATTATTTGCTGCAATACTTGAGAGCGAGAAAATTCAACGTGAAGAGAGCTTTTGTACTATTAAAAAACTTTTTTCAAGTCAAGAAAGATTACCCAGAAGTCTACGGGAAAATAGACATTTGTAAATTAAAAAGCTATTTTGATATGAGCTCCATCGGTTGCTTACCATACAGAGACGAAAATGGTTCGGTCGTCTTGCTCATCAAGTTAGGTAAGAATACTAAATTATAACAAAATTTTAAAAAATGTTATTAGTTTGGCATAGGAATGTATAACATCTTTTTCCTCGTCGCTTATGTGCTATTTGAAACAATTACACTATTATTACAATCTCACACAAACCGAATATAATTACATTATACTGAAAATTTCATATAAATTATGTCTAAAACCAAAATTTTGTAATCTTGCCTCAGACACCAATAACTAGATATCGTATATTAAATCTTGAAAATATTTTTCTCTAACTTAAATCCAAATGATTAGAAAGAGATTAATGAATTCACACCATTACACTGTGATTCTGTATAATATACTTGGAATATGTAAATCTTAGCTTAACTATCACTTGCTTCCTTTCATCTGTAATTACGCAAAAGTTTCCCAGCTGAGAAACATCTTTTATGCTATTAGTTATGTGAAACGCGTGTAAATGTTAAAAATATACTAAAAGTGTTTAAAATTAAAGATGAGAAATATCCTAAAATGTCCTCGAATCTCTTATTGCTTTCATGTATGAATAATAAGGAAAAAAAGAAGACAATCTTTATGATATGCTATGATTTTCAACATTTTTCGCCAAGCTTTTGCCGTAATGTTATTCCCTAGATTGAGCCATTTTCTTTGAGATCTAACACTTTTTTCTTCAAGATCTTTTCGATAGATTGATGCATTCTCAATTTTCATATCAGAGGAAAAATAAGGACTGATATTTACATGTTTTGTCGATTATGAGAAGCTTTTATCATCGACTGTAGAAAGATATCATTAAATAACACATGATGAATAAATCATTTTTTACATCGAACTGAAAAATCAGCACCTGAATAAATAAGAATAAAAAAATAGTAGAAATAGCTGTGCGAACCATATTTTCCAGGCAGTTGTGAGCACTGATGTGATGCATAATTATTTGATAATTAACTTACTAAGAAGGAAAGTAGATGATAGTGTGTAATGACTTTGATGGCAAAAATAATCTGAAACCAGTGGCGAAAATCATTATATGCCAATATTTTGCAATATTTTCGTTTTGCATGCATATTTTTTTTTTATCTTGCGATTTTTATAAAACGTTTAATTTCTCTAAATTTTCTAAGTAACATCAAAAATCAAAACATTTTTGGTGATTTTTTTTAAATCATCAAATGTAAAATATTTACGTTTATACTTTAATCATGTAAATTTAATTAGTGTTAAAAGTTTAATCTTTTTTTTTTCGTATTTTAAAATTTAACCATTATTGTGCTTATGATGTAGTTAAAATATTTATAATGACTAATATAATATTTAAAATCTTCATTTAATGATCATAAAACATGAAAAATTTTTAATTGTAATAATGTTAGCTGCATTGAATTTTTTTTAATATTTTTAAAAATTCATCATTATTTGTGCATGTATTGAATTAGATGGTGAATGATGATCTCCGTAGATTTGATAAAAATTGGTAAATTGAAAAATATCTTGGCCAAAATATTTCTTAATTTGGGATGTACATTATTTTAAAATAAATATATACAAATTAAAAAGAAAATTTGCTTATTTGTAACTTTACATTAATTGCACAGAATTCATGTGTCAGGCAATTAATAAAAGATAAATCATAAAAACATAAAATTTGATTTATGTATTCCTAATAAGTACACAAAATATAAATAATCAATGTTTTATGCTAGTATATGAGATAAGTTCGCATTTAAATACTGAAACAATTAAAATTAAAATTATTGCATAACAGAAAACGTTTTGAGTGAAATAGTTCGAAAGTTGTAGGCCTAAAATGCAATTTGTTCAAACATGTTAATGCATAACTACGACTCAAAAGTAGACAAAACAATAATTAAAATAAAGATTTCTATAGGAAAACATTATTGTGGACTGTAATAATTTAGTACAAAACATTGTCCAATAAACATATGTGAGATAAACTCTGCTTGTGTTATTAACTATTTTATAAGAAGAATAATTTGAATATCTCGAAATATATATATATATATATATATATATATATATATATATATATATATATATATATATATATATATATATATATATATGAGAGAGAGAGAGAGAGAGAGAGAGAGAGAGAGAGAGAGAGAGAGAGAGAGAGAGAGAGAGAGAGAAGATAGATAGATGTAGATATGTGTGTGTATGTATGTTTATGGGACTTAATTATTTTGCCTATTTATAAGTCAGTTCATTTTCCATTTTATATAGAAATTCAATTATTAAACGTTTATTAAAGAATAATCTGTAATAAAGTTTCAAGTATAAGACTATACTTTCAATTGAATGGAACCGATGATATTCAAATTTAAGATTACCAATGATAAATAGATATATTTCGACACCACCTAATGAACAGCCTAACATTTTAAGACCTTTCAATATCCAAAGGAAAGATCGCCTTCACTTTTTATGATAGTGAGCGGTACTATCATAAAAGTGAAGGCGAGAAGAGCGAGAAAATGTTTTGGCTTTATACCCCAGCAAGGATATAAAGCCGAAACATTTTTAAACACCCACCCCAACAAACGTGCATGCAGAAGACAGAAGTGCCACATTCATCTCCTGTCATTAAAATTTTACATTAGGAAATTATTTAATATCGTTATCAGTATTTTTCTCTTAAATCTAAAATCTTATCTACATATTTTATTGTTGAAACTGAATTAATAATTAACAAAAAGACTGACATGAACTATGAAGGAGGCATCAACGAATGAACATTAAATATATCTACCGCATTCACAAAAATTGTGAATAACTTTTTAATGCTATAAATTATATAAATTGACAGCTATTTTGTTAACTGTATAGAATATTCAGTTTCATTAAACATATAAAAGCTACAGTACAAATAGTTTTAACATTTTTGAAGAAAATTTAAGATGAATAATTATTTTTCTTAATCCATATTAACTATATCATACCTTTTTAAAAATCAGCTCCTTGGGACCCTGATCAACACCCTATAACAACTGTGATGACAGGCATGACCATGCTGATTCTCGCCTGCATTGAAGATCCTGCAACCCAAGTCTGTGGTATTCGCGTCCTAGTCGATGTAAAAGGTGCCAATCTGAAGCAAGTCACCTGTCTTACATCCCTTCGATACATACAGCTATTAGGAATGGCCCTGAAGGTGAGTATGACAGAAATTGCCTTATTTATGCTCCATATTCTTATTTTTTACTACAGGAGGATATTTGGATTAACGAACCTAATTCATTAAGAAACTATGTTTTTATCCAAAGTGTTCGTAAACTGATCATCGATTTACCATAGATTGTTTTGTGAAATCAATTAATTCCTTCTGGAGACACTAAAAATTGAATTAAAAAGAGAATGTATAATTTTTTAGTAAGTTTACTAAAAAAATAATACATATGTATATTTTTGGACATTAAAAACATGTCTTTTCTCTCATTTTTTTTAAAGATTTTCCGCAAGTGATTAATAGCATTGTTGTGTGGTAAATATTCCTAACCTTACTGATATCAGCTTTTTTTGAGTTCTAAAACCATTGCTCGGACATCCTTCCACATCTTTACCGAATGAAAGAAAAGGTGATCAAAATGAGATCAGTTTCAGTTTTGAATAAAATCAAAGCCGAAACTGATGGTGTGCTTTGGCTATAAATATTCTATTGGAAATTTTTTCCAGTATAGAACTTTGAAGTTTAATAAGCAAGCAACGTAATTCAAGACAGATGAAAAACGATTTTTGGTCCGTTGGTTTTAGCAACCCTGCACATCATGTTCCGAGAGTCGAGAAGTGTTCGTTAGAATTTGTTTTAGTTCATTATGCGAATATGTGTTCGTTATCTGATTTGTTCGCAGTCCGAATTGTTCGTTAACCGATCAACCACTGTGTCAGTACAGTTTTTAAATCCTGGTTAATCTATTCACAATATATTCTATATCACCCATTTATTTTGTTATTGGTAAAGAGGAAATATTCGAAAAGTGGAATAAATGCCATTTTCCTTTATACGAGTCCTGTGCGAAATCTATTGCCATTTTCCTTTATACGAAACCTGTGCGAAATATTTATTTAAAATTCAAATTCACAATTATAGCAAGAAAAATACAGTCAATCTCGGTTATAATGTGTAGGAGAGAAATCCGATATTAGTTCGCTATAACCAAACACTTGTTAAAAAAAGTTATGTGAAAAAAACATCAGAATTAGAGAGAGAGAGAGTACATTCTTACGATTTTATATTTATACTTTCATATTCTGTATTGTACAAAAGAAGTTAGTTAATGTTCCTTGTGTGATCTTATTGTTTCCTCTTTGAGTTTTTGTTCTTCTGAAAAGAGTTATGAGGCGAAAAGAATTCGCCATTTGCAGGCTAAATTTAGGTAAAAGTTTAAAGATTTTTCACCAATATGAAATAATTATAATAATTCTAAAGCCACAAATATGTTGGGGAAAATCCAGCTTGAAATTCTTCACATTCGCTATCATCGTCTCTTCCATTATTTTTTAATCTTCTTTAGCTTGAAATTTAAGTACAATATCCTCAATATGCATCTCGGAAGTAATAGTATTTGGGTCTACCAATATATAGTTTTGTAATTCTTATTTACTCACTTCCAAATTTTACAAGTAGTCTAATTTTTCCTTCTTAATTTTCTTCTCTTGAAAAATATTTAATCCAGCTTTATGAAAGCAATTTCCAAGGCAGGGTTAGCTGAGCTGGAGAAATTAAAATCGATAAGAGTTTTACGAATCAAAAAATACTGCTTGCTTTAATCAGAGTTTACTCGTTAATAGGGAATTTTACTTCTAAAGACTTAACATTTCACAACCAAGTATTTTCAACTTATTCCCTAAAATCTGGGCTCTCATTAAATCGAGGCTTTTTGTAAACGAGTTGAAATGCATTTTAATTGTACATAACAAAATTGTGTATTATAGCTTTATACTTTTCCTTAATAGAAATTTTCATTAAAAATATTTGAAGTCTCTTAAATTTTATTTGTATAAATTTAATTGTATAAATTTTAAGACATTCTAATGGTTTTTGAAGACAATATTTCCTATTAGCGATGTATCATTGTATAACACCAGTACAAGGCTAGTCAGTGAAATTTGTAAATAAATCCGTTACAATTTATTGACGCTTTTAAAATACAGTTTTTCCACAAATTCTACAGTAATTTATTGTTCGATTGCATTGATTTCGTTATGCAATTCAAGAATAAATTACTGGAGAATTAGTGGAATAACTGTCTATTTTATTCATAAATAAATCTTACTTATATATGAAGTTGCAAAATCTTTATTAATATTTATCGTACATAATGAGAACGCTTACTGAATAAAATTAATTATCTTACAATTATGCTACATTATTTAATTATTGTTTCATCTAAGAAAATTTTATATTTAGCAAATTTAACCATTTATTTAAATATTCTCACATTGTGAATACGTTGAATAATAGATAAACTAGTTTCTTGAGAAGTAATCATGTGATAAACTTTTAAAATTTAAGTTCGAATTTCATAAAATTTCTTATTTATCCTATTTTTAATTTCTAGCACCCTGTTCTATTATCTTTTCCTTAATCCAATAATAAATTATTCCGCCTTCCTTGGGATATACGCATTTTACAACTGCCGTAAGGCAATAATAAATTCAAACCAACTGCTTTTTTTATTTATTTGGTTAGTTATAATTACATAGTAAAAATTTTTTTTAATAAATAGCTATTAAAATAGAATTAGTCATTAGAATAAAAGGATTTCGGATTAATATATAATACCCTATAATAAAAGTAATGTAAGGGTTCGAATATTAGTATCCCATTGGAATAATTTCCCATATAATTGGCTCTCCAAACTTTGGAATATCCGCATATACCTCAGTTAACAAAATGCTATTCAAAATATTTTCAAATTTGATAGCGTGATATAATTTTAAGCTTAAGAAAATCCTAATGCTTGTTAGATGTTCCCTTAACACATTTGAGGACTAAAATAGACACATGTATATTCACAGAAACATTTGAAAATGAACAAAAAATATTCGTTTCTGTTGTGATATTCTTGCTGAACAACAATAAACAAATTGTACTGAAGTTATACAAATGAAAAAGAACAAATAATTTAATACTTTGTAAGCATTACAAGCTTGATTTGTTTCATTTAGAAATGAAACAGGAATAGTATTCATCAAGTGAGTGACAAAAGTTATCTTTATTTTGGAAAGATAAATTTTCTTATTCTGCAAACATCTTTTTCAGTATTATTCGCTAGAAATAAGGGTCTTCTAAATATATGAAAAACAATTATAATGACAATATAATACCAAAAATTAATTTTGTTACCATTCTTAATATAAACACAACACTAAATAGTTCCGAAAATATATATATATATATATATATATAGTATATATATATATATATATATATATATATATATATATATATATATATATATATATATATATATATATATATATATATATATATATATATAGACACACAAAGATAGAACACTTATATGCAATATTACGAAAAATCTTTCATGTCATCGACAACAATATTATAATTAACATTCGAATCGAAGACATTCGTATTTTAAAACATCTCTTGACACCGGATGAGTTCGACTCACTGGCCCTTGATTTTGTTGCCACCAAAAGTTCAAAATAATTCTGTTGCAGACGGCTATTTTATCTTTTACTTTATTCAACTATACAAAGAATTTAGCATGTACAAAAGAAATCGTTTGATATAATATCCAATGACCAGACGATATTTAAAGTTGGGATATTTAGACTATATCACAAATATTATTTTTTTTTTATTTCAGAGCACTCTGCCTGTTAGATTTACGGGAATTCATATATACAACGAATCCTTCGTTTTCCAATACCTTTGGTCAGGTTTGAAGCTCTTTCTTTCTGAAAAAATGAAGAAAAGGGTGAGCTTATTAAATTATCTGTTTTATTTAATAGCAAACAAGTACATTTAGACTTGAGTGGAAAGTACTTTTCTTTTCAAAAATATTTTTTGATATAATATATATTTCAATCGCAGGTTTATTTCCATGGTAGTGATTTAAAACATCTTCAGAAATACTTTCCGAAAGCCATCTTGCCCACCGAGTACGATGGAGACAACTATCACTACGTCGAAAGAGAATGGTGTCGTGAAGAATTAGAGTCATTTTATGAAAAATACGCCAACCTCCACTTACAAGGCTACGTATGATAGTTTTCTGTTTCGATACCAGAGAAATCTATTTTAAAGATATGATAGAAAGGACAACTTGGAGCGTGTGTCAGCATTTTTGTAAATAACTCATTAATATTGTAAAATCATCGAAAAAGTATTTATGCACTTCTGAAGCTCATAGCACATAAACTTGACTTTTCCTTTCAATGTGAGAATTATTTATTCTATTTATATATATTGTTTTCATTTTGTTTGCACTGTTATATTAAAAGTTGTATCCACTGTTACATAACGCGGCGTGGTTCTCGTTATGTTTTCCAGCTGCAACTTTGTACCATGAACATGTCGCCTTCAGGATATTTCACTGACACAAAATACCTGACAACACTTTTATTTGATAATAACATAGACAAACATTAATTACTAATAAAAACATAAATTATAGATACATATATATTTTGAGATGCATACATTCCTCATCGTCCCGGAGTGGGAGTTTCGCTACCCTTCTTCATCAAACCAACTCTCCGTTCCTTCTCCCCCGCTTTTTCTTGTGTAACTCACTGGCGCGCCCTCACATCCACTAAGTAAAATGTATTTAAGTAGGGGTCCCTAAAGTAATCACATTATCCTATGCACAAAAACAAAATTTTAAATTAATTTTAATTTAACAAAATTAAGTAGTTTGAAGATAATCAAATATTTCACACACACACAATTATCGCAACTGTATCCTCTAATCCACATATGACTGTATAAGCGATAAGAAAATCTCCTATTTTCTGATATTATTTTAATCAGAGCATATTTCATAGCTCAATTCTGCTTAAGCAAATAACAAAATTGTCAAGGCATCATGATCGGACTAATAATGAAGGATGTCTTAACTTGCATTAAGAGCTTAGGAGACCAGGAATGATGTCAACTTATAACATAAGACAAAATATTTCACCATATTTTTTCCACGGAAACCATAAGGATGGTTTTTCTTTTTCAATTACATAACTATTTAGGAAAAATAATTATTGGATGTTCTTATATATAAAAACAAACATTAGCACAGAGCTTGAATATTTTACTGTAACACTAATATGAAAGTGCAGTGCAATTGTTTATAATAAAACACAACATCTCTCATATAATCTGTGATACTCTGCCAATGAAATATAAAATGTTTAATTTCATCTCTATAAATCTTCTTACCAGTCTATTAATGTCACTTTTTGATTTTATATATATGTATATATATAGTTTCACGATTTTTCTTCTGAGTTTGTAAATATGTATTGGAATTGTATTAAAATACTTGCAGTTTTATTATTTATAATGGTGGTGTTGTTTTAATTTATTATTTTGTACTCAATAAAAAACTTGTAAAGTAATTATCATTATTTTTCTATCTTCCTTAGTGTTTTTTCTATGAAATTCTCTATACATCGTGAAGGTTAAATATTTAAATTCATAAGTTAAATTTTCTAATATAATTGAACATGTGATAAAAATCTGAATGAGAAACTATAAGCCCCTTGAAATATAAAAAAAGTATTATATTTCTAAGGAATTTAAATTAGAGAGCAAAATATTAAAGTAAAAAAACTTCAGGAAGACACAAATTGTGGCGATATTTCATTATTTTAACAAATTAACCATAAGAAATAAAATCACATTTACATTTATGTCACAAAATATAAAAACCACGAAATTACTGAAATTCTAATGTTAATTAAATTTATTAAAAACAAAATCTTATAAATTGTTACGCTTTTAAATTAAAAGAGTTCATTATAACTTAATAAATATCTAAATGAATTTACTAGTTTAACTATTTAAATTTTTTATAGAAATGAAACACAAATTAGAAGTTATATATAGCTATTAATTTTCATAACTCCATGTTTCAAAATCACAGTTAAATATATTTTAACGTCTCCTATATAGTTACTCAAAATATCTCTACAAAATGATGAATATTTTCAAAAATAAATTATGTCAAAACATTTCCCATCCTTAAAGATTCACATAAATGTATTTTCAAACTTTTTAAAACTTATCAATACAATACTTAAAACTTAATTGCAAGTTATTTTGCTTTTGTTACGATAAATGAAATTACCCAACATCATTTGGGGTGACGTTTTATTCATTCTCTGCTAATATGCAAAACATATTTTTTAATGTTGCACTATCTTTATGTTTCGAGTTTTTATAGATTATTTAATGACATCAATATTTAATGATTTCAAATATATATGTATATTTTGGAATATAAAGTTCTAAAACCATTCTATTATATTTTTAAATTATAGCAGTTTGGTTAATTTATGTCTTATTTGCCTACTTTAAGTTAAAACAAATTTAAGGTTACTGAGTTTAATCTTAGCAATATTCCTAAAGTTATTGATTAAAAATAAATCATCCTAAATTCATAATTTCTGACAAGAAAAAAATTTATGAAATGCATAAGCCTATGCAAAAAAAAATTGCTACAGTGTCAAAAAATAAAAAAAAATAATACATTTAATATTAAAATTAAATTAAGTTAAAGTAATAAAATAAGCTCTTTGTTAAATATAACCTAGTTAATACAATGCTAAATTTATGAATATTCTCTTGTTTTACCTCCACACTTAAGTCAATTGCTAGCCTAAAAACTCAAGGGTCAGCGAATTCTTAAGACCCATCCTATACCAAGAACAAGCTCGAAATATCCTATATCCTCCATGCAAGACCCATTCAATAAAAAATAACAAAAAAGACTGCTAACCATGATGAGGATCGCATATATATATATATATATATATATATATATATATATATATATATATATATATATATATATATATATATATATATATATATATATATATATATATATATATATATATATATATATATATATATATATATATATATACAATCAATTTTAATCATCTAATCAAGAAAACGTTTCTAATGATATATTTAATGTGACCTAAAAGTTATTTTCACTCATGTCTAAATAAAACATCAAGTTATAAAACATTTTCATTTAAAATTTCAAAGTAATAATTATAGAATGTTAAAAATTCGTTTAGGAAAAATTTTCTTCCATTTATAAATAATCCTGCCTTTCTTACAAATAAAAGTAAAACACGGATCATTCACAGGGAAGAAAAGTGAATTACATTGATAAGGAAAAAAAGTCATTTAGAAAATCGAATACTGTTGGGTTTTTTAAGAAAAAGAAATCTTAAAGTGCTCATAAGATAGTGATTCTATAAAATATTATACGAGATATTAAACTTCCCTATGACTGATTAAAACGTTGAAAATATTTTTTTAGTTGCATATGATAATTTTATCGTGCTTATATAATTCAGCTATTAAAAAATACCGATGACGCACAATAATCTATCCATAATATTGAAGAGTCCGAAAACGTAATTTTTTTTCTTTTTCCTATATCTATTATTCATGAACTTATCTAGTATAAATCTGCCATATTAATAAAAACAACGGCATATGCAGACTACATAACATAATTTGTTTATTATTTTCCATCATTAAGATTCATAAATATTTTAATATTTGTATACGAGAATTATTTATTTAAAACTTCTGTGAATAAAAAGCTCATTAACTTGTTTGTAATAATTTTAAACAAAGTGCGTCATCATAAAAATGTTCTGATTAAAATGGGGAAAAAAAACATTGTTCATGATAAGGAATATTTAAGTTATAAAATATTGGAAAATATTTTAAATTAGACTAAAGAAATTCATGTTGAAATACTATTCAAAAAAAGGAAGGAAAAAAATACGTTGGGTTAAAAAGATTATTATTGATACATATTTACGTATTAAAGATATAGGAAAATTTAGAAACTGTTTTTAGTATTTTCTAAAAACTACTCACACTTTGTGATTAAATAGGAATAATGATATTTAAATTGAGAATCAAAAATGTTTTATTGTGTCGTTCAGATTTCCTTGTGAATACTTTCAGTAAAAAATAATTAGAAATATTCACTGATATTAACACGATACAGAATGACGGTAAATTTTTGGTAAATCAGTTTTGGAAAGAAGAGAATTTACCTTTAAATAATAAATATTTGAGGTATTTGTAAATTTTTCGAAAATTTCATCTTAGAATGAAAATTTTTAAATGAAATATCTTCAATAGCATTATTTTTGCAATCTATCAATTATACCTCTTTATTAAATTTAACTTTAACAGTCATCATTCATCAAAAATTAGACTAATTATATTTTGAATTTAAAGAATACTTAGTTGTAGTTCACACAATAAGTGCTGTTTATATTTAATGGAAACATAATGGAAGCTCAAACATGCAAAACAGTTGTGACGCATTCTCTGCAGTTGTCAAAATTTACGCGAAACAAATTCTAGATGTAATGTCATGACATTCATTATTAAATTTTATGAAAGAATTCTTTAAGTGACTTTGGAGTGGACTTTGCTTTTATAGAATTCTATAAATAATAACGTCAGTTTTCCATGCTCAGTATGCAACCTTCCATAAGGTGTTACTTGTGGCTTAAGATTACGGAAGACCAAGTGACGTTACAGCAATCGATTTTATTTGATTTTATAGACCAATAAGAGATCACCGTTCCATAACGGTTTGTATCAACTTCAACGGACTATCACAACTCTCAAATTCTTTAAAAATAAAGTCAAAATTTCCTACAGTAGAACATTTTAAAATTAAAATATAAGCTTGACTAAAAAAATACACGTAGATTTAGTATTTTATTCAAAATATCTGTATATTCAATTACTCTTTAAATTTTTAAGAGTATTTTAATTTAATTCTTAATAGTTTATTTTAATAAAAATTAAGTAATATTAAATGAAAAATATCATACTATTGTATGTGATAATTATATTTTAATAATTATAGGATGTCATTATATTACAATACAATCAATTTTATTTAATTGAATTATAATGCAATGGTATTTGAGTTACTTCCTTTTATCTTGCTTCTTAGTGATTCTTATAAATTAATTTAATTTTGAAAATTATATATCATAATTTTCAAAATTAAATTTAGTAATTCATTAAATTATTCATATCTTAGCTATAGAATGGTTTCACTTTCTATTATTTAAAAGATACTTAGCTAATAAATACAGCCATCGATTTCCTTACCTAATGTTTGTTGTGAAAGATGATAGAATTGGAAATATAAATTTAATAAAAAAAATTTCAATGTAATTCAAATCAGACGATCAATTAGAAATGTCAACCATCTTTTAGAATAAATGCATGTTCTTTTTAAATCACTTGGTTGTTGTAATATCATCAGTTATTTTCTCCAATGCCTACATTAGTGATTATTTTTTGCTCTCATGGTTTTAAAAAATAATTTACACATCTGCTGCTTTAAATCCTGTCCTGTTTGTTATACTTAACTAGCATTTGAATAAAAAATATCAATTTCAATTATATTTTTTAATAATCATTACTTTTATTTTAAAGCTATTCCTTTTCAGTTTTTTTAAGGTTATATATATTAAAAAAACTTCATCTGGAAGAGACCTTAACCAGACTGTGATAAATCCATTGAATTAAGTTGTAGGTCTGGAAAAAAAAGGATGAACAAATTATTATTTTGATTTATGATTGACAGATGGCAGCACTATAGTTTATTTGATGTAAAGGCAGAAATACACGATTTAAAAAATTATAAAAAATATTTACTTTAACTGTCAATAAAATCATATATAATGACCCATTGAAAAGAGCTATTTATTTCTTATTTTAATTTACTTTAAAGTTTGTTTAAAGAAAATAAATTATATATCACACATTTGTGATACATGATGAATGAAAATAATATATACCATCAGACATGAGTAGCCATTGCTAAGCCTTTCACTGGTAGACAACAATTTAGAGCGAAGTCTAAATTCCTAAACTCTTAATGTCTAATCGAATTTATTAGGAAAATTAAATATGTGATTCATAAAATTACGGTTTTATCGTAACACATGTTAACAGAAAAAAATTAAAACCTTGAGATATAAATAAAACCTCAAAATCAAAATAGTCTATATTTTAAAGCATTTTCAAATTTCTCGCGTTTTTATACAAGAATAATTAGTATATAAGCAAAAGAATTTTACATGTTAAATTGAAATTTTTAGAACTGTTTTTAAATGAAGATTCGATACTTTCGAAGCAAGGATAAAGGCGCCAATCTGAATTTCCAATCTTTCAATACTTGTGATCCTAGTTTTTAAAAAATTAAAATAAGATTAAATAATAAAGAATTGGCATCACAATTACAACTTAAGGGTGTCATCGTGGGAAGTCTGGTGGCTTCGCGCTCCGAAAGGTCAGATTCAAGGTTCGATTCTCGGACTAGGCAATATCGACTCAGCCCTTCATCCCTTCAGTGGGTCGATAAATTGAGTACCAAGCATGCTTGGGAATTAAACACTGGGAGTTTAATATTATAATAACATTAAAATTTATATAGTAATTATTACAATTAATATATTATTTGGGATGGCAGCTATTATTATATTATATTGACGGAGAAAAAAATTACACTTGGATCAAAAGAAAAGAAATCATTTGTAACTTGAAATACTAAATAATTATAATGAATCAATTAATGTTAAAAAATTCTATATTAACACCAAAAGTTTCTAATAGATCAATTGGTAAAAAAAACACATTTCTATCAACAGGAAATAATTTATTAGGTATTCAATTTTTTATAATTATTTCAGAACTTGTAAAGATAAGTTTTTGTGTCGTAATGCTTTCACAAAAACTTCACATTTAGGTGATGAATTTGAGAAAGCACTCATGGTAACTCAAAAAGACTGTATGACATGATACTTTATACAATAATGCTTTAAAAACAAAGCCGTTTTCAGAATCTTATATTTTTTGAAGAAAGCATCTTTGAGTTAAAAGATTTATTTCTCATCACAATAAGTTGGAGCGTAACTTTTTCCAAATATTTTTCAAATATATAAACTACTCTCCATTGTTCGGAAAATTAAAAAGGATGGAATCAAACATTAAATTTCTTGTAAAAAAGACTAAGTGACTGGCTAAAAATAATTGAAATTTCAGATTTTGTGCGTACAATAAACACTGAAAACTAAATCTGTTGGTGGTTATCAAAGAATGGAAACATTATCGTGGTGTGAATAATGTAATGTGAAATAACCACAGTAATGTGAAAAAAATTAAGATTTAAGAATAAGATTCCGTAAACAGGAAAATATGATTTTAATTATCAGTTTTAATTAATAAAAAATATATATATTATGGTAATAAGAGGCAAGTTTAATATGAAGTTCTAGATAGGTCTTGGATTGTTAGTCAAGAGTGTATAACGTCAGAACTTCCAGGTTTACAAAGGTCAATTAGATGGCGATTTTGTGACGAAACATCTTAAATTTCTTTTTCTTCTAGGTATAGGGTCTAAAGTCATGACAACGTACATAACAGCAGTACAAGATAAACTCGTTAAACTAATGACAAAGGAGGGAAGGAGAAGCTGAGATAAAAACACTGACAGAAATTGAAGCAGATTGTAATATCTAAGAAAGAGAGAGTTACAGTGACTGAAAAGCAGAATCACTTCTTAAGATTTTCCTCAGCATCAATAATTAGAATTAACTTCATAAATTGAACATTTATAACAGGTGAACAAGTTCCGAGTATTTATCACTGATATTAATGTCAAACATCTTCTGTCATGGTGGTACAACCATAAAATCTGATCGATTGATAGGTAAAAGACAGTTACGAATCATCCTTCATACTTTTCCTCATAATGGCACTGGTAAATATTTGGAAATCATTTGTATAAACTTATGATAGTGACTGTCTGTTTCCAATCCCCAAGCATAAAGGTGGATGTATAGTGTGAGCTTTCGTGTTACACTTTTATACAGGTCCAAATGTAATCTTGGAAAGAAATATCCCAGGAAATAAGTAAAGTTTTAATTGAGTTAATCTATCCTAATATTGAAACCTTGTTTCTTTCAGGAAAAAGAATTCTCCTGGATAACAATTATCCTCAACCACTTTCTTTCTTGGAATGCTTACAATGAATGGTGCAATTTTCATCTAAATATTCTCCCTTATTTGTAAAATCTGACTTCCAGGTACATTTAAGCTGTATTATACATGCCAAGGATGATATTGGCAATGGAAGTTTTCTTAAATCTAGGTCGTTTTTAGCATTTTGATACCCACCTGTATATAACATGAATATCTCATTAAAAAAATAATCTCGAAATGAAGGATTGAAATATTTTTAAGTTTAATACAAAACAAAATATTGCAAAAAAGTATCCATCACTATAATATCAGCAAAAGACATTTAAGCAAACAGGGAAAAATATTTCCACAAAGATTATGCAAGAATTTGGAAAATTCATGGGAAGAGGACAAATTAAAAAATTTTACATAGCTAATACTAAATGATGAAGGAAGCAAATTTGAAATAAAACTAAAATCTACGACACATTATTATTTAGTTTTGAGTTTATTAAAAAAGATCTTTGTGTGGTAGTCATGTTATATAGAGCATCGGTATGTTAAGAAAATGCACTTGAATCAACAATGCAAAATCTAATCTTAAAAGATGTTATTTGATGGACAGACAATGATACATACAGAGAAATACAAAATACATGTAGTTTGTATTATGTTGTATATATTTTTATATGTGTATATATATATATATATATATATATATATATATATATATATATATATATATATATATAAGCAACACTATAAAACTAAAATATTTTTATTTTTATAGTCTCTTAATTAAACAAAGAAAATTTCTATCGACCCTTAATAATAGATATTTCACTTTAAAATTTTAACAAATTCAATAATAAATATGGTTCAAAATAGAAATAAAAAACATTAATGTTTTCATCCAGCAAAAAATTTTAGTAACATTTTAGTTTTATAAATGTTGATAAAAAGAGACACAATATATTTTCAGTATCATTTCAACACAGTATGCTCTTATGTTTGTTAGAACTTTTAATTTTTTTCTTATATAAAAAATGTTTTCACATACTTATGAGAACATTGCCTTTAATAAGAGTTAATCCTGGGAAATATTAAAAAACCGGTGAAAAAAATTCTATGAGAAAAATATTCTGTTAAAAAATCCATTTGATGGTACATACAAAAAACAAAGGCCCTCATAAAAGTTTGGCCATGGGACTATTTTATGAGCACCTGAAAATAATATTGATGAATTCACAACGGAGGCCGGTGATGATTATGGCAGCAGACAACTGTACTCTTTCGAGTTTATCGAGATTACTGGCAGAAGCAAATTGAGACACCTGAACACCATATTCAAGTATTGGACGGATAAGGGCTATGTAGGTGTTTCTCAAAGTTTGAGCGTCCGCTCCCCAACTCCTACCTGATATGTACTTCAAAATCTTTAACCTTTGCCTACCTCTCAGAACTAAGTAGTCAATATGAGCCCTGCCAAGCACTTCCTGATCCAAAATAAACCCTAAGTATTTGGGATGCCTCACACAATTTAATCTCCTACCCAAAAGAAAGAGCTCAGGTTCCAAATTGTACAGATGTCTGTTGGTTGTAAAAAGTGTGGACACAGATTTTGAGGGGTTAAAAATTATTTTGTGGCTCATAGCAAAACTCTCGAAATTAAAGAGGAAGGAATTAACTGCTTCTTGAGCACAAGTTACACTTGCGTTGCTGATATAAACCCATGCAGGTATTAGAGCCAGAACCAGCCTCTATTCCAGCCACAAAGAGAGAAAACAAAGTGGGGTTAAGCACAGAGCCTTGTGGTATACTCTGACTCATTCTGTAATTTATAGAGATGCTATCTCCCATTTTTACCCTAATATATCTAGCTCTTAAGAAATCAGCAATCCATGGAAGCATTTTCCCCACAATCCCAAACTTGCTGTAAAGCTTGCAAATTAGCTTATTTTTCCAAACTCTATCAAAAGCCTTTGACAGATCAAGGAAGGCGGCCACTGTATGGTTTGTTGGTCTGAGATTCTGTGCATCTCTGACATTTTGACTGAAATACAAGACCTGGTCCATAGTGCAATGACCCTTCCTGAAACCATACTGTTCCGAAGGAAGTAAGTTACTTTGTTCCAAATAATAGGTAAGTCTACGAAGAACTATCCTTTCCATAAGCTTGCACAAGATGCAGGTCAAAGTAACTGGTGTGTAACTATTAGGATCACTAACCAACTTTCCCTGTTTCCTAATTGGGATGATAAGGGCATTTTTCCAATCCCTAAGTAGTTTTCCAGTGTTCCAAGAAGTGTTGAAAATATCCAGAAGGAAGTTTTTGCCCATTAAACTCAGACCTGCCAGCATTTGGCCATGAATCTCGTCCAATCCAGGAGTTTTATTAAAATCCATGTCATGGAGGGCAATTTCCATTTCCTCCAAGTTAAAAGCTGAGCTAAAAACTGTGTTATGTCCGTGACCACCACGGCATTTATGTAAAAAACATCTAGCGGACTTAGAAATCGATTTGTCTTCTAGGTAAAAATTGAGTAGACTTTCCTTTTGATAGTGTACACCCAACAAGTTTGCTGCCTCGCTGTCACTGCATAGTGAACCATCACAGTGAATAAAAGTATTGGACTAATCATTCTGGGACTGTATTCTATCAATGCCCTTAGCCAATTTCCAAAGTTTTGTATTAGAGGTTCTAGAATCCAGTTCTTCATATAGTTTATTCCATTGGTCTCTTCTAATTTCAGAATACTTTTGTTTAATTTTTGCATTTATCATGTTCAAGGCAGACCTAGTATCCGGTAAAGGGGAAACAAGCAGTAGATCCTGAATTTCATTTCTTTGTCGAATAAGGGGTGAAATATCTTCAGAATTATGAATATAGTTAGGCTTGAATAATTTCCTAACGCCTCTGGGAATAGCCAACTTTGCTGCCTTTTTAACAGAGTCCCTGAAAATACACCATTTACTCTCAAGATCTTCATAGGAGAGGTCTCAGTAAGAGAACTGTCAAGAATGGAATTAAATAAATTCCAGTTGGCTTTTTTGAAGTTCCAGAAAGCCCTTTTACTATTTGGGGTTCTGTGTAAGTGCTTAAGCTCAATTAATATAGGTAAGTGGTCACTTCCGATTAAATTCAACACAGACCAACTACAGTCCAAGAAAATATCTGGACTGGCAAAAGCCAAATCCAAAGCATCCGGACTGTCATAACTATAGGAGTAGTAGGTGGGACTTCCGTCGTTTAGAACACAGAAGGAGTTATCATCGACAAGGTTAGACAGGTCAATGCCCCTGCTATTCGCAACAGAACTGCCCCATACATGATGTTTGGCATTAAAGTCACCCAGGATAATAGAAGATACCCTAAGCATTTGCATTATAGTCTCAGAGGAAGAATCCCATTATTAGGAGGTTGGTAAACATTAAAGAGATGCAAATTTTTGTCATTCCATTTCACCCTAATAGCCTGTGCTTCAAAACCTGTACTTTGGGAAGAATTTAGCTCAATATTCTCATAATAAGTATTTCTAATCAGGAACATTAAACCTCCTCCACCACCCGAGTGTCTATCCTGGCAAAGAATACCATAGTCTTTGATTTTCAATTTATAAGATGGCTTAAGTTTTATTTCCTGAATTGCAATTATCTGTACTTGGTGTTCATTAGCCAGGTCTAACAATTGATCAAGCTTAACTCTAGTTGCACTTGTACTCAACCCATTGCAATATTTTCAAACAGTTCCCATTTGGCCTTTTAGTTGTAGACTTATAACTTTTCGAACGGAGGCATCTACGAACACTCCGAACGTGCCCCTTTTTATCCTGCGCGACGGACGTGGCAGTATCAAAACTTTCTAACCCAAGATTCATGAAAAGTGGGGAGTAAGAGCAGCTTCTGTTGGTACAGAGTACCTGGAGCACCCAAGGCAGAACCCAAGGGTAGAAGTCTGACTTTGCTCCATTGCCCCAGGCTTTAGCTGGACATAGAGGCAGCCTGTCGGACTTGAGGGGGAAATATTTTTTCTGATGATGTATTGATCATTTTCTGCATGCATTTTATCAAATATAAGTAATTTATTTCATAAAATATTCATTTAAATGCGTTACAAATTGGTGCATTTCAAGTAATTTAAACATAATCAAATCATCATTTTCGTAATTTTTTATTTTTTTTATTTAATCAGAAAAACAATTTTCCCAAATTTTATTCATATACAGAAACATTGTTTTTCTATGCACGCGACAACCAAGCCATTGCTAATATATAAGCAAATCTATATAATAAAGAAAATAAGATGACTGATAACGTTGACCCATATTCACTATAGCAAAGGAATTTAAATTCAGAATGTAAACCGACATCTTTTTTCGCACTAATAACCTTGTAGGTATCAAAGCTCCTCACAACGAAATAATTTGAAGTGCTAGAAAAATCCGGATCAAAACATAGTTATTACATTATTCCATCAATGTCAAATATTTCTTTAAGGTATATTTCTCTTTTAAAGGAATATGTAAGAGAACAAGTAATATTTATATATAACTTGTTAATAAAATTAAAAATTGTTATTTTTAAAAAAACTTAATAAATTGTTAATAAAATTAATAAAATTTTATCTATTCTCAGATGAAATAATCTGGGGATAGGGCTCTATTAGACTTGATACATATAACTCAATTACTTTGTTAACAAGGCGGCTTGTTTTTCTAGAGGAGATAGCGTTTAAAAAAAAGCTTGTCATAGCATAATTGTTACATGAATGTTAAAATTACGTGAATAATTTAATGTGAAGTTTAGATCATTATCTTAGTATACAAATTTCTTTTGAAAAATCAATATATTATTGTAAAATGAAATAGTTATTATTAGTAGTTGAGTATTTTAAGTTTGGAAGAGCATAAGATATTTTAAAAGCAACACACTTTTTCTGCTCTTAAAAAACAAAACATTTAAATTCTTTATATTAAAATCAAATGTTTGCGGTATGATATAAAATAAATGTGATATTTACTCTTAAACATGTTCTTAAAATTTGCATTCTACAATATGATTTATTCAATCATAAATTTTAATAATGTCATGAATTGCTTATAAAAATGTATGTTTCACAAATTACAAACTGTCTATAGTTTTACTTCGATTTTTTTTATAAAATATGACGAGTTATTATTCATTTTATTTTTTTTGTAAAATTCATAGTTACTTCAAGGTTACTTTAAATCTTTTGAAATTACTTAAATTATATTATTTAAAGAGAAACGTTAAAAATAATTACATTTTTACAAATATGATTATATTTAAAAAAAAGTTTAAATATTAAACCAATAGAAATAAAATTAAGAACTTAAACTTAATTTTGAAATATACAGTCACAAAATGCTTAACATCTGTGAACATAATGCTTGAAATCTAGTGAAGATATAATTCAATGTTACGAAAGTGAATTCGTGACAACAAATTTTACATTAAAATACATCTTTAGAAAGTTGGTCAATATATTATGCAATGCCTTTTTATGTATAACATTTAATATCCTTCAAACCAACAAAAAAGATACCCGATTAAGTCGATTCCTCACATAAACAAAGATTCGTAATTTATTACGCGCAGGAATTTATCAAATGTTGTGTGTACCAAAAGAATAACTCTCGTCAATTTGTCTATGCCTGTCTGTTGCCTTAAAAACAAGACGCATACAATTTTTGGCAAAAAAACCTTAACTTTGGTTTACTGAATGCCTTGAGAATAACACATGGGATAATCCTAAATACTGCCAATCCATAGCACCTAAATCACCATTTGAAATGGACAGATCTAGTTACTATAGAAACCACCACTAACCAAATTATTTGGCGAGAACTATTCTTTAAATAGACAGTTTCAGTACTGTTATGATTGTACTCTTATCTGATATAAAATCTTAACAAGTGAAGTTGTCAGAGGCAATTGAAAGATATACAGTAACAAATAGCATACCTTATAACCATTAACCTTAATTTTTATATCCATTAAACAGATAAGCCAATCAAGAAGAAAGGTCCATGTTAAGCAAAAAATAACTTGAATTGAGAATCCTAATAATATAATATTACACTTTTTATATTTTTAATCTTAATTAATTTCTGATAAAAGGATATCATTTTAGAAAAAACTAAACATGTATTTTCTTGTCCCGAAATAGTTAATTTTTTTTATCCTACATAGAAGCTTAAATATATTACCATCACCTATAATCTTTTAAAATTGTTGGGGATATGATGTTATTTAATCGGTTATCACGCGTTAAGAACTAGTGTGACAACAGGATTTTATTATTTTTAAAACTTTTTAAGAGTAGATATTGTTTTTCATTCTTATGAACATTAAAAACTGTTGAGACCTGCTGAAAATTTAAACTGATTTTATTTGATTAATAAAATTTTGATTCTTACAATGTTATACGAGAAGTTATCATATAGCTGTGAAATTTAATTTAAAAATAGGACTTAAAAATGAATACATAAAGTGAATGGTTTATTCCCATTCGAATAGACCTTTATGATAGTGTCTGTAATAGCTAAAACAAGACAAGATTGCAAAATGGGCGTGTTAATAATTGAGTGTGAAATTACGTCTTTTATTAGCTGAATGAATTAGTTTTTCGTATTTAAATTATTTTAGATCTGGTTCAATAAATTTACAGTTGACATCTAAATTATCTCATACTTACTTAGTTTAGATTTTACTATTGAAATACATGTACCTAAATTTCGGGAATCGCGTACTTTTTCTTTAGAAAAAAAAAGAGAACTAACATAATTAGACTTTGTCTTTTGGTTAAAAAACAAAAATACAAAGAATCAAATAAATCATTTCTAGCTAAAGTTTAGGTTTAAATGTGAAATACTAGGTTCTTACGTTTGCTACACAAATGTGTAAGCACTAAAAATATACACATTACAAAAGATTTTAATTAACAAATTCTCAAAACGGTGTTTGATACCACGAAATTAAATCTTATGCATAGATTACCTAAAAAGAAATGGAATGATGTGTATTATGTGTATGTGAAAACTTTCTTTTAATTGCGAAGCTATTAGATACTGCAGTCGGGGCTCTCTTCACCCACGTTTCAAAATATTTTTGACCAATGACGTATTGGAAAAGGCGAAAAAGCATTCCCTGAAGGCGGCAAAATTTTTATAATAATGTTGAGAAAAGGGGGACCCAAGGTTGTAAATATTTATACAGTATTCCCAGCGGTAACATGTAGATGACACTCTTAAAAAATTAACAATAATTTTTTGAAGTGGTGATAAGTCTTCTAGAACAGAATTTTACGTAGCTTAAGCAAATTATACTGCAAAATATGCAACTTTTAAAGGTACTCAAAAACAGCTCTATATTTTAAATTAATTTCAAACTCTGTAATCACAATTTTGAAAAGAAATTCTTATCTTAAGTTGGCCAGAAATAGACATCCTGACATAAGCTTCACTCCATTTCATGCAGCCCTTCTCAATGTAAATATAGATAAAATTTCGGCAAAGACAAACAGATTAGGTAATTTTATATCTACAGATTATTTAATGAGAAAGCAAATAAATATGTAGTAATTACAAAGGGAAATAATTCATGTACGGAAAAAATTGTTATTTCAACGTTATTAGAAATAAATATTTATACAGGGAGAAAAACTGATCATAAACAAACATATTTTAATCCTAATCTAGTGATTATTAGGACTTAAAATATGTTTATGATCTAATGATTATGATGAACTAGGATTTAGAAAAACAAACATTAGGTCGATTTAATGAAAGCAGAAGCGTAATTTGCATAGTTCTTATTTCAATCAACTAAATTAAAATTAACACACAAAAATGCAAGTTTCATTATTAATGCAAGTTCATTAAATCACTCTTAACTAAAGTTTTAGCTCAAATGTGAAAAATGAAGATCTACAATTTATTATCATAATTATAATTAATGTATTATAATATTTAATATTGTATTTATTAATTATAATTATAAATTTATTAATTTATTATAAATAAAAATGGCATGCATTACACAAAACATATTTTAAGTTCTAATCTTATCATAAACCACAAAAAAACAGACATTATATTAAAGTAATGAATGAAGGAGCAAACTTATATGAAATAGTTTTTGTTTATAGCTTACTGAAATAAAAATAAATAAATAAATAAACTAATTAACATAAAATCACACTACTGATTAAAATTTCAACTTAAATGTGGAAACGTGAAATTCTATAGTTTAACACGTAAAAATGCACATTATAAAATAATTTAACATCCTCAAAACAATGTTTTGATCATGAGGTGAAGCTTCATGTATAAATCAACTGAAAAACAAATTGAATGAAGTGTATAATGCTTGAATATTCCCTTTAATTAAGATGCTATTAAATAATGAAATCGGGATTCTTTTCATCCAGGTTCCAGTGTATTTCCGAACAGAGACGTATTAAGAAAGGCGAATACGCCTTTATTAAAGAGTAAAAACAATACTTTTCTAAAATCGAAAAAAATAACAAATATTGTTTTTATTAAAAGAAGTTGCACTATCATAATGTAGAAAAAAAGGAAAATCTGAAAGCCAAGGTAAAAGCATCGATGAAAATTTTAAACAAAGGAAAAGAATTATGGGCTTTATTTCCTTGAAGCGAAAAAAGTTTCTGGGCTGAATATTATACCCCTCTTAGATCAGTTACATAGAGGCAGAAGCAGTTTTAAAGGGTACTCAAATCAGCATAATTATGTTTTAAATTGACTACAAATGCTATAATCAAAATTTAGAAATGGAATGTAGTTTTTATTCTAACTTAGCCAGAGACTGACAAACTAATGCAAATTTTATTTTACTCCATGCAAAAGTTTTCAATTTTATCTTAAATGAAAATCAGGAGGACAAAATAAATAATGATTTAATATAAAATAAAGTTTGATATTATTAAAAATGACGCCACACAAAAATATTAAATGTAAATAGCGGCTTTTAAATAACAAAAAAGAAGGGTAAAATTAACACATAGTTGTTCTTTGTTTAAGTCTCACGAATGAAAAGCGATGATTATGTGAAATAGTTTTGTTCCAGAGTTTCAAATATTTCTGACTAAAAACTGGTTAAAAAAATATATGATATAAACAAAAATGTTTTTGCTTACATACCGGTGACTCATCTATACATTTTTTTTTTTACTTATTTACATTTTTTCACTATTTTAGTCTTTAAGGGGACACGGGACGTTGAAAGTGAAAAAAATTAATTTTTATCAAAAAGACATAATTTTTCTTTTAGATATAATAATTAGCATTTTTATATTAAGATTGTTAGTTTTATTACTCTTACTAAAGTAATTTTTGAAATATTTTTAAAAAATGTTTATTTTTTAAAATTTTATGATAATTACCTAAAACATTCCCCGCGTCACAAATTATGTTTAAATTTGTTGAAAATTTTTCAGGATAATCCTTGAAAGGATATATATCAAGCTAAGTATCAATTAGTTTTTCTTTTATATAGTTTTTGGAAAAAAAATTTTTTTACAAACTTTCTGACATTTTCGGAAAAATTTAACATATTTTTCCAATGAATGTTTCATAAAAATAGAATAATTTGATATGTTTTAAAATCCATACTTTAAAATAAGTATTTGTACATTACGTAAGTTGAAAAAAAATTTCAAGGAAATAAATGAAAAATTAATGCGCGAGGGATGATTCGAAGTTAATAAAGTTACTGAAAATTTGAAATAAAGAAAAATGCAAATTTAGTTAGACAACAGTTTTTTTTCAATTTTAACTATTTTTTTAATCTTTTATAGACGTTTTTTCATATTTAAAGCAGAGAATTATTTTTTAAAACATATTGAGCAGAAAATTTTATTATTCTAAAACTAAATTGCATAAAAGTTTAGGTAAATAATAGTATCTTACAAAATAATACATGATATGGAGTGAAAACTGATTTTGTTATTTTATAATGCATGAGGATAAAATATAATATTTGTAAAACTAATAAGCAAATAATATATATAGAATCATTTAAATTAATATTTTTCATACATTTAATACAGTTAGCATCAAATCAAAACAATACATAATACGTGACTGCAAAAAAAATTATAGATGATTAATAGAAATATATCATAAGAAGCATAATTAATGCCACAAAATTTAGCTAGAATATATATGCTTTTCTCCACAAAGTAATATAAAATATTTCAAGAATTGTACACTTTAAAAATACTGATATTTAAAAACAGCCTGCTTTATAAGTCTCTCCTTCCAACTTTATTGTTTTATTATCAACAATACTTTTTTTGTATTTTTTATTTTTGAGTTTCGCTGTAACAGACTCATCATTTCTCTGTTTATTAAATCTAGCTTTAATCCTTTCAACAGCAAGTTTCCTTTTCTTTGAAGGCCTACTTTTAGGTGCATGCCATCGAGAACTAACTTTATGCATATTATAAATATTCAAAAACAAAGATAACGAAACAAACTTATGAAATACTACAGAAAACAACAGCAACTAATCGAAATATTGTAGATAAACATTAATACAAATCCAGTTACAGTTAATTCAAATGTGTTGCCACTTAAATTAGAAACTTCAAAACTAATTTATGAAATTTATAATAAAAAAATACTTTTTGCTACATAAAATATAAATATGAACTAAAAATTAGCTGTTTTGTGTCAAGAAATGGGTGTCGTCGACCACGCCCACTTTCAAATTTTTTTTGTTTTGGTTTGCAAAAATCGCAATAAAATCGGTTCTGATTATCGGATTTCCAAAATTTCACTTGCAAATGAAAAAGAACATTGGGGACTTTTAATTTATGTTAAAAAAATATTTTTGAAAATTTGGAAGATTTTTGTTAGTTTCAACGTCCCGTGTCCCCTTAAAGCAAAGGAAATAGGAGTTTCAGCGGCATCTTTCTACTTTGTTTCGTTCTATATTTAGAATCCTTTAGCTGAGTGAAAACTGAATTATGATGTCAACGACATTTTATTCATAACAAAGAGCTACCTGTTGAAAGATATTTTCTCCCTAGACTGCTGATAATAAAAGAGATAAGAAAAATGCATAAAAAAATCATAGATAAATACTTTCGCTTCCTTTTCGAAAACCAGTTCGCCTAATATAGTCTGATTATAAAACATGCAAAAAAAGCTTTCGTGGTAAGTATTTTTATCGTTCCTAAAACTTTTAATTTATTAAATGGTTCTGATACAGTTTATAATATTTTAGTTTATTAAACGAACATAAAATACATATAATATAATAATTTCTTGTTGCCTATTCTTAATTAATATTTTTTATTTTTACAATAATAAATTATCATGTATGAATGCCTATTTATTTGTAAAGCATTAAAGTTAAATATTTAATTAAATCAGAAATAATTACATGAATAAGAACGTGCTCGTACTAAGAGAATTCTGGTAATGATTCGCGAAATCAGATTATAATAAGTTTTCTTTTAAATAATCGCTTAACAAATTCTCAATTTGAATTTGTTATTTAGCTTAGTTCAAAATTTTTTCGAAATAAACTTTTCAAAATTTTGGGCAATAAAAAATATCCCTTTCTTTTAACGAATACAAAAACCGTATATTATATTCAGAAGTAGATAAAAAGATGTTTATTAACTTCTGATATAGAATTCAGGATACATTTGAGAAAATTTTCTAAAAATTTAATCTATAGGAAAAAATAAAACCACCAATATATTATTCCACTAATTATTTACAACAATTTTGTCAGAATATTAACGAAACTACATGAGAAAATATTATCAAATGGCATTTATTGAACTCTACATAGCGTAAAGTGGATGACAAATCTGTCCAGTAATATAGATTCTTATATAATATTAAAAACAAATTAAATAAATGTTGAACTTCTATTTTTACCTACAGATAGTTTCCTTCATGTGTACTAGATGGCACTTATCAAAAACAGATTTTCTGTTAATAAGTAATAGTGGAATTAGATTATTAAATTATGTTTATCTCTAAATATTCTAAACAATTCTTTCATAAAATCGTTTTTCTTATTTTCAAATAATAATTTCATAAAAGTAAGCATCGTATAAATCACCAAAATAAAGGTGATTGAGAAATAGTTTTATCAGTTTGAATATCCGCAGTTATTATTTTACAATTATTTATGTTTTACAAAATAACTTTAACCTACTTTACAACGAGCAGCTTCGCATTTAGAACAAATCATTCTATTTATTGTTTTCAGTTTCTCTTTTTTCTACTGTTGGCAATATTATATATATAGGTTAGACACATTTTGACTATCAGAGTGTTGCCTCCACTTATAGGTAATATTTAGCTCAGTGCAGTCGCCAAATTAAACTATAAAGTAAAAAACTATAAGTATTTAAATTTCAAGATATTTTTTTCTTGTATAAATTCAATCATAATAAAAAAGATTGCAAACTTTCAAAAAGATTGTTTAAACCTTATCGTTTGAGGAATAATTTAGAAGAAAATTTGTGTTATGATTTTAATATTCCATTTTACTGCCCCAAATATTCTTACAAACTTATTCTCTACTTAGTACCATTGAATTAATAATTACATGGTTAAATAACTTTTTGATTTAGCTCGGCAAATATTTCTTTTTGTTACAATTACTCTAAACAAGGAAATAAGACAGTGCTTCAAGAAAATATTTATAATTAATAATTAACTTAGAGAAAGAAAGGATCTTTACGATTTCAACTATATTGCTAAAGGTTAAATATTTTCTAAAGGAATAACCAAATATATTTAATCCTAATAATTTAAAAAACAAAATCAGTCAATAAAATCACTTAATATAGATTTTTTGTATTATTTTTAAATTTTTCTAGTTAAAAGGAAGAATTGTGGTAATTCTCTACAAATCTAATCATATTTGCTGTAAAACATATGATAAGAAATATAAAATATTTCTTTTTATTTTCTAGTAAATATTTTCTGAAATTCCGTTTAAATTATGCCACCAAATAATGCTGAATAGAATTCCTATTCAACGATATTCATTATTTCTGAAACATTTTTAACTTCTTCTTATCAATTTGCCTGAAAATATTAATATTTGGAAAAAGCATTCGAAAATATCCTATATATATATATATATATATATATATATATATATATATATATATATATATATAATGCAAGGTTAGATATAGAACTGAAAAGAGCACAAGAATATATAAAAACATTAATGCTTAGCAATACATTCAGCACAAAAGCAGCTAAAATAGAATTACTAAAATATAGTTAATAGTATATTTTATAAAATACAATGAAAATGCCAAATGGAGAATAATACATTGAGAATACTAAATGGAAAACAATATATTGAAAATACTAGGAAAAATTTCAAGGAAAATATCAAAGAAAGATAGATATAAAATGGAATGAAGTACCAACATGGCCAGCCTCATCAGGGGGTGTTGACCACATTGGCACAAATTATGGCTTTTCTGCAATGACCCAAGAAATCTTTGAAATCATAAGTGGAAACAACATTAATTTTATTGGCAGAAATAAATTTAATGATAGATTTGTTATTCTTAATTATCCATGCATTATATGAATTAGTATTGTTATTTAATGTAAGGATTATGATTTCAAAGATTTATTCACCAGTATACCACTTGAAAAACGTTTTGATATTATTATGTTTTATTTTTATGATTTTAATTCAATATTGAATATCGATATAAATTTTTGGAAAGACCTTAGTTTATTATGTATTTATAATAATTATATTTCTTATGGAGAAAAAATGTATTTACAAGTTAATAAGCATTCCCCAGGGTTCCAAATTTTCAAGTATATTAGCAAATATATTTTTAAACTACTATGAAAAATCATTTATTATACAAATACCTTTTGCTTACAGATATATTGACGATTTTATAATTTTTAATTGCCTAGAATTTGATAAAATTTACAATAATATGTATCCTACGGAATTAAAATTAATTAAAACTAATATTGATAACTTAAAAACTGATTTTCTAGATATTTCAATTACGATAAAAGATAACCACACATTTACTGACATATATGATAAAATTAATAATTTTAATTTCAAAGTTAATATAAACTAATTTTCTGGAATTCAAACATTTCAATTAAAATTTATAAAAATATTTTTTTAATCAACTTAATAGAATATACAATATATGTAATAATTTAAACAACATCAATAAACAAATAAATAGACTAGAAAATATTTTAACTCATAATGGCATTTCAACTAAACTTATTAAACACTATGTGGCTAGTAGAGCATTGCTTATAAGAGTGAAGTAAGGCGTAGTTTTATACTACAGAAGGGTCACCCAAGCCTTGAAGGTCTTATAAGAAGCTTCAAATGCCGATAGTGCTTACACTTAGTCGCTATTTTATGTATTTATTTGGCTTACATATAGTATTTGGTGAGGTTCTTGCAGATTTGGACTTGTATTTGGATATGGTTTTAATTTGATTATTATAAATTAAATGTATTTTGCCAACATTGGATTTCGACTTATATATTTTAGCTTAAATTCTACTTTTATTCTGGCTTGATATTTTGGTTTGAACTTTTGGTATGGCTTTGGGGTGTACTGGCTTCTTTTTGAGACTCTGTCTTGGGCCATTGCAGAAAAGCCATAATTTGTGCCAATGTTGTCAACACCCCCTGACCACGACCAACTAGACACCGTCTAGTTGGCCGTGCCCTGACGAAGCTGGCCATGTTGGTACTTCATTCCACTTTATATCTATCTTTCTTCGATATTTTCCTTGAAATTTTTCTAAGTATTTTCAATGTATTGTTTTCCATTTAGTATTTTCAATGTAATATTCTCCATTTGGCATTTCCATTGTATTTTATAAAATATACTATATATATATATATATATATATATATATATATATATATATATATATATATATATATATATATATATATATATATATATATATATTATAATCGAGACAAATATTTGTGTAAAGATAGCGCTGAAACATGAACTGTCACCATGTTAATAGTTATTGCAATTTTAGATGCAGACATAACTATTTTCAAAAGCATTTACTTCTTATTCGAGTCAAAGATTCGACTTGTTGCTCGCTTTGCCACAAAGGGGACGTGGATGATAATCACCTCAGACATTGCCTCTCGTTTTAAAGTTTCTTGAAAACAACTCTACGGACGTTAATTTTAATTCTTTTAATGCATCATCACCATATTATTGGGCTGCGCGTCAACTGATACTAGAGATCCAGAAGACGGATGTAGGATAAAAAAGAAAATGTCCCCATATAGCTATCTTAATCAACGACTATTTGAAAAGTCACGTGATACTCAGCTGACCTGAATTCCGTTAAAAGTTTTGGAATGCCTTCTGACATGGCTGTGTGTTAATATTTCCTATTCTCTACATTTTCACAGACTTGAAATTGATCTATTAGAGAAATGGTGATTATTTGACTCTGCGATGGTAGACCACCTCATAAAAGGTATGATCAAATGTTATAGACTTTGCAATCTAATGAGGGATGCTCACATAGCCTAATTGATCTTATTTTACTTCAATTTTTTTTTCAAGATATTGTCGTTTTTTTTAACTTATGAAAAAATTCAATATCGTTTTTTTCCCTCAACATTATAACATTTTCTTTTATTCCTTGAATGAACACATTTGACACTTCATTACTTGTATTTCCTGTCAATCAAAGCAGTATTTCTTGCTTTCTTAGCAAATTGGAGTTGCGTACTTAACCTTTGGTACTAAGTGTTAGCATCCATAATTCTTTACTTTAATCCTTTCTTACATATAGGAACTTATTTAGGTTATAATGTAGGAAAATATTTCATTATTTTTAATTAGGAAGACTTAGAGAAAAAAAGGCTATTAACGTAATTTATGTATATATATAATTCAAACTAAAAAATATGATGCAGTCACTTCTTCAAAACTACAAACGAAATTGTTATTTGCAAGCAAATGCTTTAAAAATCTATGCTTATAATCACTCAGATTATCCAGTGAATAAATTTCGAAAAAAATTAAGAATTATACCACACATATATATTTGCTCATTAGTTATCATGCTAATAGCTTACGTAATCAAAGTATAGACCAGAAAACAGATTATCTTCAAATTTAGTAAAGGTTAAAATAAATTGTTTTAATTTTTGTTCTCCTAATTATTAAAAACAAGCGGCATGCATAATTATAATGCGCTGGACTTTATATAATATATTAAAGCATTTTTTCTAATTCAATTACAATTTGTCTACGTATGAGTTTTACACACATTTAGTAATTATATGGATTCATTCTTATTTATGTTATTTTGCATAATGGACTTTCAAAAAACATTGTCAGAATGCTTATTGCATGACAGCAAGAAATCACTGTGAACGTTAAGACGATTTGTCAAAAATGGCCACAATTGATGAAAGATTTAACCTGCTTAAAGATTCTACCCTATAAAACGCTTCCTTGATTTCCAAAGGTATCGCATACCTAATTCAAACATCCGGAAAATAAACTAAGTGGCCTAAATGAAATAAAGACAGAATTCAAATTTAAGCAATGGAAGTATAGAACATTGTTTTAACTCCTTAAATTTACACCAGGAAATGAAGCAAGTGTTACAGCTTCCCGACGGATATTGCATACATATCCGACCATTTGTTCTATTCCTTAGAATTTTTTTGTTCCTTGCGCTCTTATGAACGGGACAAAGTGGTAAGAAAGAAAATTTCTGCTTGCCGGTCTTATTTGTTTATCAACGCTTCATTGGATATGTAAGAAAAATTCGCAGGAAGCGTGTAAAACATTCGAGCGTTAGAAGCTTGTTCTTTAGCCGAGAAGAAAAGCGAAAAGAACAAAAATTGGAACAAATTGTACGACGTCATCAACTCATGGGCCAATGACCAGACAGCACCAAGAAGAAACCCAGAAGTTCAAGGACGCTCCAAGTTAGTTTCGCGCTAGTGACCGATATTTTCTGGAGGGTTTGTCGAAGATCCGTTTTCCCGCTTCCAGTTATATCACTTTTATCTTCCAAAGCTGCTGATGTGAAATCGAGCACTTCGTTTTTCTTCTATGAAAATAATTGGATAATTCGAAGTTTTTTACGCACTCTCAGATTTATCAAATATTGTTAAATTAAAGTAAGTAAAATTTATTATTTATTTAATTTTTTTCTAATTAAAAAAATCGATATTTTATGCGTAGTGAAAGTAAAATTGTGTGTGGGAAGTTTTGAGGAAATAAAATCTAGCTTCAGGGACAGCAGGAAAATATTGCATTTTCAATACTAAATATAGAATTGACCTATCTCAGTATGGATGTAAAATGTTTCTATATTTAAAGTACATAGAATAATGAGTTATTATTTCTGCCCAGTTTTAAGTAGAAGTAACTATTATAATTAATTTTTTAATGAGATTAAAATTACTTTTTTGTTTAATGGGAATAAAATTGCTGTATTATTTAACATGAATTAAATTATGTTCCAATTTTATTCCAAAATCAAGTAACAGTAAAATCGCAAAATAAAAGAAATATATTTTTTAAATTCAAAGAAATCCTAAAAGTTTTGTATAAACTTAAAGTCTGAGAATATTTAATGCTAAATTTATACCAGCACAAAATCTAAAAATGAGAAAATGTTTACTTGTTAGATATCAAGTTTTTCAAAATCTGTGTATTACTTAGCTTATCTATAAGACAAACATCTTGAATATCTAAACTTTTATTGAACTCTTCAACATTTTATTTAAATATATGAAAATATCTTTAATATTTTTTCTGTGATACTAAAATGTGCTTCAATAATGAAACATTTTGTAATAATGGAGAAGTTTCCGATAATGTTAAATCTAATAAACAAAATATATAATTGTGTGTTGATAGTCATTATTTAAAGAATCATTCGTACTGATACATATCATTATTAAAATCTTTTCAGCGAAAGCAGAATTACACAAGAGCTTTTTTAAAACTGATAATTTTGATGCAAAATTAAACAAATGCTAATTTAAATGCTCTTGTCTAGATACTAGATAAAAATAAATGATTGATTCTATTAATTTCATTTGTTTAAGATGTTATATTCTGAGATGCTGTTCTGTATACGTCTTGAATTTTTATCCAAGCAAATTATACTAGGTTCAAAGCTCAAATTGTGGAAAACCTTAAAAATAATACTGAAAATTAAAAGTATTTGATTAAATTATTAACGATTCTCTAAGCAGCTATTAAGTCTTATTTTTGAAAATCTTCCCTTGAAGATGTTTTATTTGATACTATGAGAGGGGGGGGGTGAGCTTGTCAATTATTTATCCATGGTACATTTTCTGGTTATTTTATTGTAAAAAATGAAATTAAAAAACGCTTCATTTATAAAAGGAAACTTTTTTGCCCAAACAAAGCTTAAGATCGCTAATGATTGTATGGAATACTGTCGATTTTTTTTTTTGTAGTGCGTTTGTTGAAATAGTTTTCTAAATTTTAATACTGATTATTGTACTGTATTGTATATGGTTCGTTAACTGTGTTAAAAATGTATGCTTTAGAAACTGTTGTTCAATTTTTTTTATATTCGGTGTTTTTGTTTTCAGAAATAGGAAAGTAACACAACTTTTTGTATATCGGTTGTCATCATTTTTTGAACTATTTTCTTCTGTGAAGTTTTAAATTTCAAACTTAATTTAATCGAACATTTAATTTTGTAAAAACATAAAAAAGGTAAAAAAATACTAATTTTAATAATCCTATAAAATATTCGTTTCCCCTTATATTTTATTTTTTTCATTGTTTGAATAATAGACTTACAAGTTACTCTACATTCTTTTAAAAGCTTACTTTAAATTATTTAACTGAATACAATTAAATTAATTATTCAATAAATTATTAAAATTAATTGTATAATGAATAATTATTTGAATTTTTAACAGTTAAAACATTTAAAAAATATCTTAGAATTGTACATAATGTTAAAAACAGTTAAAGGAAAATTAATGATCTTATAATGTTGAATGAATTTTTTATTAACGATTGTCATATAATGTTTCTTTTCAACATATTTTTAATGAATATTAAATTATTTATTGTCTTCAAAATCTATTACCTATATTTTTAATCGAAGCATTTTAGAAATTTTGTATGTGTCAATTTTATTTGGGGAATTAAACTAAACTTTTATGATTTTTAATTACTTATTTCTTTATGATGCCAAAAGATGTTTCACTGCTTCTGAAAGTTAAAAATGAAAATTATTATTAAATTTGATTAAATTTTAAAAGTAATTTAATATTGATTGATTAAACTTGCACTGAAAAAATAAAAAAGGAGTTTTTTATTAAGATCACACTTCACGGTATTAAAAAAATTATCAAAATATAGTATTTTTCATTATACTAATAAACGTTCTTTTTGAAAACTATTAATGATTAATCATATATTTTATTTTTGAATAGAATCGCTTTATTTAAAGTTTCTTATTATGCATCTGATATTACACTTCATTCTCATTTATTATTCAAATTGAATGTGTATTTCAATATGAAATTTGATGCCATCTTATAAACAATGAATATTTCATTGTTTACTGAATTATTAAATTTTGGTTTTCTACGAAATTTTACAGCCGTTTGAAAAGATTTTATAATTTAAAATAATAACTTCAATTTTTTTTGTGTAATATTCTCACAATATATAATTTTTTTAAGTACAATAAGCATCAATTTAGAGCCTCTTAGTGAAAATCTTAACAAAAGTTTTTGAATCATTTTGATGTATGCCAATTGAACATCCGCCGCATTTTGACTTCCCGAGATATCTCGTACACAGTGTTCATGTGTCACATGGCAAAAATCCAGTTTTCTTAACATTGGCATTAAATTCGAGATATTTCATTCCAAATAGCTTGGTTCTATCATACTCCTAATAAAGACCCGATAAATCTAGTCAGTATCAGTTCTTAAATTAGATATTGACTATTTGAACCACGAGAAAGTGACTGTTTTCTATAAAATAAGATAGTGACCGTAACATAGTGAACCATAAGATAGAGTTGTTTTAAGATAGTGACTATTTGAACCAACTTATTTTTCCAACCATTTTTGTTCCTTTAATTCAACATAGAATTTTTTTAAAAATATAATAATAATAACGTATATGATGGTAAATCCAGAATCAAAATTTCACCAAAATATATGTTAATGTCTTATTGTATTTAAAGATATATTGCGTCAAAACTCGAAATAATTAAAAGCAAATCAGTTTATCTATTTATTATGAAATATTTGCAAATTCTTTCTTAGAATTATTATTGGCACAGATGCCGTATAATCCAGGGTGCCAAATTCAGAGTTTGGGCATTTTTTTGGCTGATTTTCTTATTTAAGAGGCAACATGGTTTTTATAATGTCATCAATATGGAGACCTATAAGAATTATGCAAAAAATTCTATTTTGGCAACTCTAGTATTTACGTCATCGCGCAGATCACAATAAAACATCTTGGCAACATTTCTTCATCGCTAAAAAAAATTCCGAATTTGGCATTCTGGATTTTACGGCATATATGCCTTATTATTGCTTGAGTTATTATTTCATAAACATTGGACTTTAAGCATCATAATTACATCGTGTAAATATTTAGAAACAAAGAAAAAGACTTGTCCTAAAATTTTCAGTTTGTTTTGTGTACGCATAAAGTGACTCCTAAGAAAAATATAATATATTAGATTCTAATATAATTCACACTTTTTTAAAGCATTTAAATATTGTGTAGACTTTTTTTTTATTTTTTAACACATTATATAAGAATACTATAAAAACATTTTCAAAATAAATAAACGAAAATAAAGCAAATAAAAGTGAATGCAAGTAAATGAAAAAATAGCATTTATTTACGCAAAATAATTATGTTAAGTAATAAATCTTCGAAAGTAATATATACTAAGAATGAGGAACTAGTAATCTTAACACAACATATAACCTTCTAATTCTTTAAATAGGGCTCTTTGACTGAGTACAAATTCTATATAAGATATTCATTTTTAATCGTAATTTTTAATTTTTATCGAATTTATTTTGAAATTTCTTGTTAATATACTATTCAAAACAAAATGCATTAAAAAAAATGTTTCCAGAAATTGATACTTAAATGATTAGAAATTCGTAAAAACAAGATGAATAATCTTAAAAAAAATTAGAAAAGCTTTCCGAAATTTTGAAATCTCAAATAATTGATAAAAAGAAAGGTATGTGTGTTAGTAGTCTAACAAAACGCGATGCATAAATATAACCCAACAAATGAAAAAAAAATGAAGTTAAAAAATTAAGATTATTCTGATAGAGGGAGAATTCGTCTTTCGCTGTATAAATTAAAAAGTAATGGTAATAAATCTATGGTGATATATAAAATCATAATAAAATGTCGTGAATTTGATTGTAAATTGTTATCTTTCAGCACCATTGTTTCCACTAATCCTTTTTATGAAAGCAAGACCTGAATGAAATATATAGTTAACCTATATATTTTTCTGTTGATGTTGCTTTATTTTTTAATCCCGAACATATGAATGTTGAACTATTTTCAATTATTTTTTGTTCTGATTTCTAAAAAAATAGTTCAAAAAGAGCTTGTATGCGGTTAAACAAAATTTGATGCTTTTTATCAACGAATGTTCTTAAATGTTACGTTATTTAATAAAAATACACTTATTAAGCAAATTTCGATTGAGTAATTACTGACTATGATATATTGATTAATTAAAAGCATCAAATAACTTAACAACTGTCTTGATATATTTTCCAATTAAGAGAAATTCAAGTGGCTCCTATTCCGATTAAGCGAATCTAAAAATACAGTATTTTAAGTTTGATCAATGCTCTTGATTATTATATTTTTCCTTTTGAAGCAAAATATGATTATTCAAGTTGATTTGATTTTTGGTAAAAAATATAACTCATTAATTGAATATATATATTTTCTTTTACCAAAAATATGAAAATCAAAAATAATTATTTCTTCAAGAAAATTATTGAAGATGGCAACTTTGATGGTGAGACAAATTTTAATTGATATACTTCAGGGAAAAAATCAGTTTTGGATATTGGAAAGCAATATATATTTTTCTTCAAATTTCCTATGGTTGAGGGAACAAAATAAAAAAATATATAAAGCATGCTTAAAATGTCATGCTTAAGGCAATTCCGACATTCTCGGTCAAGCAAGAATCTTAGATAAGAACGATTCATTCATCAAGAAATCCCAAAGCTATCTAGGTCACTGGGTAAAAATACAAAAACCCAAATAAGAACTGTTGATTGATTCCGAATTCGAGTTGATGCGCAGAAATTGTTCCGAAACCCTAGAATGATTTAGAAAAGGCAACCAGAAACGACCCAAGTTTAACAACAAGATCGAGTTCCGTTAGATCATTCTACCATGCATGTAACTATTCGTGTCACATGATACTCCCACTGATGGATTATAAACGCAACCATTGCCACTCATTCGGAAGAAAATTATTTCACACTGTTGTTCCTCGCGGAAACACACGGAACCAAAACTCATCGATGACCTTTTTCATTGTCATGCTGAGTTTGGCGTCCTAATTTCGGGGGAATTCCTAGGAAGTAAAAATAAAATTGTGGGCTGTGATGAGGAAACTAAGTCACACACCACGGGAATATCGTCAATGTTTTTTTTTTTTTATTTGGAAAAATTAAATAATAGACGAAATTGCTTGATTCTGCAATCTAGTTCTGCTTCCATTATGAATTGGGGAAGAACTGTAATTGGAACTTTCTTTTATATTTTCGTTTGGAGAATTTGAATTAGACTTAAATAGTGTTCTACATCAGGTGACAGTAAAAAAGGAACAGATGAAATTTCCGTATTTTTGAAACTGTTCTTAATAATTGAAAACAATGTCTTTGATTTAAAAGCATTCTAATTTATGTGGCAGATGATTTCCTTATCAACATAGTTTTATTTTGACAAGTTTTAAGACGTCTTCCTCATCATAAGCATTTACTGTAAGACTTGTTTATCAAGTTTTGATGGATACTTTCATGTACATTAAAGGGATAAAAATAACTTAAATAGCATAACTTACAGATATTAATTTTTAAAAAGTATTTTAGTCTTTACATGAATCTTTCTCAAATTAATTTATCTCATTTCTTTTAATTATTTTAATTATTTTTCTATTTTAATGTTTTGTTCTATATTTTTCAATATTAGTGAAGCATAGTTGAGTCTTTTTTGTACTTGATTAGTCCTTATCTCTTTTTCCAAGTATATCACAGTGTGAATAAATATGTTCTAAAAATATATTTATAAAAATTCTGTCGAAAATTTTTATAAGATTGCAATAGATTTTGTTATGTTAATGACAGATGTAGACATAGCTTTTGATAAAAATTATTATAAAGAAATAAAAATGATAACATGTAAATTAGAACAAACATGTGTATTAATATTTTTATGTAAAAAGATACGAGTGTGCAAACAGTTCAGATTAAAATGATACAGAACTTTAAATGAAAGGGAAATGACGTTATGTAATAAGCAGTAATATGCTGATCATAATGGCATTGATTTGAAAAGCAATATCGACTACTTCAAATGTGTTGAATGTAACATCTTTTTGAAAGATGAGCAGTTATTTTACTGAAAATTACATTACAAAAATTAATAAGACATTCTACAAGGAATAAAATAAGTATTGTTATTAACCTAAAGGAAAAATTGTGTTTACAATATATAAATGTATTTTCACAGTTTGGTTTATATTCTATGGTATATTAATTAAACACCAGCATTTAATTGAGACACGAGAATTCGTAAAGGAATTTCCAGCGAAAACTTATTTCATCTCACTGAATAAAATTAAGTAATTTGTCTCTTGAAGTGTGCTAACTAAATCAAACTTTTCGGTAAAAGAATTCCTTTGAATTCAGACTAATCTTTTTATACGTAAATAAGTACTTTAAAGGAATTTTTAATTTTAGACAAATTTAGACGTAGACCAAATCAGGATTGACGACAACTTCTTATATAACAGGGAGATAACCTCAGCATTTTGTTTCTTTACAATCTCAAAAGAGAAAAGTTTGAGAATCATTAGCATAAACAAAAATATTTGGCTATAATTTACGTGCTGCATTGTTGGGAAAACTTCAGTCTCCTAACTTTTTTTAAATTAATAAAATTGCCACTAAAAAATCAAGTTGTATGCTTGAATTATATTTATTTTGGTAAACTCAGAAGGAATGAGAAATATTAGGACGATTTAAGAGTTGGTTTTGAAAAACTTGATAAACCGATAATTAGTATAGGTTCAAGAACTAACATTATAGTAACGCTTATGTAATAATTTTATTCATTGTAAATTAAAATGAAGTAGGAAAATTGCTCTCCGCATTAAAGTTGTATCAGTCAAAGATTTTAATATATTAGGTTGGGGAATAAGTTCGTAGCGTTTTTACTAATGACTTTTATTTAAACAAAAAACAATAATTATATATCAATAAGTTAATCAATTACACTATATTTGCCGTTGCTGTTTACAACCTCTTCCCACCTCTCGACCCCTTTGTTGATGCCGTTCCGCCACAAATTGCCTGGTCTGGTGTCAAAGAAGTTATTGGGCCAGTTTTTAAGGACTTCTTGGTGCTCTGGGAAATGCTCGAAAGGAATGTCACAGTCAACAAGGAGCTTTACATTGTCTACCTGTGAATGAGGCTATTAGACCTAAAAGACCTGATCGACATGGTCAAACCATACTCCTTCACGACTACGCCAGGCACCATGTTGCACAAGTCGTCAAAGCTGCACTCCAAGAGCTCGAATGGGAGGTCCTTCAGCATCCGCCCTATTCTCCAGAACTTGCACCAACCGATTACTATCTTTTCTGCTCCTTGTCAAACCATATGAAGGGCATGATGCTACAGGGGGAAATTACATATTTCAATATAAATTTACATCAATGTAATATATAAATTAGGCCTTATTTATGTATAATATAGCTATATAATTATAGCTATTTCATGGTAATTAAAAACATCTATATCTATGAGCAGAATAAAAATGTGGCTTTGTTATTACAATATATATTCTGAAAATCATATAGAAGATATTAAGTTAATACAAACATTAAACAATAGGTATAAATTAAAAATTATGCTTGACTTTTATTATGTGGAAAGAAATTATGCACATTTTTTAAAAATATTGAAGTGAAAGCAAATTCTATTTACAGAACACTATTACCGTTTATGAGAGAACGCTGTATAGATTATGTGTCATGTTGACTTATCTTAAAGTGAAATATCACAAACACTTCTAGTCAACCATTGAATAGTGTGCTTGCAGAAAACACAGTATCCATAAGAATTACAACAAAAATATACTGTTAATACTAACTAATATGTACTGTTATATGATATAATCAATATATACTGTAATACTTAAACTTTTAGGTTGGGGAATAAGTTCGTAGTGCTTTTACCAAAGACTTTCATTTAAACAAAAAACAATAATTATATCAATAAGTTAATCAATTATATATTCGCCGTTGCCGTTTACAACCTCTTCCCAACTCTCGACCAGTTTGTTGATGTCGTTCCGCCAAAAATCACCTGATCTGGTGTCAAAGAGGTTATTGAGCTAGTTTTTAAGGACCTCTTGGTGCACTAGGAAATGCTCGAAAAGAACCCAGCCCACAAGTAGCTCTACATTGCCCAGCTACACCGCGTGAATGAGGCTATTCGACTGAAAAGACCTGATCGACATGGTCAAACCATACTTCTTCACGACAACGCCAGGCCCCATTTTTGCACAAGTCATCAAAGCCGCACTCCGAAAAATAGAAATGGAGGTCCTTCAGCATCCGCCGTGTTCACTGCACCGACCGATTGCCATCTTTTCCGCTCCTTGTCAAACTATATGAAGGATGTTATCTTCGATAACAAAGAGGTTCTTAAAAACTGGCTCAACAACTGCTTTGACAGTAGACCAAGCGATTTTTGGTGGAACGGCATCAACAAATTGGTCGAGAGGTGGGAAGAGGTTGTAAACAGCAACGGCTATTATATAATTGATTCACTTATTGATATAATTATTGTTTTTGTATAAGTATTGTATAAAAGTCTTTGGTATAAACGCAAGGAACTTATTCCCCAACCTAATATTTACACAGACATTTTTTTTTCTTTTTTCACACATTATAATGAAATATTAACGTAATTATTTTAAACGAAATTTTTGACCTCTAAAAATGTCAAAAGTCTTTTACAATTCTTAATCTTTCCCTAGAATCGATATTATCTTAGATTAAAAAAATTGTTTTGTCTTTATATTATATTATATATTATTCATTCTAGTCGTTAAATATCCTTAATTTAAAAAAGATAAATATCCGAGCTATAAATGATATCTTAAAATAAACATATTAAAAAAATATTATTTCCAATGCCCAACTGCTACTAGGATTTCCACCATTGAGCCCTACAAATGACAGAAGGGATAGCAACTTATATAGTGCATCCAGTAGGTGTGCCATCTTTGCCCCGAAAGTAGTTAGGTTTTCATAATTTAAAAGCAGGAACCAAACAAAAAACCCCAAACTTGGCCTGCCACCCCAGAGGTATCATTTCACTTGGAGGACATTAAGACCACGACATATCTAACGTGGTCCAGCTGCCATTAGCGAATATGACTAATGTTCGATCGGATCGGGATTCGAACTTACTATCTTCGATAACGAACGGCCTAACCAATCAGGCCACCGCAGCCTTACATATTATAAAATGAAATAGTAAAAAACGCAAATATATTTATATGTTAGACTGTTTATATTCTTCAATGTAGTATGTACATAAACATTTAAAGATTTATGTGACAATAGCAAGTTTACAAAAGACATAATTCGACGTACTAATTAGATGGGAATTCGGTCAATAAAAATATAATGATAATTTATTTCGATTTATGACAAGTGCTTTTATATACAATATCACTTTAAATATGCAGAAGTTTTGCTGACTAAGATGCAATAATGAGACATAAAATACAGATAAATAAAAATAAATCCATCAAAGGATTTTCCCTCGTGTAGTTTCCTTACTACATTACTGATGTGTGAATGAGGTTAATTTATATATATGTATTTTAAATGTGAATGATACTATTAAAAATGTATTTTAAATGTGAATGATACTACCCTGACTTTTAATAAATTATCAGCCTATTTATCTTGATAAATGAAACAATAAGTCATTTCTTCAAAAATAAATTTTTCAGAACATTTTTTTGAATTTAATAAAAAAAACTCTATTTTTTCTTGTTAAACTGAATTAATTTAAAAATTTGTTTGTGTATTCATGCAATAAAATCAAAAAATAATTATTTATTGTATTACAATTTTATTACAGTACACATTATATGGAAGAGAAAAAAATTTTATAGAAATAAGTTTTAGACAATTAAATAAAAATACATTTATGAAATTTTGATATAATGAATAGACGAAACTCTTGTATAAGAAAATATAAAGTGTGATCACTATGACCAACAATATAAAGCATATAAGGACTTGTTGTACTTCCAATAATTCACTATGGTATGAAGCCAATAGAAAGTAGAATATTTTGTTTTTGGGAAGCAATTACATGTGCAAATTTTTCAAAGGCGATGCGAAAGATGTGATATTTCCCTAGAACATCTCAAAAGTCTTCAGAGAAATTCAGAATTGGAAATCAAGCTAACCTCTTTTTGTGTTTTACTATATTCACCTGAAGAAAATGTTCCCCAATATGAGCAGTAAATGAAAAATCGTTATCACTTTGCGAAACAAAATTATTATCTTCGTAAAGACCCCAGGCAAAAATTAAAAATGTTGCTAATAGTCTTAACTAATCACAAATTTAAGTCGAAAGATCAATGAGTTTTATGAATCAGTTTGTGAACAATACATTCCAAACACAGAAAACATTGCTTTCACTTTTTCATTGTTTTTCATGAATATTCATCTTTCATCAAATTGGTTGCTGATGTACCCCATCAAAGACTTTTTTAAAAACTCGAAATCATATATAAACTGCAGTCAACTTGCCTACATATAACGTTGATGTAGATTATTACATACATTAGACATGGGTGATAACAATCTACTGATAATTGTATCAAGAAGGTTTTAGCGCTTGGCTCTATTAATTCATATATATAATCTAAAATACGTCACTTTTACGAGAAAACTATAGGGTGCCCCTTGATGAAAAATTGACGATTTTTTTTCTCGCTAAGCTCGTTTTCGTGCATATTTGAAGAAACAAGATGGCACTGAAAACACGATAGATCAATCAGAAATAATTGAAAATCGCTAACAATATGGTGCCAAATTGGCGAGAAACTGAGGGGACCCTAAAATATAGGCCACCCCTGAAAGCTTCACATTTAATCACCTTATATGTAATTTAAGTAAATGAATAAGCACAAATCTTTTCATAATTATTGAAAAACCAAATACACTATGATAGCTGTAAGCAGGAGATGACGTGGGTGCACATAATAGACGTAATCATGTACTTGGTTATCAAATGCGATTTTGATAATGGATAACAATGAAATGTTTACAGCTTTCATTGTAGATGCTGGTTCAATTGTAGTTGAACATCAATTTACATTGTACATCAATTAAAAAAATAAAATTGCTCTAATTTTCATAGAATTAAATTTTTATTTATAATAAAATGATATCTTTATAAATTATAATATTTTATATTATAATTTATACATAAACTTTAAATTGTTATATATATACAATAAAAATATACTTAAATAAAATTATTCATTCTGAAATGAACCAAAAACCGTTGTTTTGGAAAGAACGAAAACCGGAAATGAGCTGATTATTATTTTTTTTTTAGTTGAACCAAAAAGTAAAAATTATCGTCCGAAGTCCTGCTTATTTCACAGTATAACTAAGCACAAAAGAAATATCTTTTGTTGATATCAAAAACTTAATAATTGAGAGATTTTTAGTTTTACCAATCAGTTTATGATCTAGTTTGTTTTCAGAGTATTTTTCGTCTTAATCAAAAAATCATATATTAGTTTCATCTGCATAAAAAAGCATAACATATCATCATAAAAACAGATACATTTTAGAAAAATGTGTGAAATTTTTTAATCGAATTAAAAATGTTACTAGGCAAATATGTTTTATTTTTTAATAAATAAAATTGAGTAAACCTTAATTTTAAAAATCATCATAGGATGGTTTATGCATACACACACATATATTGTTTTTGTTAATATTCATTGAGCTCAAAGTAATTTTTATAAACACTATTAGCCGTTAAAATCGCCACACCAAGAACTGCAAATAAGAAACTGATATTTATTGAACAAATATATTTTACTCAGTCTATCGATAGTACGCTGGAAATATTCATGCTTCAGGATATCATCAACACAGCTGTATGGACTATCATGATGATGTAAACTGGATCATAATTCTTCTAAAAACGTGATTTTATGCAGTTTTTGTTTTCAGGTTGATTCTATTGTTGAACACACCATTGAAAATGCTGATTGTCTGTGATGTAGCTTTGTAGTCTAACCATTATCTCAGAGTTAACGATCCATTATACTGTAAACATCGTAGTTTATGCTGACTCTTGTCTTGCAAATTAGCCCATTACAGGAGCTCGTAGCATAGCTGTTGTTGCTGTGGCTTATTCTCCAAATGTCTGACGAAGTTAGACAAGGTCCATAAGATCATTGGGGCTGAGGGAATCGGGGACCAGAAGGGGGGAGGAGTAAATATCCTCTCTGGGGAGTCCCAAACAGTCCAAAATGTGTTGAGGAGACGCCTGCTACGTTTTTACATTTAGAGCAGACCTCAAAGGTTTTCTTGCCTCTGAGATACGAGTATAATATGTTAATAAGCTTAGCTTTACGATTCATTACAGCCTTGCGGCTAATATGTCGGTCTCCTACTGCTGTTAATAGTACATGTACAAGACAATAAGGAAGAATTTTGCTTAGCAGGTAATGTCCCTCCATCATACTTAAATATAACTAATTCATTCCCATAGGGTCACTAATTAAACCCAATCAAATGCTGCTCCTAATTGATTGATTTACTTGAAATTTTAATATAATGGTACTATTAAATGGAAGCCTTCACTATACTACGGCTATTAATGGTTCTAGGCCTTTAAGATTCCGCTTATTGTTTTATATGACTGTCTTGCACCCACTGATTTCATATTCTACATCCAGTCAGGACTCTTGACCGACGTGAACATCAATATCGAAAAATGGTAAATCGCTATCATTGTTGGCTATAATTTAATCTCTAACAAAAGTCTGAAACGTTTTCTTAAACATTCTTTTTCTTATACGAGAAGACAACAGTTTTTGACCAGGCACCAACATTCAACTTTATATGAGAAACCCATTGTCCACTTTCTTTGTTTAAGAACATTGTAAATTTCCCTGCCACTGCTATTTCATATGAATACGTTTTTCAAGATCATATTAATCAATAATTTTATACTAATTATTTTTATACCACAGCATCTTTTTCCGATCATGTAAATTTTACATGTGTAGAGTGACATCTTTATTTAACAAACTTATGATCAACTATGTATATTAATATTAAGTATTCATTGAACTTTCAATCTAGAAGAAAATGTGGAAGTTCAAATGTGACCTCGTCACTTGAATGTTGTAAACAGAAACGAACCTAATCAAATATGCCAATTGATTGCATGATCAAAATTAATAGATTCTAAATTTAGTAATAATTGCTATTAGGTTGCATTTCAGATCATCATCCCATTACTCTCATTCTTTCGTATAACTTTAATGCACAGATACAAGCGGAAAAGCAACTTTCCTTACCTAAAGATCATAGAATTTATATTTGCTACATGAAATTGTAATTAACCTATTATCAAATGTGTTCAAGGAACTGCGAAATTAAACTTTTCATTATATTGAAGATTGTATTTAATATAAAAATCTCTACATAGAGTTAACAATAAATATCGATTAATTGCTTAATTAATTTGTATTTTACATACTATTTTCTCCGTTTACTTGGCATCAGTTTTATGTTTTCGTTTTGTTTTTGTTTTCACCAATGGCTGCTGTATAAAAATTTAGCGGAAAGCTCCAAATTATTCTCTTAAACAAACCTACTATTGTTGTTTGTTTTGTTGTTAAATAAAACTAAATGTTCATTTCTGATGAGCGATATTTGAAAAACTTTATAATGTGACATAAATTTTGATATTCGATTGCTTCGTTAAGAATGTAAACATTTGTTAATGAATATTAATTTCTTAGACACTTTCTATTATAATAGTAAAAATAATATTTTAAAATGAAATAAATCACAGGTAATTATTTTTTGTTGATATATTTTTTAATCTTATCCCAAGAATATTGATACAAAAATTAAATAATTATTTTATGGATACACTGTGATAACAACGTAGACATTGAGATTTAAATATTATAATGATACATATAAAATATAATCTACTTAATATTTTGGCAGTAAGCATTTATCTTTTTTGTTAAAAAATTGTAAAAATATTAATTTTTAATGTGTTAATTTAATTTCCATGTTTGTAAATGTGAAACTCTTCTCATAACATTGTCCCTAATTTTATCTTTGAATAATCAATTTATTTATTTAACATTTGTAATTACGTTGCTTTTGTATAAATTAATTTCAAATTTTCATGTACCATATGGTAACTATACTGTACTGTCATTTACATTTAAGAAATGTTTCTCTCAATCTATTGCTTAAAAGTGGGATATTTTGAGAAAAACAATTAAAAAAACTAATTTTTTGGTCCAAATTTGATGATAGAGGTAATTTTCTAATATTTATTTGGGATTGTATCTGAAATCTGATAATTTTGTATATCTGTTGTAGCATTTTGATCATCATTTTGTACCCCATCATTACTTTATAATGGCTATTTTGAAAACTTGGTGGTTGAAAGTCACTTCAACTCAACAATTAATTTATGATAATATAGGAGCTTTTCATTGTAACTAACAATTTATATTCTATTGTTTAATTATATTGTAGGTGGATTCTTATTCCGAAGAATAACCCTACAATATTTTTTTCAAGCCAACGTTCAACAACTCATTTTAAAAAATTGAAAACGATGATATTATAATCACTAAAGAAAATAACATCACAACCTACTTACTAAACAGTCAGGAAAAATCTCTAAGCAAGTGAAGTGTATATATGCATATTTCTGTTACTAATTAAAACATCAAGCAAGTGAGAGATGAACCTGAAAACTAGGATGATAAATACAAATATTATATTTGAAAATAAGAAAGAATGTAAATATATTATAACAATTCTTAACATGAAAATTTACTGTCTCATTAAAAACATGCATGACAAATAAATCAGTTGCCAACGCAACAAATTGTTACAGCACCAAAATATTGAACTGTGTGTAATTCAATGTGAGAAGGCCTTAAAATTAAATGGATTTTTATCAATGGCAGTAAAATATTTTCTGCTTGTGATTGTGATTTAATGACATAGCATTGTAATAATTTGTCATCATGCTAATAATAGTAGTAGTATACAGAAAAAAAGTGTTTTCTTAATATTTAAATTCAGATGAGAAAAAAAAAAAAGAGTAAACCAATCTGCTTAATCTATGAAATAAAACCTCAGTACTAACATACCAAAATTTGACATGCTTGCATTGTCATTTGTTGGTAGATTACTTTTGAAAAATATATAAGAATATTAAATGATTGTACTTTTCTTGAAATCTATGCATCATAAAAATAAAGAATAAAAAATTAAATAAAATGTAGATAACAAGAAAATCTAGTAATGTATAAAATTGGCTCGGATAAAGGTGAAGAGAAATTATAAACTTTAAAATTAAAAAAAGTCTGTTTATAAAAACCTGAAAAATTATAAATATTCATTTTGAAAATATAAGGTAATTTTGTAAAATGGTTTGTTAAAAAACATTGAAGTTTGGCAAAAATATTGAAAAAAATCATATTGAATCATAGTTAAATCAATTTAGTTATTATAAATATTTCTTTATCACACTAACTATATATGGGAATTAATTTAGATCTAAATATAAACAGAATGCTTAAGCTATAAAAAAGTATATATATGTGTGTGTGTGTGTGTGTGTGTGTGTGTGTGTGTGTGGAGAGAGAGAGAGAGAGAGTGAGTGAGTGAGAAAACATTTTTAAAGCTGCTTCAGCATTTAATAAATGCATAAAAATATGTGAAAACAGATGTTTTTCATGAAATTTTTATTCATAACTAAAAACTTTAAATCAATTTATTATAATAAAAATCTAGATCGATGTATTTTATGTAATTTTATTTTTAGGAATATAGTAAAATGCAAAAAGCAAACATGATGAAATTTTATCATTTACAAAGCAATTAGTTTTAGAAACCAAATTAGTTTGCTATTTTAAGGATAAAATCCCATTCTATACTTGCAGGCCTAGTTGGTATTGTAGACTGACCCTTAAATATTATGTACTTCCTGCTCTAATTAGCCCTTGTGTGTAAAAGTTATTATTGCGCGAGAAACTAAACTAAACCTCTAAAATATTTCTTAAAATGAGATTCCTCACCATATCTTATTTGTCAATATTTTTGTTATAAGAATTTAAAATATTTTAAAACTTTTTTTTCCAATATTGGTTTTCTTAAAAAAATGTTCATATATTTTTATTTATGATTAATTACGTTATAGAATTTTAAATTAGCATTGTATATTTTTATAATTTGAAAAGAAAATATAGATCTTTTTTTTTTAAATATGATATTTTGCTTTAGACATTCTTAAATTTTTTTTTCTTGAATTGCTTAAAAACAATTTTTATTTTTTAGCGAATTCTGAATATTATAAAAAAAAATTTGCACTGTAATTTTAATTTAATCTTTCTTGAAAATATTTGACAACATATATTCTCCATATAACTCTAATGGTATGGACTTGTTTCTGGTGCAAATTCTTAAAATCATTGAATTATTTTTATGCTGTATCCACATTTTTTATATTATATTTTTGAAAATTTTTTAGTGTGAAAATGATAAAAATATGAAAAAGCTTATTTCTTTATTGATATTCAGTTATTTTAAGTTCAACTTCAACTTTCAATAACTGAATATCAATAAATAAATAAGCTTTTTTAAAACAAAATATCAATGATAAAGAATATCAATAAAGAAATAAGCTTCTTTCAACTATTCTTAATGAGAAATATCCACTAATTTTTCAATCTCAACATCAGTTTTAGAAAAGAGATAAAGTGTGAGGCTTTTGTCATAAGATAGTGGACTGTGCCCTCATGATATTGAGGGGAAACCTATCCCCCAATAAGATGAGGAATAAAGAGGGGATAAAATGAAGCTCTCACCCAATATACAGGAATACAGAAGTGGAACATCCATCTCTCATTATTCAAACTTGGAACTTTCTACTATTTTACAAACCTGGGGCAAATTTGTAGTAGTCTAGGCACTTTTTAAAGTAATTTCTGTTCAATTCAAGTTTTGGTAGGAATAGTTTATTTTCTAATTTGTAAATAGAGAGAGAGAGAGAGCTTCAAAAATAAAATAATTAAGTGTACAACACTTTTTTGTATTCTCAAGTCTTTTTCTGTTTTCATAAACAAATAATTATGAGTGCTTAAACTTTTGGTTAGCAATTAATAATACTCTTCAAAATTAAGTACATATTATGAAAAAATTATGATTAAACTTAACTTGATATGATTTGATTAAATATTTTTTAATAACTTGTACTTATAATTTAATTTCTGAAGAATGGTTTTTTATAATAATTTTAGCAAAACTAGCATGATGGCTATCTTCAATCAGTTAATTGGAGGAGGAACAGACATTAATGTTTCTTGTGATAATTCAGCTTTAAATGCAGAGTTACAAGAGAAAGCTGAGAGAGAATTGATGGAAAAACAGTCATGGAGGGATCGGGATATACAAGCTCTAAGAGATATGATCAGCGGTAGGTTTGGAAATAAACATTTATATTATTGATTTTCCAGCAAAATTACTGATAATAAGTTTAATTTCAAATTGTATAATTTAGTTTCATAATTCTTTTAAAAATTATAACCAGTAAAAGATAATTAAAAAAAAGATCGTTAATGGTTAAATTTTATGTATATATTTTATTAGCTTGATTTATATTGAATTCAATTATTATATGATTAATAATAATTACTTTAAATAAATTATTAATATAATTAAGATTTATTAATATTTTATAGACTATTATACAATTTATTAAAATTATTGTCTCATTAAAAATAATTTATGTTTAATAAAAAAAGCAGATTTAATACATTTATTTATCAGTTTAGTAACATTTTTATCGTAAATTTAATTTAGTATTAGTTTGTAAAAGTAAAATCACATTTGCAGTCATGATTAGTGTGTTTAAATATAAGGACTGATAACTTCAAAAAATGGGAGACATTTTAGACATGCATTTCAGTGAATATTTTTATGCAATTTAGACTTACTTTCAAGAAAAGTGAAGAATGTATTCCATAGATTGCAATAAATTAGCATATAGTTTCAGATTAATATTGAAAATTTGTTTTCATTTATTGTATATGTTTTAATTTAATTTTTTTTTCTGTGGAAAATATTAGCTGCTTTGTCATATATTTTTTCTTTGCAAAATGCGTTATTGCATCTTTAATTGATATCGAAATCATTGATAATTTTATATATTTACTATACTTTTTATATATATACACTAATATAAAAGGATGTTGCAATCAAATGAAAACTGATAAGATTTCATTAAATTTTATAAAAATTTGAATGATTTGTCATACTTTGTATAAGTGATGAAAAAATTAAATGAATTTGTGAAAACATAATTACTTTCTTGAATTCTTTGAAACTATAAGTCTCCATCCAAGCATCCTGTTAAAGCATATCTCTCGAACCCATATAAATACTTTGTTCAGTTTTTAAAATTTTTGTGAATAGTTCTTTTAACATAAACACATAACATCACAAATATATTCAGTTGCAAGTAAATCAAGAGATTCTGATTGTGAATGAACAATCATGACACAAGATTTATCTTATGGACATAATATCTGAATGGACATTACATTATTTAAAATAATGTTATAAATATTGACTCTATAAGATATCATCATTGGATCTATTAATACATGTATAGCCATTTAAAAGCTGAATAAACCCTGGAAAAAATTTTCTCAAATTATTCTTCTTTTGATTTACTTGAAATATTTATAAATGTTGAAATTTGCTATAAAAACAGGAGTTTTAAGTGCTAACTACATTATTTTGTGATTATCTTGAATTTAATAAAAATATCTCTTCATTATGCATAAAGATTTCTATCAAAGTATAATTAAAAATGTGTTTCTGATATTGGTTAGTTAACTAGTTTAGTCTATTTTTATTGTTAATTTCTTTTAAACTAATATATCAAAATTAAATATTTTTGCATTTATAATCACCATGGAAATTGATTTCTGTCCGTCATTTAAATGTTAAAGGAAAATGTAACTATTTTATTACATTATCCCTTACTGTATGAAAAGATTGAAGGAATAGGATTTTGTGTTGTCATTTTAACGTAAATAGTCAAGGTCCTTTTAAATTTTCATCAAAAACTTATTTTTATTCAAAAACATTACAGTGGATTTCTGAAAATTGTTATACAACAATACTTATTTTTGGAGTATCAGTGAGGTGACTTAATGTCAATGTTAATCAATTATTTTGAATCTAGATTTATTTTTTAAATTTAATTTCAAATATATTTTATGAATAAAAGAAATATTTTATAAACAAACGAACTTTAAAAGTAAATATTCAATAAAGTTAAAGCTGTTTTATTTCTCTTAAATCACTTTTATAGTGATACTGTTAAAATTTACTTGTTATTAAAGATAAATTTTGTCATAACTCATTATTGCTTTTATAAAGTTCTTTTTAATGATTTTACTCATTACAGATGATCCCGATTTAGTCTCAAGAACTGACGATGCGTTTTTGCTGAGGTTTCTGAGGGCAAGAAAATTTGATTACAACAGATCTTTTAGCTTGCTACAAAACTATTACATGATGCGGGTGAAAAATCCAAAAATGTTTAAAGATTTTATTCCCTCAGCATTGAAACATGTCTACCAATTAAATCTTCAAGGCTTCCTTCCTAACAGAGATCCTGAAGGACGAGCTATTTTTGTTTTTAAAGGAGGTATGCATGCAAGTACTGCATCATGTTTGTTTGAGACCATTTACTTTTGCTGTAGTTTTCACTGACATATTATTGTTTATCTTTCATGATTTAATACTATATTTCTCATGGCAAATGGAAAATCCTTTTGTGATTTAAATTATATATATTTGTTTATTAGTCTTTCTGTAATATTTTAAAATTAATATTTTTTTGATGATTTTGTGTGACATTTGTTTTAATCATTTTTTTAAAAATATTTAATGACCCTTACATTTTTTGTATTGTATTTTGCAAAAGGAAAAACAAAAGACATCAATCTTAAGAATAAATCATTTAATAATAATAAGAAAATACTTCATATAATAAAATATATTCTAATAATTATCAACATTTGCCATGAAAAGTCAGTGCTGTTCAGAATTTTCAAATAGATTATTGATTTTTTATGTGTTGTTTTCATATTAATATATAGTTGTTGATGCTCCAATTACACAATAAATTTTAGATTACCTATTTTCTGTTTTCTAATCAAGATTCCTTTTAGAATTTTCATGATTTCCTATTTTTTTCTTAGATTATTTTTCTAAGACTTATGTAGAATTTCAAAACTTTGCCAGGAATATTGAATTTTCATAATACTTTTTATTCATATTAAATATTACTTATCAAATAATATTTTTCAATTATTTAACTTACAGTTAAAAAATTGAATGCAATTTATTTGATGAATCTAGGGCTTAGAATTTGTGTAAAATCATCAATTTTTAAATTATTTTGTTCACCACTTTTTTTTATTGTCACTGGTTTTCATTTTTGATTTATAGTATTGGTTTAGCTGCAATGTGAATTAAATTGCAGATTCTAATTAAATTTATATTAGCATGCTGAAGGATACATTGAAGTGAGAAATAAACAAAACTAAACCTCAAATGCTTTGATTCACTATTTATTAAGTTTCTTATACATGATAATTTTTTTAACAAAAACACGAAAATTAAACTTAGTCGAATATTTACTTAGATTGCCCTCTCTTTTACGAACATTTTGACCTTGTAAACTATTTTGTTTTCATAAAATTCAAGAAAAAAATATATTGAATTTCTTCCCATATAAATAAATGATCAAAACTGTTTTCCAGGAAAAAGAAAAACATGCATTTAAATTTTATAATTAGCTTGAAGTCAATAAACTCTTAATTATTTAATGAACTTCAGATAGTCACAATTGGACTCAATTCAATGAATATATATATATCACTTTTTTACCAAACTTTTTGGTATTTCTACCTTTTGTAATTAATAGAATACATTTCTATTATATTCATCCTTTCTTCTTTAAAGTAAAAATCCATAAAATTTTGGAATTTTGTTAACAGATAAAATACAATCAGTTTTTTGCTTATAAAAATTATTAATTAGAAGATGTTAAATTGAATATATTAAAAAAGAATAAATTTTACATAAATTTTTGGTTTAAAAAAAGCCAAGAATGTTCATAATAATTTCTCTTCTACACAAGCTTAAGAAACATTGATTTAATCACTTATAATTTTGAGAAACTTTAAGAGTAGTGGTCAAAGGAAATATTATTTTAGAACTAATTCTGAAAAATAAATGTACTGCATATTAATAAGTTTATATTAGTAAGTTCTGCTGGCAGATACACTATGCTTTTTCTCATGTTTCAAATTAAGCACTTATGTAATTCAAAGATTAAAGTATTTTTATTAATATATCATTGTTAAGAATTGGTGTACAATCAAATAAAATTTTCAGAATTTAATGTGAAGTTAGATGAAACAAATATTTATTTATAGTATTTTCGTAAGTATATTGCCTTCTTTAACCTGATAAAGTTAGCTTATTTAGAAAATTCAAGTAAAATACTTTAATGGTATTTTAAGCTGAGTTAAGGATGACAATTATATTTTTACCAGTATTTCTTACAATAGTTTTATTAAAAAAAAATTAACATAGTCATTGTAATAATGAAAAATAATCTTCTATAGCATAAATATTTTAAGTTGTTCAGATTTTTTTATTTATATATACAATGCTAGCAACATTTATTTGTGGTTTTCAAATTTTACATTTGTTCTGATTTAAACTTTTTTTAATGTTTACAAAATTGTATTGTATTAATCATTTCTGTTTAGAATAACTGTTTTTGCTAAATACTTGAAAAATTTTCAAATTATAAAGTTTTATGTAAATACTATAAACAAAAACCTTTTTCCTTTAAATTTTACTAATAGAAACTGAAAACATTTAACTTCTGCAAAACTCCTTAATAAATATGGAAAAAAATTATTTTATAGACTTTCAGTCTTTATTCTATCAACCAACTCTTACGTAAAAGAAATTTAATTGTAAAAGAGAAATAAAATGTATAATTCAATAATTTGCTACTTTTAAATTTGTGAAAATGAATTTAAAAAATACCATAGAATTTTAGTTATTCCATATTAATTATAATAAAATGAACAAATTTTCTGACTTATAAAAATCATGTTTGATGGTATATTTCTATACTTATGTGATCAAAAGTATTTGGACATATTTTGTATTGAATGTTTTATTACATGTCTTGGAAATATTTGATTAAATTTTCTGGACTTGAGGATAAATCACAAATACAATTAGGTGCACAAAAACAAAATATACAATAATATTTGTGATCATTATATGACATAAAGCTCAGATTTATTAGTATTGATAAGAGCATTTATATAGACATAGCACCATGTCTATATATTTATACAAGGAGACTATGTATATTAGAATAGTTCTTATTTTAATGGGCTTAAAAATATTTATCTTAAAAATACAATATGTTAAGGTCTTTTATGTATAAGACAAAGGTTTTAGAAGAAATTTATTTGTATTTTTTAATATTGGACAAACAGGAGTTAAAACATTATATTCTAACTAAATATATTTAATAAAAACCTATTCATGTTGACATATTTTTTTATTACCTTTTATTAAAGGATATTGTCAGGAAAGATTTTATTTGCGTTGCTGAGCCCAAACATTATTAAATCTAATGTAGTAACTTTATAATTGTTATACTTGTTTTAATGCTGAAAAATTTGCAAGAAATTAGACATTGCTTTTTTAAATAAACGTTTCTGATGAATTCAAAGAATCTCCCATTTTGGGAGTACCTCATTCAGCTGCTTTGAAAAAAACCCTGATTCATTATATCATTACCTTTCTGAAAATTTTTAATATGTTATTTTCATATTTATAGTTTTCCTATTTATTTTTTAATATAGTGACATTTTTCATATAAATGGTGTTTATGTAGTTTGCTCTCTATATTTATAAAGATAAATGTTTCATCTAATATTAATTATATTTATTTTTAACTGCATTAAAATTTTATTATTCAATAAAGACACAACCAACTTTAAAATAAGGCGAATTATGTAATTTTATGCTTTTGCAGATCCAGAAGAATTTATAATGTGTTTAACAAAGTGTCCAAATATTTTTTTATCTTCTAGTGTGTTTGGCAATTTAATTTTTAGGTCAAAAGCTATGCATTTTTCTCCTTTTAATGTAGCAACTATATAACTATAAATTCATATATATATATATATATATATATATATATATATATATATATATATATATATATATATATATATATGGAGAAAGAAAGAAAATTGTTCTAAGTGTTTGAAATATTTCAAACTTTTTATCAACAAGTCCAAATCATTTTTTGATAATGAATTCATGTATGTGTATAGTAATTTTATCATCCTGTATTTTTGAAATCTTTATGCTAACCACAACAAGTTAATCACTTACTCTGTGTTCAATTTTTACAAAAATGTTTAAGAATATTTTATTTTGAAATTAAATAATGATAAGGAATTTTATTTTTGGGTTTAAACATTATTTAAAAGTTTAAACCCAAAACTGGTATTAATCACATCAAAGGTCAAGCTTATTCTCATATCAGTATTTTTCTGTTAATTGACATAGCAAATTTATGCCATTTTCCCTCATTTTAATGACAGGTGCTTGGGATCCATCTCTTTGTACAGCTGATGACTTATTCAGAGCCAATGTGATTTGCTTGGAGAAACAAATTGATGATCCCTTGACTCAAATAAATGGTGTTGTTGCAATCTTGGACATGAAATACTTGGGTTTTCATCATATACGGCACTTTTCTCCTAGTCATGCCTTAAAAATAGTGTCTCTAGTTCAAGTAAAACTACCACATACTCTTTTTATCTGTAGTTTGTTAAATGTGCTCGTTTTATTGTTGCTAACATTTGATCTCTTGCAACTTAATTATAACTTATGAATAGCAATGAAAATAAATATTGAAACAGATTTACTTTAAAAGTATTATGTTGCATTAATATAAAAAATAATCACAACAGTATAAAGTGCATACTGTAATTTACAAATAAATAAAATTTCTCTTTTATTAACGATTGTAATAGGTTCAATTATGTTTGTTTTAAACTTATATATTTTTACTGCAAATTATTTCAGAGTATCTTTAGATTATTTTCATTAAATGCATCGTTATTTAAAATATATAGTGGGAAAAAAATTAACCAGTTTTTTTTCTGAAATGATTAATAGTTATTTAAATGTTACTATATTTTATTGAATTGAGCAAAATAATAAAGAAGTAATATCACTAATCAATAATAGTTATTGGAAATTAAACCATCTCATTATTTTAATCTAACTTTCTTGGCTTTTTCCCTTCTTACACTAGTTCAAAAGCTCATAGGTTTGACTTCCATTTTAAGTGGGAATGCTTGTTATATAGTTTAAAATTCACTTTAAGCTATATAACATCTAGTCAAATAACCTCTCATGTGCATAGAGCCATAACCAACCTAATCTTTGATTCAACTTTTTATTTCTAAATATATATTTTTAAATACAACAGTACTTGCTAAAAATGGGGCTTTTGTTGATACCAGATATATGTTATTTTCATTTATACTTCAGCATATTATCCTTTGTAGCTGCTAAATACTAAAAATTGAAATTAATAATTAGCAAAAGCTGTAAGTATGTAAATGTCAAAAGTATTTTTATTATTTGTTTAAAATTGTTCAGCTATATATTTATCATAAATTGTAGTGAGTTTTCCACTTAATTTGTTAATCTAATTACTTAATATTTTCTTTTTCAACAAATTAAATAAATTTAAATTTTGTTATTTTTATTTTTTTTACTCTGTTTTTATTATGATTAGATGTTAAAAAAATGTTATATCTTTTATTTCACCAGTATTTAAATTAAAGCATATTATCTATATTTCACATTTTATCTCCTTCCATTTTTCTTCTTGAGTTTGTTATTTTGTTATGTTTTTCTCTTGCAATTCAAAATATTAAATATTCACTAATCATTACATGTGCATTTTCTTGACCTGTACAGCTATTTCATGACACATTAGCATTCAGTACTGACAATTTTCATTACATTTTATTTCCCATCAAATAGCTTGACATTTCATATTATTTATATTTAGTTTTTATTTTGATACACTTTTTAATCAGAATTCTATCATAAACAGTTTTTTCGTCATTGTTCCATATGTATGTTTTAACTTACTTGAAATTAGTCATTTTCATTATAAGTTGCATTGTTTAATGTCTTAATATTTTTTACAATACTGACTTTGCTTCAGATTACATTTATTATTGTTTTTAGTTTTTTGTTACATTATTTCAAACACTGAACAGAAAAAACATATCAGAATTTTGGGCAGTAGTACTTCTGCAGATATAGGGAATACATTGCACCAAGTCATATATCAAGTTAAGCTTAAAAAATTTGCTCAATTTATCGTTGTTTTATGATTATTCACTCTGATTCAATATGCAAATATTAATTTTTATGTCAAAAATATTGTGTTCATCAGTCTGCAAAATGTGAATGAATAGAAAGTATGCATGTATACCATGCATTTAGTTTAACTTTTTACATTATGTAGCATATCAAAACTTAGTGAGACGCAACAAACTCCATGGGGCCAAGACCTACAATGCTGATATTTGTTCCCCTGACTGAGACCCCCAGGAATATGAATTATATGGCCTGGTTAAGTGGTTGACCTAACCCAAAACCCCCAATATTTAGTTTCCAAATATGCATGGTACTCAGTTTTATTGTCCCACTGAAGGGACGAAAATTTGAATTGACCTTGCCCAACCGAGGATCTAACTTTGGACCTCTGTTTATTTAATTAATTTTATTAATTAATAGATTTCAAATGCAAGTGTCACCACTACACCATCAGTCTGTTATGCAGCATGTAGTTGCTGTTAAAGAAGCAATTCAATTTGAGAGTAAAATATAATTGTTAAATTCAAGTTGCAAATTTTGAAGTTGCAAAATATTTTCTATTTATTTTGTTTATTTTATAATAATAAGTCCACTGTTTTTATACAATCCTTTCAAATTATAGGAATCAATAAATAGCAATTTTAATGTATAACTAATATTTTCTTAACTGCTGATGCAAATTAATTTTTTAATGACAAAATAAAAAACAAGTATTACTTTGTATTGTGAAATTGCTAATTGTAAATAAAAGAAAAAATTCTGTGATTATGATAGCTAAAGGAAATTATTTGAACAGTGCCAAATTAAATTGTTGTACAAAGTTATGAATTTTACACCTTTGAATTGAATAATTTCTTTATTGTTGAAATTTGTCCTACAGTTAAAAAATGTTTGTAATTTATGCTTATACTGTTTTTTAATGCATGTAACAAAGAATTATTTTTATTCAGTTCACATTTAGGAATCAAAATTCTGTAAGTAGTTTATTTGATTTATTAAACACTGAGTGTTTCTATTTAAGGATTCATTTCCTGCACGTTTCAAAGCTGTACATGTAGTAAATGAGCCTGCATTATTTGATCTTGTTCTAACCATAGTCAAACCTCTTGTCAGTGAAAAAATAAAGAGAAGAGTAAGTTCTATCTATGTATTCGTTAATTTGTGTAATTTAGATCATATTTTAAAATATTTTCATTATATATTTCTAGTTTGTATGGCCTAGTTCTTGAAATTAGTTTTGAAATGTTTATCTGTGTTCCTAATTAACTAATAAAAACACTTTGAATTTTTATACTACTTATAACCATCGCCAACTCAGTATTTTCTTAATACTTTTCGTTTTTAAATGTAACTTATGAATATTGTTAAATAAAAATAATTAATAGATTTCAAATATTGCATGCTTTTAATAGAATTATAAAAATAAGTAACTAGTATAATTACTGAAATGACTTAAAATTGAGCAGACTGCCTTTTGTTTGCTTTTATTTCAGTACAATTTGTCTAATATTTAGTATTTTTAAAAGACTTCATTTTAGTCAAGTCATCACATATTACTTTGCTCATTATTCAGAGAAATTTTATCTATTAAAGTTATTTTATAATGCTGACAATCCTCATAAAATTTTAATTTTTTTTTATTGATGAGAATTCTGTAGAGACACTAATTTTTATTTTTCAGATTTATGCTCATGGTAATAATATGAAAACTTTACATGAGTACATACCACCTGAAGTCCTTCCTCTAGAATATGGTGGACACCTTGGACCTTTTTCAAATAACGATTTCACCTCAAAACTTTATGAAGAAGAAGAGACTTTCATTCAAAATCAGATGTATGGATACATATCACAAATTGCTGAAAAAGGTGTTAAAAAATCTGTTAGTCTGGATACATTTTCCCCATATAGAAGAGTCTGTATAAGATGAATCATTCAAGTTACAACTTATTAATACTTTTTTAATGTAGATATTGTTTTCATATTTTATTACATTTTCTAACCCAGGTCGTATATTGTTGATAATGTATATATAAATTGCAACATAGCTATTTAAAGTACTTTTCTTCATTATTATGCATTTATGTACATAATTAAATAGGTGTACTTTTTCATTATTCTGGAAGAGGGAAAAAATGTTTTGTGCTGTTACATTTGCATTTTATCTTTTTGATTGTTCTCTATTTTGTCAAATGTTTAAAACGCCAAACTAATAATAAAACTAAGCCTCTATGCCACATAACAACTTCACTTCCATCTTAAATCTGTGAATATCAAAAAATATTTTAAATTTTTATCTCTACTTTGAATTTGAAGTTATTGTGCTGCAAAATTTTTTGCCATGTAATAGTGGCAATAAGTGTTTTTAATAGTGAATGACTGGATTATATATATATATATTAGTATACTTATATAATTTTTCTAACAAATTTTACTAAATGAATAGTTAAAGATTTATTGCATGATTTATTTGTAAGTTTTAATTAGCTTCATTCATTATTTTTTATTTTTGAATTTATAGTTTGCAATAATGTATTGTTTCAAATTTACTAGTATAATTTGTATTGCAATTTGTTTTCTTTGAATAGACATGAGAACTTAATGAGTGAAGTATTCCCTATTACACATATCATGAAATGCATTACAAAGTAGATAAGTGTTAGTCATATAACTGAATAATAATGATGAAGCAATGACTAAATCTTTGCTTCTAATGTAGTATGCATTTAGAGCTTAATATTAAATATAAATCTATATGTGTGTGAGAAACAATACCTGTGCAGCAATGTAGGTTCTGAATATAAGTATAGAGTATGCATTAATGACACGCATTTTAATTATTTGATGACTTCATATTCATACTTCCTACTGGATTAACTTAAAAGCCAATTTATTTGCCATTCTACCTTTAACATTTGAAAATTAAGTTCTTGCATAGCATTAGAAGGGACACACATTAGAGGTATAAATGTTAAGAAACACAAGTGACACTGTCTTGATGCTTGTTTCTGTCAAAGCACTGCATTCAAGCAATATTATCTGGCAATACTAATTAGGAGGTGACATAATACTCCTGCTCTTTACCATTTATGACTAGTAAAGTCTAATTGGCAGAGAAATTGATCTTGTTTGATCCTTTTTGTTGGAGATTACAGTACTGAGAGAATTTGTGCATGTTAAATATATATTCATTTCTTGTTCTTTTCTTAGTATTGTGTGATAGGAAGAAATAGATACTTCTTAAGCATTGATTTTATCATTTGATAAGGATTGAAAATTACTAAGTGTCTGAAATTGATGATGAATTGTAAGCCTCTTAATAATGTCTAGGTGTCTCCACTTTGTTTTGTATAACCAAGTGTTGGGGAAACTTTAATGAACCGGTGATAAAATTATTAGATAAAACAATTGATTGCACTGCTTGGGGCTGTCATGAAAATTTTCCTGGTTGCTTAAAAATTATATAGGGATCCTAAATATTAATTGTAAATTACTTACTTTTAAAATTCATTATTATTATTTTTTAAATTCAGCATTATAAATATAAGAATTGGGTATTTTTTTTTTTTTTGAAAAGTTTCCAAATCTAAATTTACATAAATTTTCTTCATATGCATTTGTTTTCTAATATGTATTTTCATGCATTACATGCATTATTCTCATGCAAATATTATTAACATTGAACTGGTAGTTATTATGCATTGGTCCTGTTTAATCAATTTAAATTGATAAGTTATTAATTTACATTATTTGCAATTCCACATATATATTTGTTAAATATTTACATAATACATTTATTTAAATATTTTTTTAACTTTCATGTGAAATGTATGTAGTATTTTCCTTGTTATAGTTAATATGCGTGCTTTAATAATGCAAGAAATTATATTTTATGTATGATTTCATTGTCTGCAGTTTAGGCTACTTTTAAAATCAAATAATTTGTAATGATTATTAAAAATAAAGTTTATAGTGAGATTTATTTAGCTTGCAACCATGCCATCCATTTATCCACATAATTTTTATTTTCATATAAAAATGAGGATCTATTTTAATTAAATAATTTTAGAAACATTAGGGCTTACCCTTTATTACTATGTATATATAATCCTAATATATATATATGCCTCATTTATATAGCAACTATTTGAACTACTAATTTACATTGAATACTGGAATTATATCAACATGCTTTATTCTTATACAAATGTAGACATCTTTCCATGCAGAGTTAGGGATTCATATAACTGCTCTATAAATGACATATTCGAAAAGTATATTTTTAATTGATGTTACCTGTTAAGATCCCAAAAGTCTATCCTGCCAATTTAATGTTTGTTAGAAGGAATATGTCAATTAAAATCATAAAACGTTTGTTTTATGATAATTTACATAAAAAGATATCAAAATGCCATTAACTGTGTTGAAAATTTTGCTTAGTATAATAATCAGTACATTTAATTTATTGTCATTAATCATTTCTTTTAAAATGTTGATAAAGCATTAATTTCTGGATAACAAATTATTTGTTTAATAATAAATCATTAAATCACAATATGCCTTGCTTTAAAAATTGGATTGTGTAGTTTATCAGTTAAATTTGAGATTGGAATATGCTTACATTTCAAATTGATTTAGTCTGTCAAGAAGATTTGTAGAATAAACTCTTTTAAGAGAGCCACGTGATTTTGTATTGCAAATACTGTGTAACATTTATTCTTATTTAAATTGTTCATTATCTCTTTTTTTATTAAATATAGAATGTTGTACTCTTTCTTTTGTTAATTTATCACATTCATGTAAGTTAGGTTTCTTGAAACCGATATTCTTAAAAATATGAGTAAGATCTTAAAAATTCTATGGATGTTCACCATAATTAATTAAAGATATTTTGAATATTTTACAAATTATAAATATTTTTTCTACAATTTTAACCATCATTCACAGTACATTCTCTTATGAAAGTGAATTATTTTATATCAACATACAATTAATATTGCATCACAAAAATATTGATCTAGTTAATGTAAAGAAAAGTTTTGGTTGCAAATACAATCATTACTAAGTTTAATTCAATTATTATAATTTTGATTAATTATTTTGCTTAGTTGAAACTGACCTTGTTTAATTTTCTTTTTTGGTAAGTAAAGAAAAGCTTGTATTATATATTTTGATCTTTTATTTTTCTAAAATCCTTATTAGAATGCAGTGCTTAAAATTTATATCTTGCACATTAAGATTTTTTTTTGTAAATATTGTAGCTATTTTTATTTTTCTAATATTTTATCTAGTTCACTGAAACTATTGTAATTAATTTTTTTTACTTATATATTTTAGATTTTAAATCTTTTCATCATTACATCATTTGCTTTTATTTTTTATTAATGTTTTGATATGTACACACATTTTTTTTAATCAAGAAATTTAAACTGAAATATAATGATGCTTTGTGTTGAGTTGTAGGACAATTCCACAATATTTTACAAAATTTGAATGGTTCAAAATGTATTGTATATCTGTCTATAATGAAATATGTATTAACATTTACTTGTTGTGGAGTTAATAACTTTTATCAAAGCGAGTGCCAAAATTGTTCATAAGTGATATACCTTTTATACTTAGATTTAGGTGTTTATTTCTATTTAATATTTAATTGAATTTTTTTAACATAATTGTAACATTTTGCCATGTTGGTTAAAAATATAGTATTAATGTTGTGTGTAGCATGTTTGTGTAATGGAGCTGTAAAATGATTCATGTCCTTTGTAGCTTCATTGACTTTTAACTAATAAATGAAAATGTTGTAATTTGTTTTATTTTAAATTATTATTTTATTAGGATGATTTTATCACTGCTAGTATTCTGAAAAGTATGCTTATTTTGGGTAAATTATTAAATGTCAGTGAGAGATTAAGTTTTATAAACACATTTTTTTATAATTTGTTATTTGTTTTACTTCCATTCTTAGTTTGATTAAGATCCCATGTGAAACATTTTATGCAGCTTAAATATTTTTAGATAATGTTAGATAAAGATAATGCTAATATTTTTAGATAAAGATAATGCTTTTTTGCTAATGTTAAATGAAAAGATTTTTTGTAGATTTTTATAAATCATGAGCTAGAAATAAAAATGTATTTTTTGTTAACAATTCATCTACTTATATTCTATATTTTTTTCTGAAAAATTCTACTATATTCAGTGTTAATATAAATTTTAAAAAGTTCCTAATTTTAATCGTCCAATATATTATTTATTTAACAAATCTAATTATTATTCAAAATAATTAAAAATCAAAGATTCATTGGCAATTTTGTGATAAATTTAAATAGTTCTTTTGATTAGCTTTACAGAAAATGTTGCCCATCAAGAAGAATAAAAGGTAATTCAGTAAACAAAACTAGTTACTCATTTAGAAATCAGTAATTTGCAAGCTAAGTTGAAAACTCTCTTTATGACAAAGAAAGTTGTAAGATAAATTAATAATCTTTGCTGCTAAAAATTTGTATGCTTAAAAAAAGTGAAATTTAGAGAAAATAAAGGAAAATGTTTGCTCTTTCTCGAAGAAAATAATTTTCATTTTTAATTTTGAAAATTTCATAAAAATCATGTGCAGCTATATCCATCTAAAGTTGTGTATAGCAAAATTGAAATCATCATTGTTTGGGAAGAATACTATGAATAATAGTCCAAAAATCATATATATATTTTAAAATATTTTAAAAAATTAGTCCTTCTACTGTATTAAAAAGCAATTTTATTTACAGTAGAAAAATTTTTATTTAGTTATTTACACAGCATAAAAATTTTTATTTTTCTGCTGTGTAAATAAAAGTTAAATATAAAGAAAATTTTAGTGAAGAATTTAATATTATTCTAGGATTTATTTTAAATGGGGAACTGAAGTTTTATTGAATTCAAAATTTTAATAAATTCCTCATTGATTCTTCCAAAATATCATTTTAATGATCATATTTGTTAAAGGAATTTAAGCACATTTACTTTAAAGTTAAATTATCTTGTTAGGGGATATAACAAGTAAAGCAATGTTTAACTATAGTTTAATGCCATCTTTAAAAAAGTTTAATAATGGACATCAACCAGAATATTTTAATTAGGATTCTATGATATATAAACAAGTGTAATTCCTTGTTCTCTCCTCAAAAATAGTGAATAACTTTTATTTCCTTCTTTAGACCTTTTTCTTTCTTTTCTTGAAAAATGTATCAATTTTATGAATTTTAATTTTTGTAATTTCTAATTAAATAATCTCACATGAGAGGTAGCAACCTATCCCACATAGCAGGCTATGATATAATATTATAAAAGGTTTTAAACACAAAAAAAGAAAACATAATTTTTTAAATTACAAATCATTTAATATCAATGAAAGTATCTAAACAATATATTGTAACAGATATTATTATCTGTGCATGTCTTTGATCTATGATAGTTATGAATCAAATAATTTAAGTAAATAAGAGACAGAAAAAAATTCATTCATTGTTTAATGCATTTAAAATTGATGTATTAAAATGTGAACCTATGCTTCTTGAGTTTAGGGTTTTATAAAAAAATTTAAATTATTAGAATCGCCTGCTCGGTTTTGAAGTTGTATTAAAGACTATTTTGATCACTTTAAATGTAAGAGTAGATTCATTGTAACTTGGCTTACTAACAAATACTCAAAATAATTGTCATTTAAAAAGTAATTTCATTTTATTACTCTCTGCTTATCAAGCTTCTGTTTTATGTAAACAACACTTTGATGGTAGAAAATGTAAAATAAAAAAGTTACTTGTGACTAAGCATAATATTGACTATGACAACCTAAGTGAAAAAGGTGTTGGTAATATAATAAATAGAAAATACCTTGACTCTTCTACAAATGCCAGGAAGCATTTGCATTTTTAAAAAAGAGAAAAATCAGCCATTAATGGTGAAAAAATGCAAGTTTTCTTGAATGATATCGATGAACTCAAACATTTTGAAAGGTAATTTGAACTTGAAAAATCTACGGTAAAGAAGCTGAAATTTCTTTGGCATATTTTACTGTAGTGGAAAATTAACATTAAATGCTAAGTCAAAAACATATGTCATCGTGGACCTGCTAAAAAATAAAAATTGGTATTGATAATGAAATCAAATAGAAAACACTGTTCTTGAAAATTTGCACTCTACTAATAGCAGTTACATATATAATGATTTATCAAGAAGCATACAGTCTGTTGAATAATTAAATAAACAAAAGAAAAGCTTAGAATTTTGTTCATTAAATAGTAATGATTCAGAAAATAAGAGATAATTTAAACTGATACGTTATTTAAGAAATAACTATACTATCTTATTTTCATGCTTGTCATTAGTTTTGTTAGACATTCTGATTTTTAAAAAATGTATCAATCTTCTAAATATAGAAATTATCAGAGATGAATCATGAAAAATTCTAAAAATATCTATTGTTATACATAATATTTAAATTATTAGTATGAAAGCTTTGGAATACTTGTAATGAATTGTTTGTATTGTAGTTACAGACATGTTTAATGCTTTTGAAAGTCATTAAATTTAAATGTAAAATATTCACATAAGTTTTTAAAAATGTTTTTTTTCTTTTTTAAAAATTTAATTTAAATATATAATATTTAAATAATTATTTGTTTATTAGTTGAAAATAATTGGTATGTGTATTCTTCACTAGAATCTCGACGACACCCCTAAGAAAAATATAATGTGGCAACAGGAAAATTTTTCCCAAGTTGGCAGTTGAATGATTAGTTTTCAGCTCAACAGTTTGTAGGTTTGATTCCTGTCACAGGCTTGTGTTTTTGTTGTAATTCAGATACAATTTAGATTGTTTGCGCTGGTTTAATAAATTTCATATGCAGTATATAAAAACTAGTTAACAAACAGATCAAATCAAATCTTGAAAACCTTTTGGAACTCTTGATTTTTTTTTCTCTTTAAGAATCGTTTGAATCCTTTGTAATTCAGTGTGACTTGAGTAACATTGTTGCTTATAGCATACAATGTATTCAGAATATTCAAAGGGAATAACCACATTGCCCATCTTTGTATTCGTCATAACTGCAGGAAAATTAAAAAATGCTATATATTCACCTTTTTTTTAAACAAAACTATCTCACATAAACACTGTTTTATAAGTGAATATCAAAAACAACATCTTTTGTACAGTAACATTCTTAAAAGCTATTATTTTTAGAACCAATCTTATCCAGTGCTGCAAATTTGCTTATTTTATTATCAATGGAATGAATTCTGCAATTTTTTTCCTAAGGTAATCTATTTACATAGCATGTTTTTAAAATTTTATTTAAGAAAAATTAAAAGTGAATAACATATTTTTTTACTTCTCCTTTTGCTGGAAGTTATAACTTAAGTAGAATTTTAAAGCTGTAAAAAATATAATTAAAATGCAATTTACAAAAATATTACCTAAATATCTGAAAAATATATGAATGAAATCTACATGAATAACTTATATTTAATTGATATAGTTAATTTTTCCCATTAAAAAAATATTAGTCGCATTTTTTGAGCTGCATGTGTTGAAAAAAATACATTATTAATAAATGGCATTGTAAGTTGTGTTTAAATATCTTTTTTATGACACATAATTAAGTTTTTGGAAAATATAACTGAATGAGTTTAATAGGCGTATTATTATGTTCATTGCTATTATTCTATACAGAATTGTTATGCAAAATTAATAAAATCTCACTGCATACAAACTCTATAAATGTTCATTTCTTTTTCTGTAATTGCAAATGCTTTCTGGAATTAAAATACGATACACTTATACTAATAATCTATAGTCGAACAAAAGAGATTATATATATTGTTAAAGAACGTTATATTTGCTTGCAGCCGCCGAAGAATTGTCTAGACATCAAGCCTATCGAGAAAATCAAGAATGTTTTATGAAGAGTTGCCTCTGCCTTTAACAGTCTCTATCAGTTTTCAGGATTAATCTCAATGCAAGAAGGAAACATTGGAAATAGAGGAAAGTTTTTGTCCGTATGAATCATAGAAAGTAGAGGATTATATTTGAGGTGGTTACATACAAACAACAAAACTTTCTCTAAAATGTTCTTAACAAGAAATGAAGCCACAAAATGTCAAAATGATATTAAATATAATAATTTTAATCGCATTTATTTGTAAAATTTCATTTTTCTATGCATTTATAAGTTTTAGTGTTAACCTAAATGAAACTTTTTTAGTTAGTCCACATTTTTTTTTAATCACCGTGTTCTTTTATTTTATGATGTACTAATCTGCCGTGGTTTCTCGCGGTAAGCATATATCCAGCTATCGGAAACAAATTACAATTTGGAACTTTATTCTAACGCTATTTTCCACTACGAAATCAGGACTCACGTATAGATCAACTAGATGCAAATCAAATTAGCTATAAAACGCGTGAAAATTTCTTTTAATTACGAAATAATTAAATACTGAAATTGGAATTCCCTTTGCGTCTCGAGACATTTTCGACTGACGACACAATGGAAAAAGCGAAAACATATTCGCTAGAGTGGCCGGCAACAATATTTTTTCTTTTTTTTTTTTTTTTTTTTTACACTAGAAATATTGGAAGAACACATGTTCTTATCTCCAGGGGTTACAGACAGATGACAATTTTAAAAAGGAAACGAATCATTCTCCTCTATTTTTGAAACTAGCAGAATTCAAGAACAATGTGTATTGTGGCATCAGCAAAATTAAAAGGATTTAAAATTAGCATTTATTAAGCTTTGAATTAATTGTATATGTTGTGATTAAAATTTTTAAACGAAGTATAGCCTGTGTTTAAGTTGACTAAAGATCAAAATTCTGACATAAGTACCATCTCATTTCGTACTATCCATGGCAATTGAATTCACGGCAAAAGTTTTTCAGAATTACCGAATAACGATTTTATTAAAGTAATAGAAAAATATAGAATTTTTTTCACTGTCAATATTTGTTAAGCTATATACATTATATAAAACTATATGCTTACAAAAATATTTTCCACGAATATTTCAATATGTGAGTTTTAGAATTTATTTTTAGAATAACATTTTTATACAGAAATTTTATTATAGAATGCCATATGGGAAAAAATTAGGTGTTTGTTATTTAGAAATATACTTGAAATCAAATTGCTTTTGAAAAAAGTATATGATAATTTTGTATGAATACTTTCATGCCCTATAGCTAGACAATATAAAGTATTTAAAATCGAAGCAAAACACACACATTCTTTAAATTGTCTATGATTGTTTTCGGTTTTGAGAAGTTATTTTTACTTTTTTTTATAGTAGAAAGTATTAACTGATGATATCAGCTAAAATATTTGTTCGCACTCTTTGAACAAGATTTGTTGAAATCTCATATATAGTATCGCTTTCTAAATGTTGATTTTATTATATATATATATATATATATATATATATATATATATATATATATATATATATATATATATATATATATATAACGATTATATATATAATGTTATTCTGACTTTTGAATCGGAGAGTAAAGTAATTCTCTACATCTAATCAATTCCGTTCAGCTATCTTAATCTAGATATTTTATTTTTTTTCTAGAATATTCGACATTTTTGATAAAATTTAAGCAATGGTATCGTGTTTCATTATTTTTAAGGTGAACTTAAATTTATTTCAATATGCTTTATTATAACTCGATTCTTTTCAGATTTGATCAATGAATATTTTAACTATTCTCTTTAAATTATTATTTTTCCTTAAAAACAATATTTTTAAGTTTTTTAATTTTAAAGTACAGGGTTAAAATTTTATTTTTCTTCACTATGTAATGTTAATTTTCACCCACTTGTAAAATTTTAATATTGAAGATGGATTATGTTGAACACAATTGTTTTATCAAAATTATTAAAGTTATTAATTTTAATATTTCAATACCGGACTAAAGAGATACAACTGTTATTGAAAAGTTTAATAATTTTTTTAATAAGAAGCTCATTTTAAAAAAGAATTGATTTATCTTTTGCAATTTTTTTCTTCATTGAAAGCATAACTAAGTCAAAAAAGAACATCTATTAGAAACGTTATTTTTTTAACAATAAATAATGAAGTAGTTCTTGATTTTTTTAAACAGGCGAAAATTGCAAAAAAAATTAAATACCCTATCGAAAACTATTATGGACATGCAATAAATGAATAATTGTAAAACCTTTAATAAGGCAACCCTGTTTTTTTAAATGTTTAAAGAGGAATGATTTAATAAATTATTCCATAAGCACATGCCGACAATTATAAGATGTTCTAAAACTTTTAGACTCGGGATATTGAGACTTATTTTATTAATATTTTATTTTTTAATAATCATTTATAGCAACTGACAGTGAAAATAAAATTTAAATTAAAAAAAAATTATCATTTTATACAAACAAATTTTACAACGCTTTCTAAATGGATCTGATTTTTCCATTTTATTTCTGTTACTGAAAATTAATGCTTTAAAACATTCAAACAATGTTGTGGTGTTACTTGAATTTTTATGTTATATTCTACAATTTTTCTAGATTTATTTTTTATTTAATTTTTATTTCCAATATAGAAGTTTAAATATTTATATATACATACATTGAATTTATAAAAATGAAATTTTTATTAATATATTCAAAAGCATGAATAGATCTTTATTTCGTATGGAATACTTTGTTCGTACATATTGCGGCTGACACATTCTAAATATTCCAAGAGCTATAATAACAACTTCAAAATCGCTTGCTTGTGGTTTGGTGTTGCCATTATTCTAATGTGTTGTGAATAATGTTTATATAAGATCAGATCACATAAAGATTGCGATGTCCAGACATAAGGGAATTAATAACCTTCAAATTTCTCGACCATGCAAGTCGTCGGGCCTGCTTACATGCTGATAAAACTTTCTCGCGTTTATTATTATTATTATTTTTTTTTTTGCAGTCGAAAGTTGTCTGCCTGAGTATGATGAATGAATTTTATCTCGAGATAACGTCGCTAAGAACTCTCTCTCTCTAACAAATAAATGGCTTATAATCACATAGTACTGCAATAAGAAATATCCAGAATTTTGATTACCAGTGGAAAGATTCGTCAAAGAAAAAATGTAGACTTCCATAAAATATTCGTTATATAACTTAGATATATTTATTTGTATATTGCTTTAAAATCTTTGCGCAAGACATAACAATGTGCCTTTATTATTTAATGGAGATTAGCGTGAATATTATTGTAATTAAATGATTCTTATTATTATTTCATATCAATAAAATTTTAGAAGTTAAAATATATATATCAAACTTAATATTATAATATGTTTTGTTTATTCACAATATTTCTTTAGTCGGTTGCTATAGTAACGAGTGGCGGTATGACACAGAGCAATTATTATTGAGTTTGTATTACTTTAGTGAGGAAAAGCGTTATTCACTTGTTTAGAATGCAGCTAATTTGATACATCTGACTCGTTATCTGGCTTGACCATCTTCAACTTGTGTTAACCAAGGGTCTTTCTTCACTTGTGCAGTGTAAAGGGCAAGGGATATCAGCTCTAATTTTGTCACTTAACCCCACATAAAAAGAAGTTATTTAGAGACTTTGGCATCAGGAAATGAATTCAATATTAAAAAAAATTTCCTCCTCTATGTGGTAGACAAAATTCATTTTCTATGGTTATAGATGCTCAAATTATTGAATTAATTTGATTCAGCAAATTCTAATTATGCGGGTCAAAGAAATATCTAGTTAAGAGCATAAGCGGTAGACATTTCTATAAATTTGTTTTGTTATCGTTGTTGTTGTCGTGTGCCAGCTAGGCTGTCAATATGGGGTGCGCTGCTCCACTTTTCCAACTGAACCATGTTTAGTGTGGAGTCCGACTTCCTCAGTACACACATGCCATAGGTACCCGTTTATAGGCTAGGCAACCATTCACACCTCATTCATACAAGGAAGGGACAAAGACAGGATAGAGAGAAAAAGTACATCCATGCTCGAACCGGGATTCGAACCCAGGACCTCCTTATCCGCAGTCAGGCACACTGACCACTTGATGGGCGGCATAAATCTGTTTTATTTCCTTTATTTTACATAGATGTTGGTCAATCTACAACCTAAGAAAGAAAAAAATTGTATATGCCTCTCTGCTAACATTGTTTCCTGATAAGAATATCCTGACACTGTGTTTAATTTCCTGCAACACCTCCAAACATGTCTAAACCACGAAATTAAATACCATAAGAAATTTTTTTTATTATATTTCCGCTTTCAAAATGTAGCAAGAAACAGGAAATCAAATTTTATTCTTTTCTGAAAAGTGCAAAATCAAACTAGCAAAAATTTTTTCTCAATAAAAAGCATTTTAGTTCACGTTTTGCTGTATATTAAAACAAATAAAAGAAGTTATAACTGTAAGTTCTCAAAAAATAAAAAATAAAATTATTGCTTTCAATTTTTAAAAAGCTATTTTAATCTATTATAATCTGTTCTAAATACTGCGCATGTGTGCGTTACACATTAATTTTAACTTTCCCTTGATAAAATATCCGATAAGGAAAACCTTGATTTTACTAAGATGTGTATATTTGAGCTTTCTTGTAAATATTTAATGCATAATTTCACTGTTTTAAGTATCTTTGTTAAGAGCATTTGTTTACGTGCTTTTATATTTTGTTTATATTAATTTTAGAAACATTTGATTGAGGAAAAAGTTTAATTTTGCATTGTTGTCCATTAAAAATGCAGAACCACAAAAAAAGACATTTATTATGATTAAATAGTATGCGGAGAGCAAAAATAAATAAATTTCAAGCAGTTTGTTAGGGAGATTAGGGCTCTGAAATTAATAGAAATAGTTGCTGCTGCTGACAGCTAAAAAGAGGGCCGCAGTGGCCTAATTAGTTAAGGCGTCGTTCACACTATCGGAAGGAAGTGAATTCGAATCCTGGATTAACTGATGATTCGTCGTGTTCGCTAAAGGCGACAGGCATGGTCGCAGTGCCCTTCAAGTAAAATGATATTTCTGGCGGTAGCAGGCCAAGTATTAAGCGTGTTCCGCTTGGTTTTAGCTTCAAAATCACAAAGACTCCACCCGCCTGCTTCTATCCAACTGGTAGAGTCCAATTCACAGCTAGGTACAGGGAAGCATGCTGGTGAACAATGGCTAAAAAGAAGTCTATTCGGTTAGGCATAAGTCGAAATGAACTAGAGTGGTAGAAACTGATAACTCCTTTCCTGCTACCACACGTCATCAACCGCAGACACTGGAGAGAGAATAAGGTTTAGTTACTGCAATTTATGGCCAGATAGTTCTTAGTTGGTGAATTGTCTAGAGACCCTGCCACATGAGCTTTTGCATTATCTCGTTAAAAGATAATCTTTCGCAGATTTCAAAGATAGAGCACAGCCACTGGATTTAAAATGTTAGAAATGTACTAATCACCATTCAAATTACAGTTGAACTAGATGTATACATGCTGTGTACCTAATTCCTATTCCCCATACCGTCCATTGACACAGCGTTTCTAGGCCGATACTAAATTCTAGAGACGACGTCCACCAGTTCTTGTCTCAGTATCGTCTGTCATCGTCTAGATTTGGCATCACATGTTCTTGGAGCCTCCAGACTGGCCCATCAGAATGCTGCACCCAGAGCAGAAGATCTTATGCAAAGACGACACTGTGCCACTCCTATATCCAGCTCGTTGGATGCGCCAGTTTCGACATTTGTCTCTATGCTGCATTGTCAAGGAAGGCCGAAGTAATGGTTACCAGTCCGAGCTGCTCCAAGCGACAGAGCTCAGGGCTACCCGTGGTGTAATGGTAGGACATCGTCGTTTCAGAGCATAAGATTCTGCCTCGATCCTAACCATTGCTGAACAACTACGGATTATTGTTGCTCATCTGTTTATTTTATGAATGACTGTCCGAGGTCATTCATAAAATAAGGGTGGGGTTGGTGCTTGGGAGTTTTATAGATTTCTTCCCTTATAACAAGTAAGGCGGAGCAGTATCGATGAAAATTTCTTCCGGGAGATAATTTATGCTGTAGATCATGGGTTCCCAAACATTTTTTCTCGTGCACCACTTTCAAAGTTTTACTATTTTTGGTAGACCCCCTGCTGCTACATTTCTACTGTATTCCCAAAACTCCTAAAAAATATCACCCTAAATTCAGGGTGTTAAGAAGAAAGAAAAGTAGCACACATTTTTTTATCTTATTTATTAAAATAATACTTGTAGAGTGTACAAAATTATAAGCATTTATTATTACAATCAACAATTAACAAAAAAAATCAACAATGAACTCTGAAATGTAAATCAACAATAAAAAATAGTCATACTTTTAATGAGACAGATGTACTTGATGAATTGACAGCAAATTATCAGTATTTGGGTTCAGTTTTGTACGAAGTAATCTCAAACCTTTCCATTCTGTAATGTTCAATCTGCTCCTTTTTTGCTAACAGGTTGGTAACACGCTATTAAATTTTTCTCGCAATTTCCCACAGCCCAGGATATTTTTCGGGGATTTCTGCCTGCTGCCAAAATATTTGATAGCCTTATTTTTAATTTCACCTTCAACTCCTCGTTGGTGCTGAACTCAAGTAGCTCATCTTGTAATATCACTTCGCCTCTTCCGTTTAATCAAATGGTGTTATGATCCATGGTGGTATTTCCATCGTCAGATTATCTTCAAATCTATTTTTGAAGTCATCATGCAGGGTATTTAAATGTTTAGCGTTAGTCTGAATATCCTCATCAAGACATTCTATCTGTGACAATAGTTTATTTATTTATTTATTACATTACATATATTCAGACTTGTATGCTTGATTCTTGAAATCTGCTTGTAAGTCTTCGTCGATAATAGGACAAATAGCACAAAGACAGATGTACAACCACAGAAGATAACACCCAGGGCCATGGTGGGAATCGAACCCACACTCCTATGCTCTCAAGCGATTAGCGGAGTGATGCTTTTGACCACTCAACCACGGAGTGCCCTGTGACAATAGGGAGCTGAGAAAATTTTTCTTGAATCCCCACTTACAATTTGTGAACCCCTGATTTCTTTTCACGTCTACGTGGACCCCCGTGTTGTCTCCTATGGACTCCTGGGGTCAACCTGGACCACTTTGGGTGGACCCCAGGAGTGGTCCAGGTGTCCACCCAAAGTGGAACACAAGAGGAGTGGTCCAGGGATTTTTAGAATCTATGCTGTAGATTCTAAAATGCCTTACAATGGTCTTCGAGCTGGCTGCCATTGCGCGATGTCATACGTCGTGGCAAGGCTTATTAAGTAGGACAATATTCCTCTGAGAGGAAAGTTCCACATACGATTCCAGAGACTATTGAATCACGAGAGATGGATATTGGGCTTCTGCATAGATGTGTTTGAAGTATGTGCTCTCTTGGAAGTTTTTTGTTCTTCCTTCTCCCTACTGCACGAAAATACGGTTCATTAATTTTGAAAATCTTGCCGAAAAGCAATTTACGATTATAATAATCCTTCGGGCATTAGCATGTCCACTTTGTTATGTCAAAAAGTCGTTGTACCAGCATTATTTCCTTGTTCCTAACCCAGAAATGGGCTCTACTTATTACGTGGAAGCAGTTAGGAGTCTTCGTAATTTAGAAGTAGGATTCAAGCAGAAAAAAACCCCAATACTTGATTACTTGATTTGTCACCTAGACTAATTCAGTTAAAGGACATTGCTATTACGAGTTATATAAGCGTCCCAGCCGATTTTAATGAACAAATGGATCTTCATTTAACTCGATATTCGAATTCACTGTCTTCAGATAATGAGAACGATGCTCTAACCAACAAGGCCGCTGCGACCCTGATGTCAAAACCTGATTGGTTGAATACTAGACGTGCTGCAAGCTCGTTTTCTAAACTAAGGGTCCGTTTCTAAACTAAACTAAACTAAACGATTATACAGTTTTGAAAGAGATCGAACTCATTATACATTTGTTCTAAAGCCTAGATGTAAGAAAGAACCCTTCGAAAAATAAGATCCCCGTTTCTTGCCCAGGCTTCTACCTTCTGGATGCATATATGTTGGGATGGATATTTGAGAGTTTCCCTGCTTTTCTCCCTTGCTTGAACACTGCCCTCTACTTCCATAGAATCCTGACACTTGTTGGTCAGCATTTTTTTTATTGTTCGGGACATAATACGATATTATGAAAAACTCCAAACTTTTCAAGCGAGAAATCCTCTGCATAATTTTGTACAAGGCGTCTGATGTCGTTTGTTTCTCCTGCGTCATCCAAACGGGCCGAAATGCTAATTACTTGGACATCCCAATCTTTCATGTGAAGTAGATAGTCATAAGATCATTTGGTGTTACAATTTTAAAAGCAATCAGTGCATATGAAAAGATGCTTTGTTTAATACTTGCAATTTTGCACATTACTATTCTAAACTGACGTGAGATTTAAAAAAAAAATTAGTTCGATAATATTGACTTCAAAATGATTACGAAATTTACAAACGAATAAAATCTTTAAGTTAAGTGTTATTATACTCAGTCTAATCACATTTATCAGCGTGCCTGACTGCGGATAGGTAGGTCCTCGAATCCTAGTTCAGGCATGGATGTACTTTCTCTCTCTAACTATCCTGTCTTTGTCCTTTCCTTGTATGAATGGGTTGTGAATGGTTTTCTACCCTATAAACGGGTTTCTAAGGCATGTGTGTACTGAGGAAGTCGGACTCCACACCTAAAATGGTTCAGTTGGAAAAGTGGAGCAGCGCACCCCATATTGCCAGCCTGGCTGGCACACGATAACAACAACAACAATCACATCAATGTGACCACATGTGCTTTTGACATCTACGTTAAATAACCAATCACAGATGGCAGCACAGTGCAGCTGAGCGTATATAAAGGGTGTTTAAGAGCTTCGAAAAACATTACAATCATTGGCGTAATGCAGAAGCGGAGCCATGGAAGCATTGGCTAAATTTGCAAACGAAAAGACTAAATTGCCGTCATGGTAAAAATATACCATGTATGGCAAAATGAGACTATCCAAAATCAATGAGGTGCCAGATGTGGTGCACCGCGAACCATAGATGACAAAGATGAACGACGGCTGGGGAGACGCGCTCAGGCGAATGGACGTCCTAGTGTTGAGTAACTGACGGCCCAGTTGAGTAACCAAGGGGCAACCAACAGTGTCTTCCAAATTACTGTTTAACGAACATTGCTGCGTCTGGGCTTTAGAAGCAGACGCTTGGTTTAGGCACCTAGGCTGACTGCTGTTCATGGACAACGAAGTCTGGAATTCGCACTCGAGTACTGCAAATGGATATCCACTGTGTCCTGGATTCGACTTATACTTTAACTGTAGTACTTGCAATCGTACGGGATCCACTTAAAATTGAAGTTGTAATTCAATTAATTCTCTGTGTTTATAAATTATTGGATAGCGATAAATAAATAAAAAATTGAGATCTTGTCAACATTATCTTTATGTTGTTGTGGTCGTGTGCCAGCCAGGCTGGTAATATGGGGTGCGTTGCTCCACTTTTCCAACTGAACCATATTTTGGGCAGGAGTCCGACTTCCTCAGTACACACATGCTATAGGTACCCGTTTATAGGGTAGGCAACCATTCACTCCACATTCATACAAGGAAAGGACAAAAAGACAGAGAGAGAAAGTACATCCATGCCCGAACCGGGACTCGAACCCAGGACCTCCCTATCCGCAGTCAAACACGCTGACCACTAGATAAGTTGGGCGGCAACATTATCTTTATTTTTGGTTAAAATGTGGTTATAATCATATTTCAACGAAACGCAAAATAAGCAAAAAAAATTTAATATATTAATAAAATAAATATTTAAATCACGAGAGAGAAAAGCGTGAATGTCATTATAAACATATCTTAATTTATAGCAAGATAAGAAAATTTAAAGTCTCATCTTACGTATTCATTGAAAATCATAATAAATATTTATTGTGAATAATATGAAATTCTATAGAATTACACGAATGCTCTATTTCACAATGTAATTCACAATTTCGTATTGTTAACAATATTAATAACCTAAATACAATCAGGTTATTAATATCTTAAAGGAAATGTAAATTTATTTCCTGTTAATTTTCCACTTGTAATATATTTTTATTATTGCAATTATGTATTTTTATTATCAAGCGATATTTAATCGAAGCATATCGATATGTCAAATGAATAATTGCTTTCAATTATAGTTTGGGAATAAAATTCAAATTTGCAGTATTGATGCATTTTAATAAATGTTTATAATTGTACGAGAATTTATTTTTATTTAATTATTTATTTTTGGTTAAAAATATATTTACTTAATTACAATAACTTATATAAGTTCTAATTTCTCCATCTTATAAAAAGAAAGATATAAAAATGATATTAAATTATTATTGAAAGAACTATTACTCACCAGCTACAATGTATAATTTTTAGAAAGAAAAAAATCATTTAATCCAGAAAATCATAAATAAGTATGTTACTAAAATATAAACCAAAGTAAAAGGGTGTGGTTCATAAAATAAATATACATTGGCATTTCTCCCTGAAATTTAGATGAAGTCTTTTATTTTGGAAATATAAAAACCTGAAAATAAATCTCTATTATCCAATATAAATTCAGAACTGACAGTAAAATGACTGCTTTTGTGGTCTCCTGGAGTTCGATAATGTACACTATGATTAGAAAAGAAATTTTATCCTTTAACTATAAAAAGGAAGACAAAAGTTTAAAAGTTTTATAGCTAAGAAATAAAAAATTATTCAATGCTTTGTATATAGTTACATAATATAGTAAATACTACATTATTGATAAATATACCATATTCAGAACTTAGTTCTATGCCTTTAAATAACTTTTGATAATATGTTTCTTATATATATATATATATATACTCTAATTCCATGAAGAAGAGCTCCAATTTTTCGGTTCATTTATAATAAATATATTTATCAAATATGTATCTTTATAAATAGGGATATTGTTGTTTCGAAGACAAGCTTTTTCATTAAAATTTGATTTGTAAAATAGATACGTTTTATCATTTTACTAAGTCATCCATAACAATTGGTCTTTTATTTTGGTTTTTCTTAAAAAATCACATTTCCCATCAAAAAGTATTATAATTGCATAAATACCTAATATTATTAAAAATTAGATTTAAATTAATCTTTATTCCTCTACTCTTCGACTATTTGTGCGCTCTTAAAAATATCGAGTCGAATTCCAATCAAACGAAATTGTTTTAAATTCTTTTACTACTTAAAACTCAATATTTCTTTAAAAAATAATTCTTAAAAAATACTGCATTGAGAGAGAGAGAGAGAGAGAGAGACCCTATTTAATCGGAATTAAATCTTCGTTACTCAATTATAAACATCGAAAACGATTTATCTAAGATGTTAAACGAGTTAGAAAAATCTTACACTTATCTAGTAACGAGGACTGAAAACTTTTCTTAGTAGTGTTCTCCTTCTCTAATGTAAATTAAAATTTATTCCAATATAAATTAATATTTTTAAGTTAATTTTTAAATTTATATTAACGCTAAGCAACGAAACATGTGCATGTTTATTGTATTACAGTTAAAAATAATACATATAAGGTAATAACGACGATATATAAATTAAACTTAGAATTTAACTAATGTCGAAATTACAAAATTTGTTCAAATTCTCATCACTAAATGATGATGATATATTGTCAAGAATATCTCTTTTTTTGTGATAAATGAAAATCTGTCATTCAAATTTGGATTTTAACTGTATGAAAAGATCTTAAAATCGAACTTTAAGAAATTAAATTTTTTCTAAGCATGTTTGTTTTAATGCCATTAATGAATTTAAGAAAAATATGCGTAAATTTCCAAGCATTCTATAAGTACAAAATGAATTCAAAGCTCCGTGGGGTGGGATCCAGTTCGATTAAAAATTGAAAAAAAGAAACGCTATAAACAATCATATATTGTATGATTTATACAAAGCAATATAGCGCTCAGCTATTAAAATTCTTAATTTTGGCTTTGCAAGATGGTGAATATGACATGAAACTGATCAGAAAACTGCTAGATAATTTGAGGACTAACAGGCCATCAAAATTCTGTCCCAGAGTTCTTGATGAAGCAAAAATATTTAAGGCTATGCAGATATAGTCCGTCTAATATAAGACTACAGTGATCACCAAGTAATCTGGTTATTGGCTGTTGCTATAGTAATAAGAGTTATCCGTGCACTTTCGATTCCACAGATTTAACGAGCACGTATATCGCATGTACTCGGTGGGTCTTTGGCGGCATTGGGAATCGAACACCGTCCTTCCGGATGTAAGGCAGATACCCTAACCACTAGGATACCACGGCTCTTAGAAAAAAAAAAGTTTTTACTATCCATATTTAGTTATTCAAATTTACTCTATCCGACTTGGAAATTTTCGAAGTGGTTATCTTCAGTTACCATTTGTTGCCTGCTAAGTTTAACTTTACTTCGCATGGCATGATTGAAATTCGGAAAATGTAAAATATTAATTAAAATGTTTTGAAAAAAGGAAGGCGATTTCGCTCATTTAATTACTTTCATTTTTTTAAAGTACATCACTAAATTTGGTGATAATTGTTTATAGTTTTTACTGATGGAACAAATAAAAGTTAATAACATAGCACTTACACACATATTTCATTTACAAGAAAATAATGAAAAATCAAAACGTTCGAAAGAGCATTTGAAGATTTGTGATTTTTCATTGCTTAAAAAATCAACTAATGACGTATTAATGATCATACAAATCTTAATTGATAATTTTTAGCATGTATCAAAATTTTTGTTAAAAATAAAACGTGAACAAATGATCAAAGTACGTTTTAAAGTGATGAAACTTTAATACAAGTTTATATGTTTTGATTTTTTTTTTTTTTTGTAAAATAATGATTTAAGAATATTTTTTATATTTTACTAACTTTACTCGCAGAACATAATTTGGTTTCTTTTGGTATTTTACTTAAATCTCTGATTTTATGAAAAGAAATCTAAGTTTAAATATCGAATATATAAATGGAAAAAAAACTAAAAATAAATAGCTTGAAGAAAGAAAAATATTTTTCATTCCATTTTCATACAATTTAAGAGAAAGTAAATAATCCATCTATAGTAAAAATCAAAAGATTAAAGAAATTCGAAATAAAGACGAGTATTAGCAAAATGCTACATATACTGCCCAACATTGAAACTGCAACACCAAGAAGGGGTTGCCAGAAAGTGAGGAAACTCGGCAAACAAAGAAGACAGCAACAAACAATAAGTGATGTGTACTTCGAAGTGATATACTTTGTAGAGCCACCGTGGACGGCGATACATGAAGCAACACAGCTAGACACAGAGTCAATGAGAGCACGGATGGCGTCCTGAGGAATGGGTCTCCATTCCCTGTCAACCATTTGCCAAAGTGCGTTTTCTGAAGGAGGCAGTGGTAGGGTCTGCAAATGACGTCCAATCATACCCCAAACATGTTCGATTGATGACAGATCTGGTGAGCACGGTGGCTAGGGAAGCAGCTGTACATCTTGCAGGACATGTTGAGTGATGCTAGCAATGTGCGGTCGGGCGTTATCCTGCTGATACAGGACACTGGTTATTCCCTGAAAGTAGGGAAGTATCACCGGCCACAGAACATCTTAACGTTGGACTGTCTTTCACCTCAAGATTGTATTGGGCTGCCCGACAGAGACTGATGGTTGAAAAACCAAGGTCGGGTGTAGGATAAAAAAATTTTTATTACCCTGTTCCCTTTAACTTTATATGTTTAGATGATATTTTGTTTTATTTGTAGTAAATGTATCTGTGTTGTGCTCAAATTGTAATAAATTATTTTGAGCTATTTAAGGAAATTATTTCTTTGTTCCTATTAAACAAGATAAGTGCTACAGTTTTTTTTTTTAATACTCTTCAATAATCATTTAACTATCTTATTACTCTGGAATCCATATATTGACATTTTACAGATTTAATTTGAAAAAAGTGTATGAGACAAAATTTTGCAAATCCCTTTAATGTCTCTTATTTTAATAATGATGTGTCTTATTTCTTTGGTACATTGACCTTGTTAAAATAAAATGGCGGGAGAAAATGTCATTCTATACCTCTTTTTTAACTTTGCGTTTTCTCCAATAGATTTCTTAAAAGAAATTTTTTTAAAGAAACTTGATAAGGAAACGGAAATTTAACATTACTTAATTTTTGTACTTTTATCCAGTTTTGGAGTAAGTAGAATATACGAAGTACAGAGAAATTTTATACTTTTACTTCGACACTAATGAGACTGTTCTTTGTTTATACTTCTCATAAACTGTTCATATCTAGTTACTTCTTAAACCAATTTTCAAACAATTTTTCAGCGTATTAAAAATAGAATAAGTGAAAGAAAACAAACTAAAGTACTCAAAATCAAAATTAAGATGTAGTATTATATCTCCATGTTCAAAAAGAATAACTTTTTTGGATCAAACTGTAGGAAAAGAATTAATTTTTGAAAGTTCGTTACATGTAATTCCAATTTTTCATTTAATGGTGCAAAATTTGTACACATGAGAATCCACAATTTAAAATAAAAGAAAATGTGTGTTAAAATTAAATTTACATTCAGGAAATAGTTCAAGTAAAAAAGAAAAAATGTAAAATAGTACTAGCAGTGTGTTCTTTAATAGATAAATCGTTTTGTGTAAAAGAATATTAACAATAAAGTATTTGTTTCTTTCGTTCCAATAGAAATTCTTGTCTACGCCACTTTATTTCAATTCTCATTGGTTTAAAATATCCATGACTCAGATAAAGTTTCATCTACGTCACGTCGTGTTGAGACTGCTTCGTAAATCCGATTTGTCCACTGCCTGCCTTTCCATCGCATTCTTTAAGCTGCAGCAAACAAGGCGAAGTTCACCCAGCGAATGTCTTGAGAACAGTGTTGAAGCTTATTTCGTTAATAAAACGATTTCTTTCTTATATAAATGGAGTTTTCAGTGTAAACAAAAGCAAACCTCAGTTGACCGACCGGAAGCCATCTCAAATACTTCCGGTTTTCTCTCTTCCCATTGAAAATCAATGCAATCGCAAAAATTTTTATTTAAATATTTTTAGGTATTTATTTCTGTTTTCAAAATTTTTTTATTTTATCCGTTAAAATCATAATTTTTAATAAGAGTGTAATCAATGGCGATCCCGTAAATTTTTTTAAAAAATTTAATTTTTACTTAAATAATCCTGATGGATTACCATATTTCTCGGGGATTGTAACAATGATTCTCAATTGTTGATGAATGATATATTGTAACCCACATTATTATTAATCTCAATTATTAATCATTTTCTTCTTTAACTAATTTTTAATTTTATGCATTTATTCCAAAATTTCTGGAAATGTATTTTGCGCGCGATTGTACTATAAATCATTTCAAATATTAAGCAAGGTATTATTTATGCTTTCATTTACTGTATTATAAATTTTGTTAAAATTTTCCTGCTTATGCTAGAATATATGAATTGGTATCAATAATGAGTAGAACAAAATTGTTATGATGTGTTTATTTACTTGCTTATTAATATTTTAAACAAATCTTGGTTTTCATTGCAATTAAAATACAAGCCTTATTTTTAAGAATTGATTTAATATATATCTAATTAAATTAAGGATTGTAAATCGGATTCCATGGGAAATTTGAACATCTTCAATTGCGAAAATAAATTTGTTTCAGCTCGCATATTGCAACCAAATGCTGCGCAATAACTATTACCTTTATTTGTTTTCTGCATTTCAAAAATATTTATAGGATAATTACTTTTAAATGAATATTTCTCAAAAGTAATGGAAACTACAGAAAACAAGCACGATGGAATAAGACAATAATGAAATAGTAAGCAGGAAGTTTCGTGCCAGAAGTTTTCTAGATCCCCACGGTAGTAGCGCCCTCTATTCTACGCTTTACAGAAACTTCCATCCATTGAGACCAAAACATCAGTTTGAAAAGCCGTTTTTCATTGATTCAAGCGATGAAAACATTGACAAAAGAAGAAAAGAAAAAGCAAAATAAAACTGAAAAAGACAAAGCAAAACATAGATTAGTACAGATCAGCAAGGACGATTTGAATTTTTAAAAATTTCATTAATATTATAATTGCAATTTGCCACTTATTCCTTACCTTGAATTCCTCTGTGAATGAAGAACACTAGAGTCTCGTTAATCCAGACTAATAGGAGATCCGGCTGTCCGAATTATTCGGTCTAATAGGGAATCCAGGTTATCCGAATTAATGAAAGTAAGGATTAAAAAAATAACCTATAAATTGAGCCAGGGTGATCTTTTATAAAGTGACAATGTTTGGAAGGCTCTGTAGCTCGATCTAATAGCCGAAATAGCACCAAACGTGGAAAAACACGGAAAAAAAGATTACGTTAAAAAAAAAGTTCCAAAAATCATCTCTAGGGAATTTTATGGCGCTTTACAATGTATAAAATGTGAGAAAAGAAAAATACTAACACATACAATCGTATAATTAAATTATTAATGCGTGTTTATTTACTACATTAACTTCCCCGGTGAGGAATTAGACATATTCAATGTGAGCACCGTTCTCAGAAATAACACCGTGCATTCTGCCCTCAACGTTCTTCACAGCTGTGCGTAACATATCACGAAGAATATCCCGCACTGTCTGTGTTATGTTGTCTTTTAGAATAGACAAATTTGATACTCCATCAACAGAAACGCACGTTCCGGTAACGTGAGAGGCATGGCCACTGGAGCTCAATTACTTCAGCTGAGATTATTTGTCGGAGCTTTCTACTATACTTGCTTTTATAGCCCCTATTACTGGCACTGTCAATATTCAACAATTGCTTTTTTCTTTGATACTCGTGTTTTATGCTAAATCTACTAAAAAATAAAAATATTGTAAACTACAGCAGCACCACAAAATGCCCTGGCGGCGAATTTTTGAACTAAATTTACGGTTATTAAATTACTAAACGGAATCCTTTTTCCCATGTTTTGATTAGTCTAAGTACCAAGCTTGGTGTCATTTTGGCTATTAGATCGCGCTACAGGACGCTCCAAACACTATCACTTTAAAAAAGATCACCCTGTACAGAAACAAATAGCTGAACACAGTAAAAATTATATTTGAACTCAAGAGAATGAAACATAAAACAGTAGAAAATTAAATACAGTATGTTCATACATTTTATTTTACCTATACAATAATCATCAGATGAAAAAGTACTTTGAACATGATGGTCCCATCTCATCTTCATTAACCACATTTGGCACGCTCATTGGTTGGGAAAAACCACGAATCTTTTGTTGTCTTACTTTAGTGGTTATTTATTTAACAATTAATTGACGGAGATATCTTAAATATTCATATAATCCAGATATATGAATATTTAATACATAAATCTTTACAGCTGTTTCTTTAAAGCATTTTATTACAAAATTTAAGCCTTCTTTAATCTTATTAAGTTTTGTTTTTGGGTCATCGTCTCCATCTCAGTCAGAGCTTTCTGTTGCTACCACATTCTCAACAATTTCCTCCTCTTTTAAATTAAAATGTCTTAAAGTGATTGCCGGCTGGCAGTTTGTAGAGATTCTGGTTCTGGCGAATCTTCGTCCTCATTGGCTAGCTGAAATTGTGACTAGTAGACTAATCTTGATTCTGATTGGCATAGCAAGTAAGGTTTTTAAGTAGGCTGGGCTTAGTTTTAGTTTTCATGTTAAAAAGTTGTTTTTAAAACTAGAATAATTAGAAATTAATTAACTATTTACGGAATTTTTTAATTAAAATGAGATTGGGTTAAAAGACATAAGCAATATTTACAAAAAAGTAAGAATAATTATCAAAAAAAGCTACTTAACTCATCTGGTGAAAAACAGTGTGAGCGAAAAGTTACACAAGAAGAAAAAAAGAAAAACGCTTAGTTAATATAAAACACAGAGGGAGTAAACACACAAACGATCTTATTCAGTTTTCTCATTTATTTTAATGGGATGCTGGTTAAAATTTTATATATATATATATACACACACACTCATGTCCATAAATTAAAGATAATTCAGAATCACACAGAAATTGAACTTTAAAATAAAAATTTCACATGTAGAATTATCTTACACATTTTGAAGAATAATATGCAAATTACAAGAAACCACCAGATGACGCCAATAGTACGTCACAATGACGAGAGTGGAAGAGAGGAATGGTTGCAAAGAAGTAAAATTGTTCACAAACGCTTTAAAAGTCTTTCAGTACCAGAACCGCATAGCTATGACATAAAGGAAGCATTTCGATGATGTTTTACGTGTTAGCATTATCGGCCGCCTGGAATGTGGACCTACCCAGCTGGAAGTATCCGAGGAACTTGGAATCGCCCAGAGTGTATCTCCAGGCTTTGGCAACGGTTCCAAGATGATGGTAATGTGAGTAGACGTGACAGCACAGGTCGCCCCCGAGTTACAAGCCAAATGAGGACCGGTATTTGGCAGTTACTGCCAAAAGAAACTGACGGAGCACAGCATCAGACCTGTCTCGTCAGCTCTCTTCAGTTACCGGTACGACAGTTTCAAGGTAGACCGTGTATAGACGCTTAGGGCACATTGGTCTATGCTCGTAGGCCTGTCAGATGTGTTCCACTTACCGTAAATAACTGTCGCCTGTGCTTAGCCTGGAGTAGAGAGCATGCATTGTGGACACCGCAAAAGCGGTCTTGTGTGATGTTTTCCGACGAGTTTAGATTTAGCTTTCACTCTGATTCTAACCGGACTTTCATATGGAGATTGCCAGGTACCCGTTACCACCAAGAGAACACTACTGAAAGACACCGTTATGGTGGTGCAGGTTTGCTCTTTTGCGAAGGAATTATTCTGGATTCCAGAACTAACCTGCATGTTCAGAATGTAACCATGATAAGCCACATCTATCGCGATGTCATGCTGGAACAACATGGGTATCATGGGCGCAGATTTTCTGTTTATGGATGGCAATCCCCGTTCTCCCCGTGCAAACATTGTTGACGAATGCCTTCAATCGGAGGATATCACCCGTATGGACTGGCCAGCATACTCACCGGACTTGAATCCTATAGAGTATGTGTGGGACATGCTTGGCCGACGAAATCATCCCGTCAACTCTTTAACACATGTCTACCGGAGAGCATTGCTTGATGAGTGGTGTAATATTCCCCAAGATCAGATCGATAATTTGATACTCAGCACGCTTAGGCATTGTACCCGTATGTATTGCATCGCCTGAATGGCATACTATGTATTAACCATTATACCAATCATTTTATATTGATCTTTTTAAATAGATTCTTTTTTGAGATTTGCTCCAGGAAGTAAAAATTGCAATTTTTATTAATGTTGTCAAACCTATAGCATCTTTTTTGCTCTTTACCTTTTGTTTAATAAATAGACTTTACAAATAAGCCACATTAATTTTGCTTCTATGTCTTTCTTTTCCTGGACTTGCATTATCCTTAATTTATTGGACACGAGTGTGCATATACGAGTATATTTCTTTATATATATATATATATATTTATATATATGAAGCCCGGTGGCTTAGTGGCAGCGTTTCACGCTCCCATGACACAGGTCCGAGGTTCGATCCTCAGGCTGGGCAAGGTTGACTCAGCCTTTCATCCCTTCAGTGGGTTGATTAACTGAGTACCAAGCATGCTTGGGAACTAAACACTGGGGGTCTTACGTTAGGCTGACTACCTAACTGGGACATATGCTTCGCACCCTAGGGCCCTCGGTCATGAAAACTGTTATGGGCACTATAGGCCTTGGCCCACATGGGCTGTCGTGCCATGGAGTTTAGTTTAGTTATATATATATATATATATATATATATATATATATATATATATATATATATATATATATATATATATATATATATATTGTATTTTTATTTTTTATATATAGGAATTTACAGAATATATATACATTTATTTATTTATTTAAGTCTGGGTTAATTGGTTAAATAATAACAAAAACAGGTTAAGGGTTAGTAATAACATGAACGTATTGCTTAGGCGTTTAAATCATGGTGGCTGGGGAGGAAAACTTAGGACAGAATCGAAGAAGTGAACGGGGATGGTGCTGGTTATGGGAGATAAGGTCGTTATAGGACGAAAGAGTAGTTATTGATACGTTTTCAGTTTTATTTAGATTTTGTTATGATTTCTTGGATCGTCTTTATCTGTATCTAACCACAATTCTATGTCTTCTAGTGTCACATCATTTCTCTACTTTTATGTATGTAGAAGTATTCATTTTCAAAATTAACTGTGTGTATATATATATTTATACACATATTTTGTTTGATTATAGAGTTGCTAATTTGAATTTTTGTTGCTTTGTGGAATTTTGTTTTGCATCATATATATGGTTTTTCTTAAGTGGCTAAAACGTTTGAATTTTTTATTCAGCTTCTCAATTGGGCGGACTTAGGGAAGTATCCTGTTTCAAAAACATGCGTTCAGCATGGCTATGAAAAAAGTCGCCAATTGGGGGGATATATCCTACAAGTTCCAAGGAATTTTGATGTACATGCATGTGTATCTAAATGAATATCGGGATTAAACGAAGTCCGATGTAATAGGGTCTGGATAAATGAAGGTTTACTATATCATCAAATGGTTGTGGCCTTAACATAATTCTAGTTTATATTTTGATGTGTGAACAATATTTTTATAATGAGATTATGGCTTTTTCATTAAATTCTCAATGGTTAATTAAACATTTTAAAAATTTTCCTATATGTATTATTATAATTCTTATTCAAAACTATGCATAGTAATTTTTTTTTCTGATTCATATATAAGGGGATGCTTTAAAAAACATACATATGTATATAACTAATGCATAAATTTTATAAATATGCCACTGCTATGAAATTATTGCTTATTCTATTATTATATTACTTAGGAAGTAAACATTTTTTTCTTAATTTTAATCATAATTTTAGCAACTACTAAAAAGAAATTTCCTTATAAAATTTTAATAATAATAAAACGTGCAGAATCTGTAGTTTTTCAAATATTGCTTCCAAATACTTCTCATCCGGCAACATTCTTTTTAATTTTACTAACTATTTTTAAGTGTGAAAACTATCATAAATGTATCGCATATTTGGGCTGTCATGATTAGTTAAGATATTAATTAAAATAAATCGCGAACTAATATTCCATTTTTTGAAAGTAGAATAAGAACGAAAAGGAGTTCAGATTGATCCCCGCACAGAAAGTGCTTTCTTTTTTACTTATCTTTCATATAATCAATACAAAAATGTACTCAATCACTCACCCATTAAGATGCAAAACTGACTCATAGTAAATCTCTTCTCTCGAAAATAATTATAAATTTTTTTGCCTCTCATTTTAATGTTATTTTTCTTTCATAAAAATTTGCCTCGTTCTCAAACTTCAAATCTTTCTTTGAATTTCGAAATTTAGTACTTATATGTTCCATAATAATAGATTTTTATATTCTAGTTATCGTAATTTAAATAAAAACCCAATACTTTTTCACGTGATATATGTATATAATGTCGGAAATAAATTTGACCATTAAGTATATGCTTAAAAATAAAATGAATTTTCTAAAATGAATTATTTTTATTTTATTTAAATCATTGTGTTTTTTTATGCTTCTTGTTTTAAAAAATAAATATAACTAATAATGTTTCTGTGAAAGGTAAAATTATTTTTGTAAATTAATAATTTATACATTTAATGATGCATATTTCGTGAGGTAAAATTCACTCTCACATTAGATGTAATTTCAGAAATAATAATAATAATACATTTTTTCAAAGAAAGCGTTAAAGTAATATTTAATTTAAAATCTATATAAATATCGTGTTTACTAACAATGTTACACACACACGCACACACACACACACACATATATATATATACACGTATCATATATATATATATATATATATATATATATATATATATATATATATATATATATATATACACACATATATATATATATATATATATATATATTTGTTTTTCGTATCCTGTAATTTGTACCTTTTTATTCTATATATGGGCCCTTTCAACAAATGTATGAGTTGCACCATACCTGTTGTGGAATTCCATAATGTACATTTCTAAATATGGTTAAGGAATTTCGAACTGA